>LPNX010186577.1:0-120467 GCA_001517045.1 Pseudotsuga menziesii
TTTTATAGCAAAATTATCCTATTGCTATATATTTTCAATCTCTTCTTAGGAGGCAGGTACTAAGCAACTTTGTTGCTTATTCCACTTGTTTTATGTTATTATTATAATACAAATATACATCATTTTATTATTCTTCCCTCATATATATATATATATTTAAATTTTTTTACTATCCATATTTATATAATTACCTTTTTATTTATATGTTTATCTTATACTTAACTTTTATATATTATACTTAATTATATATATTATTTAATTAAATTTACATGTCAACTATTATATAAGTCATTTCTATTCTCTAGCTAACAAAGCTTAGATTAAGTGGTTGGAAGCATTGGTTCTTATACTCTTTAACCAAATTCAAATCTAACTCACAACATGTTATGATGGACATTAAAGATACCTTAATTATTGTGTGAATATAAGATGACTCGATAAACCACAATTTTAAAAAAGAACAACTTCACAATTATATTTTCATGTCATTATTAATATTAAATGTATTTTTAAAATGATCTAATATAGTTGAATCATAGTTAATAAACACACCTAGCCTTTTATCATTTCAAATAGATCTAACATTTGAGGTAGTTGAATCATAGTTAATAAATATATCTAGCATTTTATCATTTCAAATAATCTACCATTTTACATAGTTGAATAAACATTAATAAATATAACTAATAATGAAATTAAATATATTTTTAAAATGATCTAACATTTGAGGTAGTTGAATCATAGTTAATAAATACACCTAGCAATTTATCATTTCAAATAATCTACCATTTTACATAGTTAAATAAACATTAATAAATACAACTAATAATGAAATTAAATATATTTTTAAAATGATCCAACATTTGAGGTAGTTAAATCATAGTTAATAAATACACTTAACATTTTATCATTTCAAATAATCAACCATTTTACATAGTTAAATAAACAATAATACATACCACTAATTTTTTTTTTGGTAGTGGGGAATTGGTAACTTGGCGGTTCTGCCTGCAAGCATGGGGCACGGATAAGTCTGGGTGAGATTTGAACTTGAGACCTCCTTTATAACATTCCTTCATTTACACGACACTTGCCAGCCACTCTACACCCATGCGGGCATACCACTAACATTTCATCTTTAAAAAAAATAATAAATTCAACTTAAATGATTCTATATGTGTTACAAAATGCAAATAAAGAAAAAACAAATTACTCCCATTTACGGTTGAACTCCTTATTTCACTTAAAATACATCGAAGAATTTAAACAATAGAATATTTTCAACTAAATAGGATATAGTCATGCCTCACATCTAAACAGAACATTGACACTAGGAAATAACTCAGAAAATTATGTTGATCTAGTCAAATTCAAATTGTCTTAGTAGTGGCAGGTAGGCGCCATGCACTGCATGGTTTAACACGTATCGCCGGTGGGAATTCATGAGGCCGGGTGGTCGGAAGGAAGACTTTAAGGATTGTCACGTGTGTTTGATCATCATTGTGGGTAGTGGTACGACGATGGCTCATATTTCTGCGATGCATAGAATGCGATGTGGGAGACAGGGAGGGTCGAGGAAAAAGGCTAGCAATATTCAACTTAAAATTTAACAGGTTGTAGCAGGTTTGATGCTGCTTAAATTTTAAGCAGCTTGAAATTTAACAAGTTGTAGCAGGTTTGATGCCTGTTAAATCTTAAGCAGCTTGAAATTTGACGGGCATTATGTTTGTTGTGACCGCATTAAATCATATTAAATTTAATGCAATATTACATGGCTCGCAGCAGGTTGATACTGTGGCTGCATTAAATCGCCTACAGCAGGTTGATTATTGCTTACCGAGAAAGAAAGCTGTCATAAAACCAGGTACAAAAAAATCTGGAAGGACAAACTTGATAAGGAAAGTCTTTTCTCCCATTATGGAAGTCCAGGGTGGTGGATACGTCATATTCTTTTGCCTGTGTGAGGTTTTCCATAAATGTCGGAGGGTTGTAGTAATTGCGCTCATGGATGAAGCAACAAGTTGCTTGTTTCTAATTGAGCAGATTTTGGTGAATTCTGTAGCGTGCGAGTTTCTTGTTGGGTGGGCAATGGAGACTGGGGAAGTTGGATGAAGCGGAGAATGGGAGGTGACGATGAGCAAGGGCTCGCATGGCGAAGGGGAGGCTCCTCCCACTGTGATAATCAATGTGCAGTGGCGTTGTTTCACGGTTCTTTGTTTTTTTTTGTAGGGGTTGGGTTGTGGCGTTGACTATGCCTTAATGACTCATATTGTAGGTAGTTTGTATGTTCTGTTTTATGTAATCCTTCTACTATAAATTTTTGGTACCGTATGTTAATATATGAAATGTTTATTTAAAAAAAAAATCAAATAGCAAACTTACAATGTTGCAAAATGATATGCCTCCCTCCCTGTATAAAAGCAACAAATTTTCGGAACTGTTAAATATGTCAGGTATTATGAAAATTGTTCATCATTTATACATATCATTTCTCTACTGTTTTTTTTAATTAACAATTTCACCCATCTAGTAGTTATGCTTATCATAAAAAAATAACCTTTCAATAGGACAAGTGTGAGAATAGGACATGTATCACAAGTGTGATAATAGGACATGTATGAGAATGTTGTTAATTATTTGTACATACATATAATTTCTCTAATGTTTCTCCTATTTTTAGGCATTCACGCTGTTAACAGTTATGGTTGTGATAAATTAACCATACAATTTAAACCATGAAATTACTCTCTTTTTTCCATATAACTTGACTGAGATTCATACTTACGTTCCCAGCCGGATCTGCAATTTCTGGATCTAAAACGAATTCTTCAACTGATTCTAAAGCTAGAAATCAAGCTGGTGTCTTCTTTGAAAGAGGACTCTTGCTTTGGGCTAGCTCTATGTCATCAATTTAAAAGTTACTTTTCTTGGGAACCCAGTGCCTATATTACCTTCTGAAGAATGTCATTTCCAAAGTAGGTCTTCAACGACTATCAACTCCTTCCTTCTGGTTAACTTCCACAATTATATAGAAGCTAAAATGTAAGGCCTGTAGTGTTAGGGAAATTGACATTTCTTGAGGTTAAGTCTTTACAGGTCATTTGTTAAATCCATGCATATTCATATGTTACTGTTCAATTTCTGCATGTTATAAAAGTCTCTTTGCCTTGATCAATTTCTACATGTTATAAAAGTCTATTTACCTTGATTCCGAAGATTCCTCCCAAAATGAATAGCAGCTGTTGGCATTCTCCAATAAAAATAAATAAAAACCAAAATGTTGCTTTTCAGAAATGACCAAACCTATTACACTAATATCCATGAGTAGAAACCATCTATGTTATAGATAGGTAGGGAAGGTTGCATACAAGGGACTTCAGACATGGTTCCAATTCGCAACACTTGTAGGTGTGGTTCATGTGCAACTTTGGTGGTAGCATCTTTTTCAACATTCTTACTACTGTATACTTGACTATTGGACTATGTTGCACCAGTTTACTATTAAGCAGGTTACCTTATGTAAGCGGGTGATTTGCTACTCGAAATTCAAGTTTGAAGAAGCAGAATCGAACCCAGGGCTACGTAGACCTTTGCAAAAACTTCATATAGTTGTTGAATTTAAAATAATTCACCTTGGCACCGCAGAAATATAAGCCTCTAATGTGCAGGTTTTTTAGACTAGGAGCTCTAGAAATATAAGCCTCTAATTTGCGGGATTTTGAGACTAGGAGCATCTTTAAGATGGAATTGGTCTATTTTACTACTGTCTACTCTTTATAGTTTATATTGTTTCCCCGCTAGATTTGGCCTGCATTTAAGTCTAGATGTTCTTGGCATGGGTAGTTTTCCATAGGTCCATAGGTATTAATATTCTGCATACGATTGTCACACAATGGACAAATTCATAATTTAATTCATAATTTTGGAAAACTCAATTGTCATTGTAAGAGTAGTTCCTACCATGAGACTATTATGGGACTCTCTATATGGAAACGTTAAGAATTTAAAGATATAAAATCATTTCATGTTGCAAGAGAATATGGACATTCTCGTTAATAATTACAACTAAACTAATGTGTTTATGTGAAGTCTTGTGTAACGGGCATAACTGACAACGGTTTTACTCATGTAACTTATTTCATGAAGTATATAGTGCATGGTTGGGATACATAATTGTGTGGAAGAATCAGAGGCTAAATGCCCGTCATGTAATCTCCTTTATATTGATTAATAAGCTTCAATACTTTGCTGTGTGGATGTTTCCCCTTATGAGGTTTTACCACATTAACATTGATGTTTATTATGGTGTTTGCTTTGTTTCTTGTCTATGAATTCAACAAGTGGTATCCAAGCCTTGTGAGAAAGAGAGACACCAGAGAGAAGAGTACCACTCTGTTTGAAGAAGAGCGTGTGTGGTTGCCCATCTGAAGAGGTGCGTGGAGAGAGCTTGCTCTTGTCATAAAGAGAGACATCAGAGAGAATAGTACCACTCTACGTGAAGAAGAGCGTGCGTGGTTTCCCATGAGAAGAGGCGCATGGAGAGCTCCTTCCTAGAGAGATTCCCCACCATAGAGAGCCACGTGGAGAGAGCCTACCTAGAGAGAGTCCCCACCGTGGAGAGCCTTCATGGAAAACACGAGCTGCTAGATGTGTTGTTGTCGACCGTGACTTGCTGGCCGGGAAAGAGGTGAAGTTGTTGTGGAGAGGGATTCTGGACCGTGAGAGGAGCTAGATCCATTGATGTTGCTGCCTAGATGTGCTGAGCCGATGAAGAGGTAATATGCTTGTCTGCAGAGGAGGGAGAAGAGAAATCCCACGTGGAAGACTTCAACCATGGCCAGCCTACAGCTTGTGCTTGAAGAAGAGGGTAGATGTCAGAGTGTGGAGAAGTAATTGCAGTCATCGTGGAGAAAGGAGGCCGTGAAGACTGTACCATTGGTCATAAGTTTACAGGTTTAAGTGGAGTACTAAAAGTATCTAAGGGTGCTTTAGTGGTCATGAAGGCACATAAAACATGAAACATTTACAAACTGGTTGGAAGAACTCAAGTTAATGATACAACATTAGTATTTGAAAAGATGTCAGGATCCACTCAATAATAACATCAACATATTGGTCATATGAGTGAGAGAGGACTTCAGGTAGTAATGAATCGTAAATTGCTTCCAAATTCGAAAACTTTGAATTTGATGTTTTGTAGACATTGTATATTTGGAAAGCAATGTAGACAAAAAATCAAAGTAGGTAGTCATGTTAGTAAAGGTGTTCTCAATTACATTCATTCTGATTTGTGGGGTTCGTCTCCTACTATTTCCTATGGGGGAGTGACATATTATGTTTTGTTTATAGATGATTTTTCAATAAAAGTTTGGGTCTTTGTCTTAAAGAGGAAAGTTGATGTGTTTAAAACGCTTAAACAATGTAGAGTTATGGTGGAAAAAAGAACTGACAGTCCACAATCAATTGTTTAAGGACGGATAATGAAGGTGAGTTTACTTCTTTAGAGTTTGAAAAGTATTGCAAAGAAGAAGGGATCGCAAGACATAAAAAAAATGTATACACTCCTCATCAAAATGGCATTGCAGAGTGCATAAATAGAACTCTTCTAGAAAGAGCAAGGCACATGCTCAGTAATGCTAATTTGGGGCAAGAGTTGTGGGTAGAAGCAATTTCCACTCTTGGTTATCTAATAAATCAATCACCATCAATGGAAATAAATTGTAAAATTCCGGAAGAGGTATGGACTGGTCATCCCTGTTACTATTCGAATTTGAAAATCTTTGGTTGTGAAACTTATGCACTTACTCTTAAAAATCAACGTTCTAAGTTAGATCCTATATCAAAGAAGTGTATTTTTGTTGGATATGATGATGTAACAAAATGATATATATATTGTGGGACCCTACTTCCCACACGATTGTCACTAGCAGAGATGTAATTTTTTATGAATCTTCTCTGATTAAATCAGAAAATGTAAGAGTTGATGTGGAACAGGAACAAGTACTGTCAAAACAATTAGTTTAGTTGGAGAACCAATCTTCTCATAACTTAAAGAAGCAAGAAGAAGTTTCTGGTGAGAGAGAAGTCATAGAAGATGAAGAAATTCAAGAAAATGTGGAAACCCCAAAACCTACACCAAGAAGATCAACAAGGGAGATAAATCCTCCTAAGAGGTATATCGATTTTGTTTCATTTATTTTATTTATTGAAGATGGAGAACCTTCATGTTTTCAGGATGCCATTGATTGTGTTGAATCTGTTAAGTGGAAGATGGAAATGAAATAAGAAATGGATTCTCTAGAGAAAAACAAAATGTGGGAATTGATTGAACTCCCCAAAGATAGAAAAATTGTTAGATGTAAGTGGGTCTTCAAATTGAAGAAAAGAGTTAATGTTAAGGTTGAGAGATACAACCAAATTAGTCACAAAAAGGTACTCTCAAATGGAAGGTATTGACTATCATGAGATTTTTTCACTAGTTGTCAATATTGTATCTATTTGTATTGTGTTAGCATTAGATGCATTGCTTGATTTGGAGTTAGAGAAATTAGATGTTAAAACAACTTTCTTACATGGAGATTTAGATGAGGAGATTTATATGGAACAACCAGAAGGTTTTGTGCAACATCATAAAGGAATATTGGTTTGCAAGCTTAAGAAATCATTGTATGGCCTGAAACAATCACCCAGAAAACTATACAAGAAGTTTAATTCTTTCATGGTGAGCCAAGATTATACAAGAAGTGAATATGATCATTGTTTATATTTCAAAAGGTTGAATGACATATTCATTATCTTAGTGTTGTATGTTGATGATATGCTTATTGTGAGTAAAAGCATGGACATGATTAACAGGATGAAGGATCAGATGGCTAGGACTTTTGATGTGAAGGATCTTGGAGCTGCAAAACAAATCTTGGGTATTGAAATACACAAAGACAAAAGAAATGGTAAGCTTAATTTTTCATGGGAGAAGTATGTTGAGAAAATATTTGTAAGATTCTAAATGAATAAGGCAAAACCTGTGAATGTTCCTTTGACTTCCCTTTTTAAGCTTTCTTTAGGTTTATGTCCTAAGAATGTTGAAGAAAAGGATTATATGTCTCGTGTACCATATGCTAATTGAGCATGATGTTTAATGTATGCAATGGTGTGCATTGGACCTGATATTTCACATGTAGTAGGTGTTGTTAGTAAATACATGGCAAATCTGGGAAAAGAACATTGGAATGTTATGAAATGGGTGCTTCGATACCTAAGAGGCACAAATGACTATTGTATCACCTTTAACAATAACATTGATTATGTATGTGGTTTTGTTTATTCATATTTTGTAGGTGATTTGGACAAGAGAAGGTTTACTTCAGGTTATGTCTTTACTCTTGTAGGTGGAGCTATAAGTTGGATGTCAAAGCTTCAGAAAAGAATTGATTTATCTACTACAAAGGCTAAATATATTGCTGCCTCGCATGCTTGCAAAGAGGCGATTTGGCTTAAAGGTCTGCTTAGAGAAACTGGAAGGTTGCAGAACAATGTGTCTATTTTATGTGACAGTCAAAGTGCTATACATTTGGCTACAAATCTTGTTTATCATAGCAAGACTAAACATATTGATGTAAAGTATCATTTTGTAAGATAAGCCATTGGTGAAGGTGGAGTAGATATGAAAAAGGTTCATACTCAAGAAAATTATGCATATATGTTTAGAAAACCAATATTGTTAGAAAAACTACAACGGTATGTAGTTTCGTTTGGTTTGAAAAAAAGGTGATGAATATTCTTCGGCAAAGTATTAGAATTTATGTTGTCAAGGTGGAGATTGTTAATAATGACAACTAAACTAATGTGTTTACGAGAAGTTTTTTGTAATGGGCATAACCGACAACGGTTTTATTCATGTAACTTATTTCATGAAGTATATAGTGCATAGTTGGGATATGTAATTGTGTGGAAGGATGAGAGGATAAATGCCCGTCATGCAATCACCTTTATATTGATTAATGCTCTTCAATAATTTGTTGCGTGGATGTTTCCCCTTATTGGGTTTTACCACATTAACATTGTTGTTTGTAATGGTGTTTTCATTTGTTTCTTGTCTCTGAATTCAACAACTCTAAGAGGTAAGAAATTATACTAAATACATATTAACTTAAAAATAAATAAAAAAGAGTTGTGGTTAGGCATTTCAATGATTTTCTTGGTTTAGTTTACATAGATGGTGGTCATATTGGCTTGAGTGTTAGAACCTAAGCCATGATACCATATGTGGGAACTCTACGTTATTCCCTTAAATTAATATCATACTACATTAACGAATATTAGAAACATTCATATAACCATCACAATAACAAATTATCAAATTATAACATAAATTTAATCTTTAATTCATAGGAAATACTTGTTTAAATGTCGAGTTGGTTCATGAATGTAGTACTAGTTTTCCCACTGCAACAAGCCTTCCCTTCTTTTCATTCCCAGAATGGAATTAACCTTCCTCCCAACTAGGAGCCTAGTCGATTCCCTTTTTCCAAGAAACCTTGGTCCTCTATGCATGTGAATTTAAGAACAATAATGCCAATATCTCTAAGAACTTGTTCCATGATAACTTATTTCTTCCAAGAATTCCTACATGAACTCTTCCACCTTTCAACAAACTCAACTTCTTTACAAGTCCAAATAAAAAGAACCCCCAACTCTTCTTTACTCTCTCTATTTATCAAATTCCCATGCACATCTCTCTAAGTCTCCTAAACCACCCTCATTTATGGGCCATTAGCCACGTCTTCTAAATTTTTTAAAAAATATATAAAGTAAAAATAATGAAAAAAAAACTTTTTTCCATGCTAGTTTCCCCAAATTTATTACTATGATATGATTTTGCATTAGGACACACATTTAGTCTCCATATAAAGAAGAGTGTTAGAATTGTATTATTTTAATGATTATATATTAATTACAAAAGTTGTACTTTAGGTTAATAACGTGACTAATGTCAAATTATGATAGCTTAAATATATAATTAAGTTCTAATTATGTGAATATGAACAATCATGATTCAATGTAATCATATCAACTTGAATGGTTCCCTTTCTAATTATTGGTATACTTTTATGTTGGAACTATTGTATGCATTTAATAACACATGCTTGACATATTCGATTTTCGCGTTGTATCACCAGTTCTGATTTGTGCTAGGTTTATATGTAGGTTATTGTAAATGGTGTAACGAAATGTGGCATACCTACCTCAATTACTAAAATATTAGGGGATCAATACACAATGAGAAGGGAACGCAAAGTCACTCTCATAATCTATTTTATCATTATCAATTTTAACAATTCCAAAATTTTAATGGAAAGCAAAGTCATATTGTTTTTTTTAAGGTATCTGAGATAGGCAAGAGGATCATCAAAACTATTTGCATAGCCCTCCTCCAAGGTCCATGAATCACAAGGTTCTCACCTTTCTCAATGTCACCCTGGTCTCTCATGGAATGAGAATTCATTTAAGGATGTTGGCCCATCTAATGATAGTTTGGGCTTCACAATATTAGATTTTGATTCTATAAATGATGGTTAGGTACTCATGCGTAAAGATAGATAGTGGTGCTCTATTTATAGGTGTACTTTATTGTTTATTATTAAGATGTGTGATTTTATATTTGTTTTTATTATAGAAATGATTATATTTATTTTGCTTTATGCTATGTGTGTTACTTTATTATATTCCCAAGTTGTGATTTTGGTTTATATTATGCTTCTAGGTAGTAAATAATTTTTGATAATATTAGATTTTGATCTTATAAATGATGGTTAGGTACTCATGCCTAAAGATAGTGATGTTATATTTATAGGTGTAATTTAATGTTGAGATGTGTGATTTTTTTTGTCACATAAATGTTTATGTTTATTTTGGTTTTATGTTATGTGTGCTTGTGAGGATAATAATTACTTTATTATATTCCCAAGTTGTGATTTTAGTTCATTATGCTTCTAGGTAGTAAATATTTTTTTCCAAGGAAAAAATATTGCAATTCATCAATGATAACGAACCACTTCTTTATAACCTATAAAACATCATGAAAATGGAGTTGTCTCGTTTAATAGCAGAAAACATAAACTAGATCATAATTTTAATTACATATGGGGGCTATCCAGAATAACAGTATAAAAATATAAGCATCCAAGAGACGTGGTAGATAAACTACAGTAAAAATGTTTGTTCTCCTTCGACCTATCTTCCTATTGTCCCTGTTTGACCAAGATCCTTCTAGATTAAGTAGATTCCATGATTATAACCTATAAAAATTAGGATCAACAAAACAAAATTCCACACAGTTTATATGATATATGACTTTGTTGCTCTTCGAGGGATTTTTTGACAATTGGAAGTTAATCGGTCCAGGATCATCCTCGGTGACAGTGTCTCTATGACATTCCCATTTCTGCCATACACCCTCCACAAAATTGAGCCCAATATTTGAAAGTCGATGTACAATAATGTTCCTCTCTTTATACACATGTTGGAAACTGATTTCGTAAAACCTTGTTGCAATTCTGACTAGCTCTTCAAATATTGGTTTTAGAAAAATATTCCTCGAAGATTTGTTATATTCACCCAATTGATAATTAGAGAAGAATCTCCAAAAACTTGAAGTCTCTAAATACCCATTGGAAGTTCCAACTACATAATAAATGATATCATGAAAATTTGTAGCCAAAGTATCTTGACGTATGGTGGCTACATATAACCAAGTTTTTTCTTTGACTTTATACATATATTATTATAATAGTAATAGTTTAAGAAACAAATATTATAGAGTTCAACGAATAATATGTTGTAGAACTCAACGAATAATATACTTTAAGAAAAAAATATGTAGAACTCAATGAATAAGTTCCATAGGGTGGCAAAGTCCTTGTCGTTTGGTTTGTGATGCTAAGTACATATTGTCAGTATACAAAATATAAATATGTCAGTATTGATGCATGATGCAGTGTAAAGTAGTCTTGTCAAAGGTGCTAGTATATGTACATATTGTCAAAACTACTAGTCTATGTACATATTGTGAGATATGTACAAAAGTTGTAGATGATATGCATTGGTTCGTTGATTTACATAATAGAGAACATGCAAAATAGAGAACCTATTAGTATTGTTGATGCAAATTTTTTTTAGAGACATGAAAAAGTAATTGACATGTTATGTTACCTTATTCTTATGCAATGTGTAACACTACATTGTCTTCATTTCAGTCGCATTTAATTTCCTGGAATTATAATTATGAAAATCCTGCGCAATGGCCCATCACTACAATAGAGAGACCTAGAGGGAGGAAGTGCACATGATATTATGTCTTTATATGGAAAATCTATGTCAGTGTTGTGAAATTTACAATGCCATGTGTGATAGAACTTATTGAAAATTTCCTTCACATGGATTAAAAAAACGTTTCATTGAATCCATAAAAATATCAAACATCATGAGGATAATAGAGGTGTAAGACATGTCGAAGCTAAAGCTTTTATTCATTGTTATGGCTTCATCCAGTTGTACTTGGAAACATGAATATGCACCGTCCTTTATTATCATTGTTTGAAAAATACCCCGAGAAAAAGCAGTTCAATCATATGCATATAGAGATGATGCAAGGTTTATGATGCAGGAGCCCTCCAAAAAGGTAATGACAGACCCATGAATCCTATATCATTGATTCACTGGATAGAGAAGGTTGGGTAACTAATATTCATTTTTAAATCCATTTATAAAAGACGAGTCTTCTTAGGTTCTAAACTCTGAGATAGGAATCAAACGAAGTTGCTTGTGGGGTCTGGACAAGAAAGTAGTCCACACTTGAGGAGGGGTTCTAGACAGTCTCTAAGAATGCATAAATTTGAAACAAATGAACTTCTATTAGCTCAAATATAAATCCAAATGAAAAATATCCTTAAAAAATGTGTAACTTGGAATACAACTCATAATTTGGCGTCAATGCAAAGAATTACAACAACAATACACAAATGTAGCTCTATAATCACTTGAATTTCTTGTCCAACCAAAATAACAAACAATATTTGGCTTGGAATGTTTCTGGTTCGAGAAATACATATATTTAGTTTAATTTGCAACTAAATTAAATAAATTAAAGGATGTTCCAAAGCACATCTGCAATTTAGAAGTTCAAGACCGCGTGAAACTTGAAGTCATGATTTATGATTTATGTAAACATAAATGATTGGAGTCATGATTTATGATTTATGTAAACATAAATGATTGGATTCATGATTTATGATTTATGTAAACATAAATCATTGGAGTCATGATTTATGATTGAAGCATGAAACAATTGCCATGCTTATATTTTTTTGGTACTTGCAGACAGTAATGACCTTTCTCTCATACTGGCAATTTACAGTTAGGGCTACTTGACTCACTCATATGCAGTCACACTGTAAATTGCTAGCCTTAGAGCAAGCCCATTACTGTGCTAGTCTTCTCCTTGGGAAGAAAATGAAGAAATGCATCCATTGTGGAGCATAATACCAACACATAGCATGCCCTGTTATGATTGAGCTTTGGCCCTAACCCAACTTTGTCTACAATTGCACGTAGATAAGCTACAAATATGGTAGAGATGTGCCCATCCAATATGGTAAACATGCTACGTACAAGCTCTATAAGTATAATTACCTAACACGACTCTATAAGTGGACAACTGAATACATAACCATGACCATTACCTAACACGCGGCATTGGATATAAAGATGTCTATGTCCCTGGAATCGTATGGACACCACGTTGCATACACTATAGGTTGGACTTGTGCATAATTGCGTAAGCTGAAGCAATTGATACTTGTCTAGGTGAAAGAGTGATATTCGATGAACACCTATCTATGTGATTTTTTTAATTAGGTTTTATCGTGGTATCAATGATGAATCAACTAAAATATGATTAAAATTTGTGCACTATAATGTTAGTATACCATGTTGCAACTAACATTTTCACTTGTTCATTCATGCACATGATGACCAAAAGACAAAATCCAAAGTGATATGTAAACCCTGCCTAGTCTTGAAACTAACATGAATTGCAGCAAAGCCATGAGCCAAAATTTTGGGGAAAAGAACGAAGAACTTAATAGAAAAATAAACTACGAAAATCAGAATCCTCATGGGTCAAACTAATTCCAGGAACTTGATGCAATTTTTAATAATAATTCTATAGTTTTCAATTGCCAACGTTTTAATTTGTATCACCGATGTTCTCGTGTTGCTTCCTATGTCTTCGTCATTATTAAAGATTGCATACAGGTAAACTGATTTCCTTTCTAATAAATGTAGGTCAAACTCAAATGCAAATCCATATGCATTTATGTAACCATTGACCTATAAATTTTAATGGATGTGAAGCTATGATCGCGCCATCCAATGGGAATGGAGGTCTTCAAAACTAGACAACCAATGAATTTCTAACAAAGAGAGATGCAGAGCCTGTAACAAATGCTACAACTTCTTGGACAATTGGCTAATTCACACGGTAATCTAGGTCTTTATATTCATCTTTAATATGTTCATATTTAAGTGTTCAATGGTAATTAATTGCAAGTTTGTAAATTGTTGGTTAAATTCTATCACCCCAATTTTCAAATTTTCAAGAAGAAAGAGACTGCAAACTTATATTTGTACCCATCTGACATAGTTTACTTTAGATATTCTGGGTTCTAGATTCCAGTCTTACCCTTTCAAAATGCAAAGGTTGCAATTTCACTATTAGGTTTTTAGAATCCCAGAATTTGTAGTAGCCAAGAAAATTCAAAAACCATGGAGTCGAATCCAAAAAGGGAATTTGGCGTAGCAGATCTGTAAATTAATACAAAATGTGAATATAAGTATGGAGATGATTCTATTGATTTTTTTCTGTATGGGTTTCTAAAGGTTTTCCCTTGAAATGGTTTTGGTTTAAAAAATAGCTACTAAATGAAACTAGACAACACAAATAATGAAAATTATGTGTCATGGTCAGTTGTTAGTGTTTGGTACCATGCTATCAAAATTTATCTATGTGATTTTCAGCTCTTTTAAAATCAACTATGAGTGGTATAATTTCATGCAGTATACAGTCACAAAGTTGATTACTCTAACTACGATTTGCTTAAAATTTTTACAGGAAATCAAAAGGATTCAACTAAAACTCATAGATTGCGATGTGATCCAAAACCAAAATCAACTAGGAGGTGAGTAGTGATCAGATAGATGGGAGATCCAACTGCAAGCTTAACTATATTACCTAGAAAAATGGACATGCAGTATTTGGATAGAGAAATTGAAGGAAATGAAGAGTGGATAGCTAAAGAAGGACGTGAATGGAGAAACTGGAGGTGGTGAATGGGGAAAATGGAATATTTACAAAGAAATCGATTTAGACCTATGGACTCCAAAGAAAGATGAAATTGTTTGTACGTCTGAAGGAAAATGATCTGGGCTCATATGTTAGTCTTCCTACAGTAAGAGGAAATCTTGGATTACAAAGAATTTCTTTCTTGGACTAAGTAATCGGTCCTCAACCCAAGAATCACAGGTTCAGTTCCCTCTGCTCCCTTAGAAACAACAAATAGCGTTTTAAGAACAAATTACATCTTCTACATTAACAATTATTGCACTTCATTTAGTTACTTTGTTTATTATTTCCACAATAGCATATATGCAATTATATTGAATTTGAATCAAGAACAAATTCAAGGTAAGAAAAAGTTGGCAACATACCTTAAATTGTATAAGCAAGTAACTCCAATGCAGACACCAACAATAACAACACTGTAATAAAAAATCAAGGTAAGAACAAAAGGTTGATGACTCCTTAAAGAAGGAAACAAAAATTAACACAAAAAAATGAACAATAAATAGTAAATTGTGAACGAAATTGAATGGTGCAAGCTGACGCGAATCCTGAAACTTACAGATAATCAGCTGCACTAAAACATCCATTGACTAAGAAGTCCAAATTTCCTAGAATTATGCCACTATCCTAGCAACAACACCCTGCATTAAATTTCTCCTTAATTAAGAAATTTGACTTCCAAGAAATACGTCGTTAGCCCGATAATACCGCTTTAAAGTATAGTCCAATAGTGTTAGAGAAAAAAATATCCATTACAATAATAAATAGCTAAAATAAGAATTTCAAAAACAAACATTGGAATATATGGAAAAATGTGTAAAGTCAAACAACGATTGATACAAAATCAAAGCATACTGAAAACAATAGTACCCTGGCCTTCGGCATGGACTAAAATATGCTTTAATAAAAAAATTATAGAACTCAATGAACAATATGCTTTAATAAAAAAAATATAGAACTCAATGAACAATATGCTTTTATATAGTGTAATGATGAATTACCAAGAAAATATGATAGGAGAAGTAGGAAGGTGAGAGGATATTTCCAATTTAACATTCCCGCTATTCTAAGTTAAATGTATCATTTTTTTAAACATAATATCAATATATTTATAAAAAAAAATTTATATAAATGTTTTTATATATTTATAATATGGGAAATTTGGAGAGAAATCAGTAATATAGTCATATTGTTATTTTCCATAATCAATAAATTACAACATCCAAGTGAATTGAATTTTCTTTAAAAATCATAAAGATAATATGAAAGAAATTCATATTGTTATTACCAATTATTAATAAAAAAGGTTGTTTATTTTTTGTTTTGTAAATAAAAAGGACTATATTAATACCAGAAGAAGGTTACATATCGCTCATAGAGAGTATCAGATCATCCCTACATTTATAAAACCATCATTGCATGCTTGTTATACACCGGCGAGGATTCAAAAAGATACCAAGCCCTTCTTTAGCTGGACTAAATCCTATGATAAACTATCATCTGTAGAAACCTAGAAATGAAAATAAATAGAAAGCAACTCGCTAGCAGCACCATAATCAAACAAGATCTTGCCTACATATGTTGGTGCCCTCACCGCCTCCTTCGACTCGCTTTCCTAGCTCCGCATCCTTTTGGCCCTTTGTTTCCTGGTCCTTCTCCAGCTTCCGATTGGTGCCTCCAATAGTACCAGACTGAGGGGCGAGAGGAGCATAGAAATGCAGACCCAACTTGTTGGATATTAAGTCCACTTTTCGGTGCATCAGGAGGAAATCCTTGTGGTGCTCCTTCAAGGATTGCACCAGCTCCTAGTCCCTCGGTTTTCTACTACCTCCCTCCATGGCCACATGGGCCATAAGGATTTTCATCACCTAGTAGACTATCATCATCCTCTTGTATGTAGAGGCCCTTCCCGCTGTGGTTCCTAAGTCCAATACCCATTCTTCAACTTCCTCATGGATTTATCCATGGAAATTGTGTGAACCTCCTCCCATAGTTCCTTCTCAATGGAATTAGTCTCCTCATGGAAAACCATAGGGATGTGATCTCGAAAAAACATTGCCACAGTCCTGGCATGGGACTGATCGCGGGTTATTCTCCCTCCTGCTCCCCTCGCACTACTATTGGATACCCTTCATCCCCCCCACCCCTTGTCTCGCGAGGGAGTTTCAACTTCAACATGACCTTGCTTCCTCACCACCATCTCTAAAGTCAAAAGAAACTTCCTTGAAAGAGATAGAAAAATAGACCTGTAACTACCAATAACCCACGATCACTCTATGGGATTAAAGGAAACTGCCTTGGTGGAGCTGTGAATAATTCAGGTTGCAAAGTCCCGACTGTCACTTTGAATTATAGTAATTGAATCTATAATTACTATATTTGAATGATTCATTACTCCTCCAATATCGTCCTTTTTTCCACTAGCTTTGGTGGTACAATTCCCAATATTCTTCATGATGGAAATCCTCTATCCTGATGTGGGGGTTGGATCATACCCCCCTCGAATATCTCAGAGCGTTGATCATCATACTCTTTTGTTTCCTAGGAGAAAGTGGAGAGTCCTTTCCCTATCCAATCTCGATGGCTATTGTGGGTTGTGCGATACATTTGTCCCATCCCATTGTTACCAAATGATGTGGTCATGCGTCACATGTTCAACTCCTTCCACTTTTCCTGTCGCCATGTGATCTAGGCCCGACAGGTGTAGCATTGGTCTATCCATTGCTCTCCTTCGAAGTCTTGCATCTTTCCTTCTCGGTGGGTATGTCCTCCTCCTATTGCCACATTGGCCATCACGTCAGCGACCTTGTTAGAGTCCCTCCTGACATGGTTGAAACACACGACATGAGTGGTGGTGAGAGGACTGCCTAGAGTCTCCAACCTACTCAGTAATAACCAGCTGGTGGAAATTGTTTCAACTCTCCGCCCAGTGGATAATTTCCTTTCCATCTGGATGATGACGTGGGAGTCACCCTCGATAGTCATTGGCAACCATCCTGCTCTGGAGACCAACTTGAGACCATGCAGAAGGCCCTTTAAGCTCGACAGAGTTGTTTGTTTCGAAAACTATTGATCCATAATATACCATCATGATCACCCCTTCATCGTCCCTGTAGACTCCCCTGTATCCCGATGAGTCCTGATTTCCCCACGAGCCACCATCGAAGTTTAGCTTATAACATCCCGTCAACAAAGGGGACTAAGAGTTTGGGATGAAACGTTGGCACACTGGATTTTTCATTCGTAACCCATCTAAGTCACTCTTACCAATCCCCCATCCTTCAGTTATGTAGGCTTCCATCTCCAAAAAATCATTTTCCTTTCCCCCCATTGCTTATTTCGAACTGTCTCCTATATATTGTGGACTAATCACTTCCATACTTCCTCTTCAGTGGATCTCTTGTCCCAGAAGATTATTCTGTTCCTCTCCTTCTATAAAACCCATAATAGCATTCCTGGAAACATCATCCATAGCATTCCAAGAATCGGGTTTTTGAATGCTTTCATGTTCCATTTTTTGAGAGAATGATTTGGTTTCCCCCTAACTCTGTCACTTCTATGGAAAATGATCGCTCCTCGATCCTAGAGGGAGGAAGCAAAGGGACACTCATCTAGGAGGTGATTCATCATTTCCTCTTCGTGGAAACATAGGGGACATTGTGTGGGGCCTTGCAGACCTCTCTTCTTGAGATGGTCTCCTGTCAATATCCTTCGTTTCAATACCATCTAATTGAAAGCGATAGATTTCTTCCACGAATTCATGGTCCAAAATTTCCTTCATATTTCCTCCCTCTCTTTCCTTCTTATTGTCTTGATGTTGTAAGCCTCCTTGATGCTTAAAAATCCCTTTGGTAGGTATCCCCACCCGAGCTTGTCTGGGCCTTCCTGTGTTTAGACACATTTCTCATTGAGAATATCTCTGAGATCTTGAGTCTCTTCAACATTTGTTATCCGATCCCACCATTCTTGCTCTTTTCATTTCCTATAATCCCTGGTGGAATTCATTTCTGCCTAGAACTGTCTAACTTTGGTTTTTCCTTCTCTAATTCCTCTTTCTCTTATAGCTTTCCACCTAGGCTCATCCCCAATTTTTGGAAATTGGTTCCATGAATCATCCCAAAAATTTGCATTCTGGCCATCTCTAATTTCCCAAAAACTGTGATCTTGCACCAGCTTTTTGTTGCTTTGGGTATTTATCCACATGTACGATACTAGTTTCTCTTGGTTGAAGCATATGAGGTCACAAATTGTATTTTTTGGGGCATACTTCACATGCCATAGTTTATCCCATGGATCAGTGGTTTGATTACACCACCTCCACCATATTTTTGTGCCAAGGACTCCACTTACCACTTCCGAGTCCCTAATGCCTAATCTCTTCTTGTCCTTTGGCTAACAGACTTTGTCCCATCCTACTGTTGGAATAGAAATATGGATATTCTGTTTTCTAGATTTGAAATGATCCCTCTGGTTGATGTATTTAAGAACATATTTATCAGTCCAAGCTTGAAATTTATATCCTTTCTGACATGCACGATAAATAGAAATCAAGTTGATGGGAATATCTTCAACTTGAAAAACATCTTCCAATCGACCATTAACAACATTAATATTACCATATCCAATTACAGAAAGTTGTTTACCATCCCCTATAGATACTTTTTGAGATATGTTTTATTATTGTCATAAGATGTAAATAAAGAAGCATTACCAGTCATATGTTTAGAAGCACCAGAATCCATTATCCATTCCACATTAGAAGAAGAATTACTAGAAGAAACAACAGATGCACATAAAGCTACGTGGGATTCATTAGAACCTTTATTTTTAGCTTTAGACATTAAACATTTCAATTTAAAGCAATTATTTTCAGGATGATTAGTTTTACCACAATGCTTACAAGGATCATACACTTTCTACTTCTTACTATTTTCATGATGTGCATTAGAATTATTACCAGAATTATTAGTAGGTTTTGAAGTGTGTGAACACGAACCTTTCGCATTATTAAAAATTTTCTTAGGATTATGAGCAATTAGAGCTTTATTGGGTGAGATTTGTCCTAAAACAATCAACCTTTCTTTCTCATTAATCAACCCTTTACAAAAGCATCAAAAGTAAGTTTCGTAGTAACTTGAGGCAATTCAAGAGCTCTATTCCTACTTTGAATGAACATGTCAAAACAAGATGACAATTTTTGTTCTACAAGAATTATAAGAGCAATGTCTGTTTTCTTGTAATCTTTACCACAATTGTTTAATTTTTCATTTAAGGTTTTCACTTCAACAAGATAAAATTCTACTCTATAAAAGTTAGTAGGATCTAGCTCAAAAATCTTCTTTTCAAGTTAATAAGTAGAAACATCATCATATTTATCAAAGAGAGAAGAAAGAGTTTTCCATACCTCAACTGGGTTGTCTTCTGCCTCAATTATTACTTGGAGACTATCTGTAACCGTTTGACCAATGAGCCCTATTTCTTAAGCATATTTGTCTTCCCATATAGCCACATCCTTAGCATCAACAAGTTTCTTGTGTTCATCATTAACAATCCTCCATAGATTCATACTCCTATGAACATCAATCATTTTTCTCTTCCATGCAAGATAGTTAGGACCGACAAGTTCAAGAACGGAAGCTACTTCTGAACTCATAATGATAGAAAATGAAGAAAAACTTAGAAATCACAAGAAAATAATGAGTAAACTGAAAAGTTTATAGCAATTTTTATTTTATTTTAATATATATCAAGGGTTTTGAGCCAAAAATTTGAAATGACCATAACACGATCAATATGACTCAAAATTGCTATTATAACTATTTCTGGAAATGGCATGAGCATTCTGTATCCAATTACATGAGCCAAATACAAAGCTGGACATTATATCAAAGGATATCAGCTCTGCAATATTTTCGTATGTACGAAAAATTTCTGAAAAATAGCTGATTTTAAATCAATGATATCTTGGATTTCCGGACATGAAATCAGACAATTGGTTTTTTGAAATCGGGTATTGTTTCGAGAAGAATTCACATCTGTAACCAAATTCTTTAGATTTTGCACTAAAAATTTCAGATCTGAATCTGAAATTTGCGACCTAAATTTTTTGTGAAAGAAAACTAGATCTAAATAATAGGAAGATAGATCTCCTTGAGGACAATCCAAAAATCATATAGATCTACAAAAAAACATCAAGAAACCCTTGAATTTTTTTTGCAAAAAATCTACAAAATAGGGTTAGGTTTAGACAAAAAAATTATAGACATATGCCCAGATCTTAAGAGAATCCTAATGGATACCAGATAGAAAGAAAATCTACAAAATAAACAATGCCCAGATGATAAAATTGTTAGAAATCTATAGAAGGGGCTATATCATAGCAACTAGCTCTAATACCATGTTGGAAAGAGGGATCAATCTAAATAGACCTACCTATCTATGAAAAACAATAATATATCAACAATAAGTACAAAAGAGAACAAGCAAAAAGAGAACACTAGATTTACGTGGTTCACCCAATTGTGCTACGTCCACGGGAAGGTAGTCTTCTATTATCTCTAGAATATCTTCTCAAGCTTACAAGAGAACAATGCCAAAAACCCCAATACACTACAAAAAGGTCAAGCTTGTTGGTTGATGTGACTCCCTTGACCCTATTATATACCAAGAGATGAGGAGGAATTACACCCACATATTACATGTGGGATAATATAATTCTCTTAAATAACATCTTTTTATATAATGATGGATATCAAGAGTATACTTTACCATAACGAATATGGGATATAATGTATTACTCTTTTTTTTAAGATTGTGGATATCTTTTGACATAATACAAAGACATTAATAACTTCCAAGGAATATAAAATATTCCAACACCTACCAGGGAAAACTTAGATTTCTCCTCCTCCCCCCCCATAGAAAGGTCCACTGAAGGTTGTGAATTTCCGTGATGACCGCTTTCGGAGCCGCCAATAGTGAGAAAAGATAGATCGACATTACCTGGAATACCATCTTGACTAAGACTAGTCTACTTGGGAAGTTTAAAGGTATTAAAGTCCATCCCATGATATTCCTCCTCATTTTTTCAATCAAATCCCGCCACAATAAATTCTTGATAGTCCCTTTTGCCAAAGATGCTCCCAGGTATTTTGACGGGAAGGAGCCCACCAAGAAACCAATGATCCAGATTATATTCCTCTGAGTAATATTTAGGGTATTGAAGAAAAATACTTAGGATTTGTCAAGGTTGACATCGAGTCCCGAGGATTTGGAAAGCAATGTCAAAAATATCTTGAAAGCCCTTTCTTCTTGGACTGAAGGGTGACCCATTAACATAGTGTCATCCACAAATTGTTGGTGCATCTGTTTATCCATCCCCCTGATTTCCCCTCAGGATGTGTGGGCTTGAATTATTATGTTGAGCTCTTCTTCCATAATAATGAATAGGAAGGGGGAGAGGGGGTCCCCTTGTCGAATTACTCATGCCGGGTTCATAGTTCAAGTGGGAGAGCCATTCAACAGGATAGAGTAGAAAGTGGTTGTGACCATATTCGTCGTCCACTCTATCCACTCTTTTCCAAAGCCAAATGCTCCCATTATGTCTCTCATATACTGCCATCTCAGTTTGTCATAAGCTTTGGATATATCCAATTTCACCATCATACCTGGAATTTTGGTGATTTTTCAGGGAGTGAATGGCCTCATGGACTAGGATGATGCCATCCAATATTTGTCTACCTTCCACAAAACCAGATTGCTCTGCGACAATCATGATGGGGAGAATATGTTTCAATCTTTTGGCTATCAATTTCAATATTATTTTGTATATGACATTGCACAAGGATATAAGTTTGACCTTGCCCGGTGTGTCTGATCCCTCCGACTTAGGTATGAGGTCAAGAATGTTGCATTGAAGGCCCTCAGTACTCCCTGAGCTTGTAAGATTCTTCCACAATTTCCCACACTTCTTGTTTTATTAGATCCCATAAGTAGTGAAAGAAGTTTGTTGTGAATCCATCTGGGCCTGATGCTTTCTAAAGCGCCATTTGCTTCATTTCCTCCTCAACCTCCTATAGATCTATGGGCTTTGTCAGCATCTCATTGTGTTCTTGAGTGACCACCATCGGGATGTGCCTGGTGATTTTTTTGATGTGCTTCCACCTTTCCACTTGGTCCTCCATCAAGACGTTTATGAAATGATGAAATAATTCTTCCTCAATTTCCTTTATAGTGTTTTCCTGTCCCCCATGAGTCTTCCTTAATTTATGCATATTATCACTATGTCTCTTTTGAAACAATTTGGTGTTGCGTTCTCCATTCTGTGGCCATTGGTTTCTTGACTTCTGTTTCCAAAATATTTCGTCTTGTCATTCCCTTGCCGCTAGTTGGGTTAGAATATATTTCTCCTTTTGCATGAGATCTTCCTCATATCCTTCCTCCATACCTTTTCTATGAATTTCTTCCAGTCTCTCTGTCATACTCTTTTTGTCCTAGAATTTTTTTTCAAAGTATTCTTTGTTCCATGTGTGTATCGTCACTTTAAGGGCCTTCAATTTATGGTGGATTTGGTACATCTCGGTCCCCATAGGGGGGACTAGCTCCTGCCACCACTTCTAGACCAGGGCATCAAAATATTTGTATTCGATCCAAAACTATTCAAATATGACTTGTTTTCTGATTGGATGGTTGGACCAATCCCACTAGAGGCAGATTGCCTAGTGGTATGATCCGGCCGTAGGGACAACACTAACCGACATTTCTCTTGTTTCTCTGGCGATGTCTTCTAAAACTAAAAGTATGTCTATTTTGGAGGCCACATGATTCTCTCCTCCTCTTTGGTTATTCCATGTGAACCATTCGTTCCCCGTCTCCATGTCAACGAGTTGAATTTCTTCAATGTAGAATCTAAAATATTCCCAAAATCTATCTAGATTCCTCCTTCCCCACTTTTTTTCTCCCAGGTATGTTATCATATTTAAATCCCCACCCATTATCCATGAGCTATCCCCAATATTCTCTTTTATCCAGCTCAAGACTTCTAGAAATGTTGGTTTCTGGGGGAAAGCACTTGGGCCATATATGTTTGATAGAATTCCTCTTACTCCTAATTCCATAATCACGAATTTTGTTGATAGGGAGAAGTGGTTCTCCCTCCAATCAATTAGGCATATCGAGTTAGGGTCCCATAGGATCTCCATACCTCCTTCCATCCCTATGGCATCTATCGCCATGATCTTACATTCTTTCCAAATCCTATGTCCCACCTTATCAAGAGTTTCATACTTACACTTTGTCTCCTGAAGAAAAAGGATGGCTGACCTCTCCTTTTTATCTTCTTTTCCATGGTTTTTATTTTCTTGGGATGATTGCATCCCCTTATATTCCGTGATATTATCCTCATTGGTTCAATCTATTGATTTCAGTGAAGGATTCTACTATCATAGGATATTGTCTTGATTCAATGAGTTTGACCTCTATGTCTACGATCCTTTGTTTATTCGTCTTTCTTCCTCTCCTCATGTCATCCTCCGATTGCTTTCTCTTACTTCCTTTTTTTGGGTCCGCTGCTATCTCGAGTTATTGTTGTGCCCTAGTCTTGATGATTCCTTCTTGAAGGAGCTCCAGTTGTCATTGTGACACATAAACTTTCCCCTTTTTCTCGCATTCCTTCTCTATCTCATCTATATCTAACTCCCTCAGCTCCATGTCCTCAACGCCATCTTCTTCCGTGGATTCTATTTTATCTTCTGTCTCCTTCTCCTTTCCTTCCTTTGATTCCTCTTTATCCTCTGGAGATGTCAGTGTATCAACCTTCCCCTCATTGTTATCTTCCTCCTCCCTCTCTACCAATATCTCAAATCGATTGCTGCTGGATGGGCCTCCTCGCCTGCAACCCTTTCCTTGGTGTTTTCGGGGACCCGATATAGGCTTCTTCTTACTATGGATCTGAACAAATCCCTCTTGACCTGTCATCTTTCCCTGCATTTGCTGGGTTGACTGGGGTTGCTGGGAATTCCTTGGGAAGTTTCGACTGAAATGCCCATAGTCGTGGAACTGTCTGCATCTAAATGGAATGTGTTTGTAGTTGATTGGATGTTGCATCCATTCCTCATCTTCCAAGTTCAAGCTAATGGCTTCAGGTAGTTCTTTTGATAGGTCCATATAGACACAAATACGAGAAAAGGCAGTGTATGTTTGATGTTTGGTTTGTTCTGCTATCTTCATGAATTCCCCTAGCGTGTTCCCTATATCTTGTAGGATTTCAATATCCCAATATTCGCATGGAAGGGAGTACAGTCGAATCCACACCGGGGCACCCTCATGTCTTCTTTTTCAGGGTTAAATTTCTCCTTCCAGGGCCTTAAGTAAAGACCCGCCAAGAAGAAGAAATAAGTCCCCCCTTCCAGGATCTGGTCACGATCTTCTTATAAGAAGAATATGATTATGAAGAAACCCTTGGATCCTAGGTGCATATCATAATTCCCTTTAGGGTTCCAGGTTCTCTTGATCCATCTTACTAGGTCTCTCTCTTTCAGCCATATCCCAATGAATTTTCCTATCATATATTTCTCCTTTGAAAGTTCAACTCTTTCTCTTACCTTATCTAAGCGGATCTGGAGATCATGAATCCTCCCAGGCTCTTTTTTGTTTGATAGTGAAGAGACCCCACCTCATCGATCTCCCCGATCTCTCATTCGTCGTTGTTCCTCCCACCACCTTGCCTCATGTCCATCGTTATTTCCCTGTTGCTGGTAGGGGGAGGGTTCAAACCCCTCCTTTTGGTGACCTTCGGGGGTCCTCCCCTTGACACACACTGTTCAATCCACCCGCAAACCCTCTGTGACTGAACCACCAATCTCCTAAAACCCTAGAACCACAACATGACGCCTGCAATTCCCAGGATTTCCCTCTCATCCACTAGAGAATTTGACAGGACACTAATTTACTACATGGCCAAAAAACAAGTTTCTTATTACGTGCCTCTTAAAAACAAGAAATAATAATAATAAAACTAATTTACAAGTAAATTTTTTATTTTTACATTGATAATAAAAACAATTATTAAAAAAATTAATTGTATTGTATGCCTCAAAATTATAATGAAATATAACCTCAAAATTGTGAATTTGGATCAAACACTAATGATATATAGCTAAGCATATGAAATCTTAACACTTTAGCATCCACTGTGTAATCCTATGAAAGCTTTTTTATGGACAATGTTTCCACTTCTGCAATGTTGCCAATTGCATTTTCCCTATTATCACAATTAAAAAGGTTATTGTCTATTTGAACAAAATAAATACATTCATATGATCCTGCTTCCCTCCTTCTTGTTTCCTTGACTGATAATTCATTATATGTACTGTAATATAAATCCAAAGTTGTATTCACATCCCCTTTTTCCTTCTCCAATAAGACTAAAGAATCTTCTTTCGATACATTGACATCTAATATCTGAAGAAACATGGAAGAATTTGGGGTAATTTTTCATGATTATACATATGCTTAGTCGCTTTGAACTTGCACAAAGTTTCGAGATATGCTTATTTCCTTTGAGCTTGCACACATTTTTTCATTATACATATGCTTAGTCCCTTTGAACTTGCATGCAATTCCTTTCGCACTAGATTGTGCTCCAACATAAACTTTGCATGCACATTGAAGACTAGAAATACTCAAATCAATATCATTTGCACCATCCTCCACAAATTCTCTCCTAAAGAATTTAGTAATATATGATTATATGCTTTTATTTGGGGCATATTTGATAGATAGCTTGGGATTCTTATTGGATTTACTATCAATAGTCCAATTAGTGATTTTGGGCTGGGCACTCTGTGTCATTGGCCCCTTCTTTTTGGAACTTTTCATAATCCTATTACTAGATGAAGGATGGGCATTGGGCACCCTCAATCCAATATTGTCTACAATAACACGTGCCAAAACTACTTTTCCACTTACAATAGAAGCATTGGACATAGGATTTGTTTTTTTGGAAACCTGATCTACAACAAACTTCCTAGTAAGTGGACCATCATCCCCAAGAGAGTTAGATTGGGAATTGGTTGCAAATTGCTCCCAAAATTCAGTTTCACTCTCATAGAAATAAAAAATTGTTGAAGTTATATCACCTTGTGATTGGGTAAGTCTATCATCTCATTTGCAGTAAGCTACTTAGGAAATCATGTCTTCCATTATTTGTTTACCTCGTCCATAAAATTAGCAGTTTTATTGGATTGAACACCAACCAGTTGAATTGAAAATTCTTGGCGTACAATCACCATATTCACAATTGTTTGTCCCTATTTGTTTTCCATCTCTTCACTTCCCCCTTCCTCTACATCTTGAGCCTTTGTTGGTTGTACAATAATAGCCTTGTGATTAAAACCATTCAAGCACCTGCATTTTTGCGTTGTTTCATCGACCATATTTGCAAAATATATCATCATTGAAGCAACCTTCTTACTATCCAAACACAAACCTTCCAACCCCACAGTTGGTACAATCCCTTTGGGTCGTAAAATGTCCACTTACTCTCTGAGCTCATCATAACTTGAATGCTCACCATACAGTATGAGGTGGAACTCAAAGAAACCCTTCACTCTAACAAGAAAGCTATACTTCTGCACTTCGTGCATCCACCCAGTTGGCACAAAAATGACAACTTGGCTATACTCCTCTCACGCATAATCCTCTCCATATTTCCCCCAATTTGGTTTGAAATAAGGCTACATTTCCCCATATTTTCTCCAATCCTCAAGGACTCATCAAAATATGGGTTGGTGACAACTTTATATATATAGAAACTCGACAACAATGTAACTTTGCAGGGACCACAATAATTTAAGACTTATATCTCCATATATAGGTCAGATCAGCTCATGCAAGTTCAGATTTATTTTTATCAAAATACACCTAAAAATCAAGAAACCTGGAGCATCTATAAACATCCTTCAGTCGTGAACTTTTCATTCTTTAAATTAAATGGTATAGAATACCTTGCCTAGAGCATTCCCGTAGCGGGATTGGTTGAAATGGAGAGAGATGCATCATCGAACCCCTATATTGTTGCTTTGAAAAATAGAATTAGCCACCTTTCTCACTAAAAAGTTGCAGAGAGGTGTTTCAATAGCCATGATAACAACCATTTCACATAAGGTAAATAAGCAATTTTATGCGGCTAGTTTACAATAAGGTAAATAACAATAAATTCAACAGGAAGATCCTATTATACGACTATAAACCCTTACAGAGTTCCTGGAGATGTAGAAGGAATTTTTCAAGGAGGTAATTCAATCTTCTAATAATAAAGGAAATCATGGTCTTGAAAGGCTTGCTGAAAGAACTAGTAACAAATCCATCGAATTCATTTTGCACGGACTGGTCACTGCATCAAATTGTATTGAGAGTGGCTCCCTTCAAACCCATTCTTTTGGGAAACTTAAAAAATAAACACGATGGAACTGTGATCACCAACTATCAACAACGAGAAAAATAAAGGGGAAAGGATGAATGCAGAGGAAAAGACCAAAAAGAAGAGGAAAATTCCTAAAATGTAGAGAAGAAAACCCTAAATGAAAAACATAGTAGACAAGCCCATATGTCTGGTGATGATAGAAAGAAGTAACAAATGGATAAAAGACATGACGCAAACTCATCTTTGAAGAAAGTTTGATAAAACTTTGGTGAATTCGACGTGAATAAAAGTGGTGGGATTTTGTTCGTACGAGAGATGAGGAGTCTTGCCACAATGTTGAGATAGTGTGTTCCTTGATTAAATGCCTTTGGCGTAATTATTATTATTTTATGTTTATTGATATAATTTATGTTCATAACTGTTGGACCCCAAGTGATACTGAGGGGGGGTGAATCAATATCATGCACTTTTATCCTTTAAAACACTTGTTATGTGATGCAATCTTTCATTAACATATAAAACATGTATCATAAACAATTTAACACAAATAACATTGCACAAAGAATATATAAATAAATCTTATATATACATAATCTTCTTGTTACAAGTAATATTGGGAGGAATTAATCTCCAAAACAAATGTGAGCACCAAATCATTGGTTTTGCTGACACCAATCAGACAAGATCACCAAACCCTTGGAAGCACCAACTTGTTGTTCTACAGGAACCAACCTATGAGGAAACCAATCCTCCTATTAGCACTAACTCATATTAGCAAGAACCAACTTGCACGGTCATGGACCAGCCTAATTTTTCAGGAACCAACTTGTAGAAGACACCACTATTCTCTTCTTACCCCTTCCTACCTCCCAGATAAATATTTGTTGTTTATTATCTTTATCACAATCATCTATTCACTTACTACTCTACTTTCTCTATTTTCTGCAAACTACTAGACATACTGAACTTCACACTTCCAACTCTCTTTTCACAAGCATTCATGGTATCCTTTAGTACATATGCTCCTTTCTTAAATTCTCCTTAGGCTCCTCACAAATGCTTCTTCCATATTTGTGCAACTGCTCCCTGTATGCATGTGTAACTGTGCGACTACTCCTTTTGTTTTATCATGTCCTATTTTCTTGTACACTTCCTCAAGCCATACTACGATTGATTCCCCCGAGTATTTCATCTGGCCTAGAAGGTTGCAGTTTCAATGTATTACTTCATCTGTGCTTTCAAGTATACAAAAGAACTTCAATCTCTCACTCATTTATGCTAAGATTGCTCAATTGATGTGTCCACAAGTTGGGGTTCCTTTAAGTCGGTGATACCCCTTCTACCTTTCTTCTTGGTCAAGCTAGCCACCCCTCTTATTCTTTCATTGACGCGCACTTTTGGAAGTTCCCTGATCTAGTGGGATTTGCGCATTGGAGTGCCATAATTTGCTGGGTCTTGCACACATATTTTTATATACTTATTCAAACTGGGACTAAGAATTCAATGCCATTACCAAGTTCAACAATATCTTTGACATCAATGACAACACATAGCTCAACAAAATGGCATTGATGTCAACAGTAAGTAAAGATGAGCTCCTTCTGAATGCTAGCTTTTCATTGAAGTATGATATTGCACAATATTGTTTGCATATTTACTTGTTGACCCCCCCTTTAACATCAGTGACAATGAATTATTTACTTATCTGCAAATCTGTATCATCCCCATGTGTGAGTGTCATTTGATCCTTTGTAATGCTCTTGCGCAATCCTATGGCTTCATAACATTTTCAACTCTTCCCATGTGCAAATATCACACTCCCCCTATGTCGGTGCATGTTCTACCCATGAATTTATGATTATGTTCAGGTCTTCTATTGCTTCAGTTGATTTTCATACTACGCTAAAATCACCTTTCTTCATATGTCATTACATTGTTTTAGATGTTCCTTCTCAATCCATGCGTCTTTTCCTTTCTATGTAATGATAGATTCTCCTGTTGTCACACATTTCTTCATCTGACATAAAGCTTTGCAATAAATTGTTGCGACTAGTAAATTTTCCAATCCGTGCAACATTTCATATGACGCATGCTATCATACGTCATCCTTTAAGAAGATAGAGAATATGTCATCAATTCATTCACACAGAGAAATCAATTCAATCTCCTATTTTTGTACTTTCATATCTCTCGTGAGTGTGCGGATTAAAACAGTTATGATGAATGCCCATCCACAATTTTTACCAAATTTAGCAATTGCATTTGAAATCTGTCGAGTTCATCCAAATGCTGTTCATTTTTTCATACACTCATTCCTTATACCATTATCCAAATCCTAGATATTGTATTGTCGTGATGTCCAGGCAACATAATGAATCTTTTGCAAGCAACTTTTCTTGCGATTTTCAGGCATAGAGAACATGATTCATCAAACTTAAAAAGTACCTAGAAAAATGGGCATTATATATCAAAGAGGATGATGTCAAGGTTTTGTATTTGCAGGTGAGACACGAGGAAGAAATTTTAATCTTGAATAGATGTGTTGATCAGCTGAAGACACAACAACAACTTATTATAAACCATTTGAGGTAGGCTCAAATAATTCCGTAAAATTCAAACTTGGAATAGCAGAAACACCATACTGATACAGAGTTTCACTTGTCATCACATAAACTTGATGAGTCAAATTTGCACTGATGCTCCCCCTTTTTACTTTTGTAATTCAAGAATCAAATTTTGTAGACCGTAGCCATGGAAAATCCCAATGTATATTCTTTTGTCAGTGTGTTATATTATGTGAGAAAGATACTTTTTGGCATACTCTTGAATATACATAGTTCTTAAATTTGTAATGACATCTCTTTTGAATATAATACATGAATCTACTTTATTAGACTTTCTAGTGCACACAAATGGTATTCTAAATGTGGTTTTAAATTTTATCAACCAAATGAGTTTCTGGTCTTAAAAGAATGACTTGAATATCCATTGCATATATCAATATTTATATGTAGCTTATGGATTCATCATTAAAAACTTCTGTTCTTTCAATGTCACGAACTTATTGTGTACACATTGTTTTGTGATTATTTTTGTGTCTTCAATTCTATTCAATTCCCTATTTCATTTTGTTGCACGATTTCTCCCTATTCTCTTATCCTTTTTGTTTCTCTTGTGTTGATCATGCTTGAGCTCTTGGTCCTTTGTCTATGGCCAGGGTTTAAATTGAGCCTTTGCAAATACCAAAAAATGTTTCCTCTTCTTGTCCTTTCCTTTCTACTTCTTTCATTTTTAGTGCTTCCTTTGTAGTTTCCGACAGTCTGTCATAGCTGATTTCTGCGTACACCTCCTTGAATGACATATATTGTTTTCATGACAACATATTGTCTCTATTCTCCCTTTGCAGGTCTTTAGATGTTCCTTCGTCTTATGTCATGTGTTTAGATCATACATTAATATTGTGCTAGTGATCCTTATGCAAGGACATATTACATTCTTTTTGGCATTGTTCTTTTCTCCTGTTTTTCCAAATATTGGTGTGGTCATTCTTGTAGAGGTGTCCTTTGGTTTTATCCCGGTGCACAGTTACTGACTTGTTTTTGTAGTTTCAATCTCTATGTCTATATTTGTGGCACTGATAGAATTCAATGTCCATTTCCAAAGGGATAAAAGGATTGTTTACCTCCTTATATTTTATAGTCTCTTGGTTCAAATTGTTAGTTCTAACTCTCTTGAGAGGTCTCCTATTTCTCTCAAAATTCTTATTTTCCAATGCTTTGCAGTTTGCATCCTTATGACCAAAATTATAACAAAATTAACAATTCCCTTAAAAAATTGTTTGAATATACCTGCCAGCGTAAATTTTTCTAGACAGTGTAGCTCCTTTGTTTACATAGGAAAATTGTTGGTCACTCTTTCTATTCAACTTTTTCTTTGACAATACTCTTAAGTACATATGCAAAGCTCCTTTTGCCTACTTCATGAATAGGTGTAGTTGGACTTGAACCCTCATCATTGTTTTCTATTCCATATCCCAACCCAGACCTGTCTGAACTTGATCTTTGATTGTTGATGATTTCATCCAACACCTTGGAGCTTCTACCAAAATTTTGTTGATATTCTAAGTGAGCGATTACCTTTTGTAGTTCCTTCTTTTAAGGAAACAATTTCCCTTTCTAGTTCTTCATATTTTGTTTCTTTCTCTTCTATTTTTATTGCCATATCTCCTTCTAATCTTTAAATTTGACCTTTTTGATATGTTATTCATACTTTAATAGTTGGTCCTTTAAATGATTGTTCTTCTTTCTTGAGTTTTTCAAATCATCTAAAGCACTTATAAGTTATCCTTCAAATTCTACTTTAGTGCTTGATTCATCTTTAGAGTTTTCATTGTCACATTCTTCTTCTATCTCCATAAAGAGCACCTCTCTTTGATCATCACAACTGTTGTATTCATCTACTGAGCTACTGTCCTCTTTAGATTATAGACTTTTCTTTTGTTTTCCAAACCTTTTATTTTTAGGTCTGCTTCCTCTACGCATATTTTTCTTTTCTTCACGGTGCTCCTCCTTGTCACTATCTCTATTTCCTTTATAAGGACATTTAGAAGCAAAATGACCTATTTTACCACATTCAAAACATTTGAAAGAAAGCTTACCTCTATACTTTCCATGACCTTTCTGAAGTTTCTTCACAAAGTTAGAATCTTCAAGGTCAGATTCATCAAAATAATTATTCATGCAATCATACTTTCTTCCTTTTGTTTCCTTGGATGTATTGAAGGCTAATTCCCTTCTCAATGGATTTTCCTTTTCAGTCCTCATTTCATAGGCAGTGAGGATGCCATGGATATCATCCATTGTAACATTGTCAATATCCTTTTTATGTATTCCAGGACTGATACTTTAGAATCAATTCTCATCGGTATAGATCTCATCGCCTTCTGTACAATATCCTCTTCAAGAACTGTGTCCCCAGGTCCCCTTAGAGAATTTACTGTTTCATCTATGCGACGAAAATAGGATGTTATGTTTTCATCTTCCTTCATCTTTAGGCTCTCAAACTAACCTCTATAAGTTTGTAGCTTTGCCTTTTTCACTGTGTCATCTCCTTTGTAAATACTATAAAGTTTGTCCCCATATTTATTTTGTTGAGTTACACTTCATGACCTTTGTGAATTATGAGTATGCTAGGCCACTTAGTATAGCATTTTTGGATTTTGCATTGCATTCATATAGCCTTTTATTTGCAAAATCAGTCATAGGAGTATCTGTAAATTTATATCCATTTACAACTGCCAACCAAATATCAGTTCCAAGTGATTGTATGAAGACCTCCATCCTTATACTCCAGAAGTCATAATTGGAACCATCAAAACAATGTGCTCGGTTTGTTAAGAAACTTTCCTATCTGTCCATATTTGCGCAAAAAAATGGATTTCACTATGATACTCCTTCCAATGGTTAGACTATTTCTTAAGGAATCAGTTATGATACCAATCGTTGGACCTCAAGTGATACTGAGGGGGGGGGTGAATCAATATCATGCACTTTTAATCCTTTCAAACACTCGTTATGTCATACAATATTCCATTAACATATAAATCATGTATCATAAGCAATTTAACACAAAGAACATCGGCACAAAGAATATATAATAAAATATTATATATGCACAATATTTTTATTACAAGTAATATTGGAAGATACCAATATCCAAAACAAATGTGGGCACCAACTCAGTTGTTTTGTTGACACCAATCAGACATGATCGCTAAACCATTGTAAGAACCAACTTGTTGTTTTATAGGAACCAACATATGAGGACACCAATCCTCCTATGAGAAGCAAATCATATTAGAAAGCACTGACTTGCACAATCAGGAACCAACCTGATTTGTCAGGGACCAACTTGTAGAATACACCAATCTTGTCTCTTTGCCCCTTCCTACCTCCCAGATAAATATTTATTATTGAGTAGCTTGATCACAATCATCTCTGCACTTATTGCTCCACTTTCTCTCTTTTGCACAAACTTCTATACATACTAAACTTTACACCTCCAACTCTCTTTGCATAAACAATCTTGGTATCCTTCAGTACATATGCTCCTTAGGATATCCTCACAAGTGCTTCTTACATATATGTGTGATTTCTCCTTTTCTGTGTTTGCTCCCTGTGTGCCTGTGTGATTGTGCAAGTACTCCTTTTATTTCATCATTTCATTTTTTATTGCACACTTCCACAAGTCATATTGTGATTGATTCCCGTGAGCATTTCATCTATCCCTGAAGCTTGCCATTTCAATGTATTATTTCATCTACGCTTTCAAGCTTACAAAAACACTTCAATCCCTCGCTTATTTATACTAATCTTTATCAATTGACATGTTCACAAGTTGTGGTTCCTTTAAGTCGGTGATAACCCTTCTACCTTTCTTATTGGTTAAGCTAACCATACCTCTTATTCTTCCGTCGACCTACAATTTTGGAATTTCCATGATCTAGTAGGTTTTGTGCACTGGAGTGCCATACTTTGGTGGGACCTATGCACATATTTTTTATATACTTCTTCGAATTGGCACTAATAATTCAATGCCATTACCAAGTTCAACAATATCTTTGACATCAACGAGAACACATATCTCAACAATAACAAGGATGCAATGGTTAACTTTAGTAAAATCATCACTTCATGTAGATAAAAGAATTAATCATATGGAATATCCATGTTTTGGATCATTTCCATAAAAAATTCTAATTCATTATTGGGAATGAAGTAGTTCCTTGGTCTTGATTGGAACCCATGATGATGTGGGTTATTGAGTTATGAATGCTCAATGTGAGGTAAATATAATGCTTATATATAAGTATCCTCTATTTCCTATTTATAACAAATTTGAATAACCCAAAGTATATATTTCAATCAAAAGTTAAGCAATTTTTAAGTTTATAACATACCTTTAGAAACCCTAGTTTGTAGGTTGTCTTGATAATTGAGCTTTCCACTGACTTGTATCTAAAACAATTCACCCCCTGAATTTGAAATTTCATCAGACATTATCATGGTGTGTCTTATTTGCAATGCCACATGTTTGACCAATTTATGATATGCCAAGAGAGAGTTATGGAAAATTTCCAAAAACTTGTTGTTATTTGTCACTTTCAAGAGAATGAACTTCTATGGACTTCAATGTGTCCAATTTTTTAGTTCTTGTTTTGAAATATTTACCATAAAATCTAGATTTCACATTTTTTTTATGAAACTATTGCATTAACTCAATTTGGATCTTTCAAGTTTCATATATAATTTTTTACCAAAAACACCTTAATGCGACTAGTTTTTGGACTATTAAAACCCCCAAGTTCCACTAATTGTACACCAACGTTATAGTGAATCGGGACCTTAATTGTTTGCCACTTTTCCTTTACAACATATCTTAATTTTCCTCTAAATTGTTTTGTCCAAAACCTCCTCAAAACAAATTTATAGAGAAAATGGTTCTGATACCAAATGTTATATACAAAATTCCCAAAATAACATAAAAGCAGAAAGAAAAAGTGACCCAATACCTTGAGAATGAAATAAAAGATGAATAAGAGACATCTTAAAGGGGAAACCTCATTTAACAATGTATCAAATGCATAAGATGAGATGAGATTATTAATAAAACTAGGTCTTACTAGTATATTATAGAGAAGACAAAGGTTACAATTACAATTAGAGTCCTATACCACTAAACAATTTCAATTAAGGTCTTAGATGATCAATAAGGACAATATTGGTATATTAATATAATTTTAATGTCACAATATCTAGGGCTTAAAGTAATTTGATTATTATGTGAAGACTAAAACTAATATTTTAAAATTAAAAATTTACCCAAATTTACCAAAAACAACAATGGAAATATCACAATAATTCACTTCTAACGGACCCAAACTTCTTGTCAATTTAAGAAGAAAATATACCAAACCAAGACACAATTTTTCAACCCTTCTAGGGAAATGTATCAACCAACAACTAGATATGAAAATGTAATTTAACAACAATAATACAACAATGAATGAAACATCTTATATTCTTTATTAGATGTGAAATCATTTAACAATTTTCCCTTTACTTGTGTCAAATTAGCAAGACATAAATCATAATAAATAACAAAGCATGAAGAACATATAGCTAGAAATCCAAATATGCAAATTGAACAAGATATGGATAGTTGGAAACTTCATATATAAGATTAAGATGAAGTACAAGTACAAACTATATCCTTCTCTCAAGACTATTACAAAAACACAACCATTCAAAAATCCCTAACAAAAGTAAATAATCAAACCCTAACTCAACCAAGAAGGTCAAAGTGCAGGAATCTCTCCATCATTATCTCTAAGGAAAGACATCCTCCTCTTCTTCTTATTATTAAAATATCCACCCTATTTTTTTCTCTCAAAACCTTGGTCTTCAATCTCCAATGATAAAACCTTGACCTTAGGACTACTTGAATACCAAGAAACCCTAACACCTCAAAATATAGAGATATAGGAAGTTACAAGTGAATAACTGAGAGAGTGTAACAAACTTAAATAATAACAAAAAACAATAATAAAAATAATAATAATAATAAACATCAACATAATAATAATAATAATAATAATAATAATAATGTCTTTACAAAAAGACATGACTCTTAATGAAAGGGTATTCCGCCAAAATATAAATAGCGGACCCTCAATTATCACTTATGACTTATCTATGAATTTATTCATATTTTATTATCTACGGATATGTGGGTTATTTCATAAATCACAGGTTCATTCAGAGTTAATTGAGAGTGGATGTTACAGTGGTATCCGAGCCAATCCAAGGCTTCCTTGAATTAGGTCTTTGACCTTAGAGAAAAGAAAGAGAGTTAAAAAAAAAGTAAAAACTAAAAAAACTAAAAGAAGGAGGAAAAACAAAAAAACAAAAAAAAGGGAAAGAAAAAAAGTTAGAAAAGAAAAGATAAAAGTAAAAAAAGAAGAAGGTAAAAGTGGTTTCTTAAAGTGGGTTTGGGTTTGAATATAAAAGTGCATAATAATTGCTACTAAAGCAAGTGAGATTTGAACTTAGGTGGGGAAGGTAACACTCGTTCCTCCCAACCACCCAATCTACTAGAATTTTACAAAACGTAAGGGAAAAAAAATCTAAAAGTACATAATAATTACTACTAAGAAGCAACTGAGATTTGAACTTAGGTGGGGAAGGTAACAATCATTTCTCCCAACCACGCAATCTACAAGAAGTATTTATCAACCTTCAAAAAGAAAAAATATTATTATTATTACTTAATAATTGTATTAAGTACAATTATTAAATTACAAGAGTAAAGAAAAACAAGACAAAATCGAAGAAGAGAAGAAGTCAGTCAAAAGGAAAACCAAGTATTGCCAAATAACACCAGAAGTTAGGAATTACAGCAAAGCCTAAATCATAATTGCAGTCGCAACTACAAGTAGCAATTCACAAAGTATTTGACATGACGAAGCTGGATATTTCTAAGGAATTAATGAGTAAAAAATATACCAATCATAATCTACAAAACTAAAAAATCATGAAAGATGCAGTCGAGAATAATGAAGAAATAAAATGATTAAACAAAATCATCGAGGACAAAGTTGACAAAATCACTCAAATTTAGACAAAAGTAATGCCAAGAAGCAGAGAATTGCCGCCTTCAGCAACGGATTGAGGAACTCCAGCAAAAAGAGGAAGACTCAAAGAAAGCACATAGGTTGGAAATTACAAAAGTCTATAACACATTAACAAGTAATAATGAATAAATATATCGATTAAGAAATCATAATAAATTATTAGTTATGAAGACCAAGAAGTTAAAGAGTACCAAGAAGGCAGACAACTCGAATGAAGACATCGAAGGAAAAGTCCTAGAAAAACAAGAAGAAAATCAATGCCTTATAAATCTTAATCAAGAACCAGAGAAATAAATCGAGAAGTTAAAAGAGGAGAAAAAGTCGCAAGATGAAAGGTTCAAGAAGATTCAGAGTAAAAACAATTGACTGGAGAAAAAAATAGCGCAAATCCAAAGAGAAGCATCCAGACTCTCTGAAAAACAAAGTCAAGTCAAGGAAGTGAAGGCAGTCATCGCCGCAGTTAAAAAGGAAGAAAAACAAACAACACATACGCCTTTCAGACATCCCAATTATAATCATCATTTTGACCAACGACAGGGTCAAAATGAGCATTCACAAAAGAGTTATGTTGACAAGCAAATAATTCGACATACTAAGAAACAATTGAGACAACCCGTTTCCCAAAACAACCTCAGAGGTCCAATCAAAATTGATATGGAATGGACCACAACAAATACGATGCAACAATTCTCTTGGGGAATCCGTAACTCGTATAATCTTATCTCATCAAGAGTTGCAAAGGATCCATAGATAACAATTCAAGCAAATCAGACATTGTTGTCAATGAATCTTTGAGGACAAAGCTTCCCTTAAGGGGAAGGCAATGTAACAAACTTAAATAATAACAACAAACAATAATAAAATAATAATAATAATAATAAACATCAACACACACACACACACACACACACACACACACACACATATGTGTGTGTGTGTGTGTGTGTGTGTGTGTGTGTGTGTGTGTAATAATAATAATTAATAATGTCTTTACGAAAAGACATGACTCTTAATGAAAGGGTATTCCACCAAAATATAAATAACGGACCCTCAATTATCACTTATGACTTATCTATCAATTTATTCATATTTTATTATCTATGGATTTGTGTGTTATTTCAGAAATTACGGGTTCATTCCGAGTTAATTGAGAACATCCAACTATGGATGTTACAGAGAGAAAGAAAACCAATATCATCACCAACATATTCTCCACAATAGAAAACCATAATCAAGAGAGAAAAATACAACCAATATGCCCTCCTTCCCTTTTGTTAGCTTCACCTAAAGTTCATGAGGAAATCCTTATGAATGTATCCTAGAAGACAAGTAAAAAGATAATTTTACAAATGATGATGTGATCATTTTTTATAAAATTAACCTCTCTTTCCTCTATTTTTTATAAAAGTAACCTCTCTTTCCTCTATTTATTTTATAGGTGTGGGAGGCAAACAATATTATGTGGTCCTAATCCCTTACTTGCAACCTACATGAGCCGCCTGTAGGAAACATAAGTGAGAAATCCACTCAATAGTACATGTGGCATGCTTCAATAGTGATGTCATGCACTAATGACTCCAAGGTGATATATCTATGCAAGGAAAGTCCACACCACTCTATCATGAGCCTCCATAGACTTCGTTTATCATCCAAAGAAAATACTCCACTAGGTTAGTTACCCCTAAAAAACAATGCCAAATCCCTAGGAATCCTTGAGCCATTTCAAATCCTCAAATTAGGAAACCAAGCTACCACATACCAACTAAGGCTTGAATATTTCATCTATAATGAAAAACACTCCACATATTCTGAAGGGAAATCTCCAATCAAGTGTCTCCTTCATGAGGCATTAATGAATGACATACAACAAACTATTAGAAGATATCCAATGCCTAAGGGAATAAATCCAAGACAACAACATCATGTGGTCAAGCATCCATTTAGTAAGCTATTTGAACTATGCATATCTAGCATATACGATCTTTCATGATAGAATCCATATTTGACGATATAAGGGCTAGACATACACCATTTACCCCAAATATCATGGAATACCCCCAAACATGGTGTAAACACTCTCTAAGTAACCCAAAAATATAACACTCCCTCTTTATATGAAAGTATTTACATTGACACCTATCAAATTCCTTTACAACTCTATCAAATTCACTATTTCTAAATTAATACTGGTTATGGTCCCAAAATAAACAACTATCATTTGCAACAAAACTAGCAATCATTCTATCACGACATCTTGATCCTCCAATGAATAATGACCACCTATGGATATAAAAAAATCTCGTTGGATAAAATCCTTACTACCAACCTCCAAATCAACATCACGGGCCAACAACAATGGAGACCACATCATGAACTCTCCAATATATCCTACAAAGAAACTCACATCTCCATACACGATCAAGTCAATTATGAGATATAAATCCCATGGAATAGTAATAAAATCATACAACATCATAATCAACAAGTCAATATGAGAATCCCTCTATTGTACCTCAAATACTCCAATAATTGGAACAACTTTAACTAAGTAAACTACCTCATCCCGAGAGAATCTTGAAGTAAGAGTATCATCAAGGAAAACTCTCTTTATTTGAGGGAACACAAAATCCTTGACTTTTTACTCTATAATAATCACATTAGTTGCACCTTTAGAATCAATCTGAGCAACATCCTGCATAAGTCCATCACACCTTTCCTTGAATGAACTAGAAGGATCATGTGTAAAGTCAATATCATCATCATGCCTTTCCTCCTTTGTATAACTAGAAATATCTCCGATGAAAGAAACCAATGCTATATGATTAACATATCTTCTAGGAGGTAAACATGCTCTTATATGCTCCCAAGCCACTGTATCAACAATCTCCACAATCTCCCAAATCATAGAAAGACAACCTTATGCAATAAAATATATCACATCTACATGATATATAATCAGTGTCATCAATTGAATCACAACCTGGCTCAAAGGTGTCTCAAAATGCATCATCCCTCAAAGAATTGAAAATTCCTATTAGCTTCTCATTGAAAGCATGAGTTCTAATTTATCAACAAGTAACCTATAACGGATACCCTATCTCACCTATGTATCCAAAGTCCTTGAACTAGCTAGAACATGCCATTGATGGTGCATTGTTGTCCCTCAAAAACTACTCTCCAATGTATATCTACCATGCAGGAAAATTAAAGGAGGATTTCCTCAACCTTAGAGAAAACATAGTATCATCCAACTCAAGGGCATCACTTGAAGACATACAAAATGAAATGGAGCCATATCCTCTCATAGGGTGAGTGGGATCATCACCAATATCCATGGTCATATATCCACTTTTATTTTGAATCCTATTGAATAAGGACCTGCCGTATTTTATAAGTCTCGAAGCTCTGATTTCCACATACTAACTAAACACTAGACAAAATGTTAGAAGATACACAAGAATCAAATGTTGAATTTTGGTTGAGATTTGATCTTTAATATTTAAATGTGGAAATACTGAGTACTTGAAATAAATTGAACATTCATACACATAATCAATCACACATAAGACAACATGAACCCCAAGGAAAAACCTCAATATAATGAGAGTGAAAAAACCCAACATATCTCCTTAGTAAAATAATTATAGATAACAAAGAATGTCTTTTACAATAGTAGATTGCTTTCATCACACTAGGTGCAAGATAAGAGAGAATCGAAACACCCCAGGTGTCATCACTAAACAATAGATAAGAGAGATAAACTAGATAAACTTTGCAATGTGTTCAACACATTAATAACTTCCCAAATTTAGTCTCATGCAAGATGTAGTGAATCATTGCATGGGAATTAATCTCTCATGCAAAATATAGAGAATTCCTTATTAGGAGAATAAATAATCTCTTTGGTTTCTTCATCCCACATACACACCATATTTGAAATTATATTCATGCTCTACTGACTTTAGGATGAACTCATCTTCTAATTGACTTCTATACCACTTAGTTAGGATGCTAACTCAAGTATCATCACGCAAGTGTCGTAAATCAAGTGTCATAATTTAAGTGTCATCTTTTTGTTTAACTAAAGTGCCATCTTTTAGTTTAACTAAAGTGTTGTCATGAAAAACACTTTAGTTAACCGGTTCTTTTTTATTAACACTTTAGTTAACTCTTTTTAACTGAGATCATGTTGATTGATTTGCTGAAGTGACCACTATGATCTCTTCTTTAAATAACTGAGGAATGCATTGTTAATGTCATTGATGCTTAACAACTCTATTTATCCTTTATCAATTGAATTCATTCTCATGAGAAATTCAAATTATATTTGTTATTAATGCATATTAAATTTATCTCTTATCTTATCTACATGTTCCATATGTGCTAACTTTAAATTTTCTATCATCTCAAATTATACTAAGAATATTTTTCCATTGTTGTGATCATATTATATTACTCTCATTCCAAGTGGTCATATGGTAAAGTACTTCACTCTAGAGGTGGCCAATATCTATAGGAGACTTAATAACTCATATTTCTCAAGTGACCATGGTTAACAATACATTACACAACATTAATTATTTGACATGCAAAGAATCAACTCTACACATGAGGATCTGACTTGACACACAAGTCCTTATCCTTGTCTAACAAGACAATGCAAGATTGTCACTTTGACATATCAAATAATTCACCTCAACCCATGAGGATTAACCTTTACGCATAAGGCTTAGTCAGTCTTGAGTTTAACCCAAGAATTTACTCCAATTTCCTAAGTTTAACTCAGGTTCCCTACCTCAAGACATGAGGCCCAATCCTAACACACAAGATTGCCTTGGAGAATGACTCGTGATGTTGTAACTTTAACACTCCCTATTTGTGATGGAGGCATTCTATGCCATGCCAATATTGTCTCATAAGTACTTATACTTTGTCACTAACAAAGGCTTACTCAACATATATACAATTCACTCATTATTAGAAACGTACTGAAGTCTTACTGAACCCGTTTGGACCATGTAATTTGATGAAGTGATACTTCATTTCAATGTGTTTTGACATATCATGAAACAAAAGGTTTAAAAAAATATTGATGCAGATTTGATTGTCACAACGAATGAATGCATACTCACTCTTCTCATAAAACAACCCAACAAGTAGATTCTCAATCCACACTGCTTCTCGGCAGGAAGTACTAGCTGCAGTATACTTTTCTTCTGTAGTACTATGGGCTATGGATCCCTGCTTCCTGTTGGACCAAGAGATCATAGTTGTAACCAAGCTAAAACAATATTTGGTGTACTTGTTTGGTCTACAATGCTACCATCCCAATCATATTCAACATATACAAGTAGCATCACTCCTCCACTAGAGGCATATCTCAATCAATAAGCAATAGTACCTTGAAGGTATCTAAGAACATGCTTAGCAATAACTCAATGTTTGTTTTTAGTCTCAAACATAAATTGACTCAAGATACTCATAACATAACATATATTATGTCTCAAATATATCAAGTATATCAAGGTACCAATGAGCTATCTGGACAAAGTATGGTCCATTGGATCCGATCCAGAATTTGACTCATCTAGTTTCCGCAAATTAGAAACCATCGGTGTAGATATGGATTTGCTATCCATAATTCCAAACCTTTCTATGGTCCATTGGATACAATCTAGAATTTGACTCATCTAGTTTCCTCAAATAAGAAACCATCGGTGTAGACATGGATTTGCTATCCATAATTCCAAACTTTTCTAACACATCAACATTGTACTTCCCTTGCGAAAGGAAAATATCATATTTCCTTTGCAAAACTTCAAGACCAAGAAAGTTGTGCATGACACCTAAGCCTTTCATCTTGAAATTGGAATAGAGATCCATTTTGCACCAAGACATCAAATTTTCCTCTCTAGTAAGGAACACATAATCAACATAGAGAACCAATATCAAACATTGGTTCTTCACAATATTGAAGTACATGTTTGGATAAGATCTTCTCTTTAGATCCCAGTCTCTGAATATAGCTATCAATCCTCGAATACCAATCTCTACGGTCTTTCTTAATCCCATACAAGGTTTTCTTTAGTTTTCATACATGAGATCATTCCCATGAATTAAAAACCCATTAGGTTGTTTTATGTAAACATCTTCCTTAACCTCACCATGAGGAAGGAAACCTTCACATCCATATGGTGAAGATTCCATACTAGAATATATGCAAGTGACATCCTAGTTCGAATAACGGTGTACTTGGCCACTTGAGAGGATGTCTCATCGTAGTCTATGCCTTCTTTCTGCGAGAAACATCGGGAAATAAATATATCTTTATAGTTTTGAATACTGCCATCAATAACATGCTTGATATTATAAATCCATATGGAAGTTAACATGGACTTCCCTTCAGGTCTAGGAACAAATTCCCAAACATCATTCTTCATAATAGACTTCTATCACTCTATCATTGCATATTTCCATACTTGATGCTTAACAAATTATTCATCGGTTGAAGGTTTTGAATCACTGATGTGACTCTTTCATGCAACATATCTTGAATACCTTTTAGGTCTCTTTTTCTCTTTGAATGATCCTAATGGTGCTCCATTCCTTTCTGCATCTTGTACAATGTCTTGGCACCATGCAGATCTCCTCTTAGTAGCAGGTTCATCAAGTGATAATTTCAACCAGTTATATTGGTTCTTCAAAAGCTAGAAAATATGAGGACTCTTATGGATTCTCCCTCTCTACACCTGGATGGGGAGAACCAGAATTTGGATCCTACATTATATGAGTCTCATGATCCCCCATGTCTGAATCACACTGAAGCTCTTTAGAGAGATTGAATGCAACCTCTTCATGGAAGGCCACATCTATGCTAACTTCAATGTGTCTTTCACCTGGTACATATATTCTGCATGACTTGGATGATTCTGTATAACCAACAAAGGTTCCTTTGTTTATGGATAGTTCCATCTTTATTCTCTTCTATTTCTGGACATGAATGTATATAGGACAACTGAAGATCCTCAAGTGTGCAATATCCGTTTTTTCACCAGTGAAAACTTCTTCAAGAGTATTCTCTTCCAAAATAACATGGGGGATTATATTTTGGATGTACACATCAGTGTTGGAGGATTTTTCTCATAAGGAGGTAGGCAGATCTTGATCACACATCATGGATTTTGCAGTCTCACAAATTGTTTTGATATTTCTTTCATCTACCCCATTCTACTAGGGGTTGTAAGGTACATCCAGTTATCTTCATATTCCTACATAACTACATAAGTCATTAAAATAATGTGACTCAAATTCACCTCCATTATCATATCTCAAAGCATGTATGTGCTTTCTAGTCTTATTCTCAACTAGTGCCTTAAATTCTTGAATCTTACTGAAGGTTTATTTTGCAGCCTTCATAAAATAAATCCACGACTTTCGAGAGAAGTCATCTATGAACAACAAATAGTATAAATAACCACTTAAGGATGGTGCTAACATAGAACCACATAAATATGAATAAATTAAGTCTAAAATCCATTTAGATCTTTTATAATTGCTAGGAAAACTCTTCTTAATCTTTTTCCCAAGAGTGCAACCTCTACAATGACTATCATGTTCAAAATTAAATATAGGAATACCTTTTACCATTTTTAAGAAATCCATGTAGTTCTTTGAAATGTAAGTGACCAAGCCTCCCATGCCATAGCTCACATGGACTGACTATGTTATGGATCATGGATTAAATGAACTTCCAAGGTACTTTGTAGATACCTTCCTCTCTAACTCCAATCATAACTGCAGATTTCAAGAGTGCTTGATTATCCATGAAAATAACTCAAACGCCTTTATCTTATACAACCAAAACATATAGGAGGTTCTTCTTCAAACTGGGAACATATAGAATATCCTCCACATGTAGTACATCCACTGAGCTCAACTATAAGGAGGTGGATACAACTCCTTGGATTGAATATGTGGTGTTATCTCCAAGATCTACCTTGAAAGTGAAATTCTTCACCTTCATATTTGTGATAGAGATCCTATATCCAATCATGTATTTGGATGTGCCACTATCAACCAGCCATATCTGAACACTAGGGATGAGATAAGAGAACATCCCTTCCTTGTATCCTTATCATAGGGTGAATTCTTCATATTAGGTTCAACTTCCATAGTAGTAGAAGCATGATACCTACCCTGGAACTTTCCTCTTTGATTTTCTCCACACTCCCTTTCATAATGGCCCTTCTTTTTGTAGTTATAGCACTAGACCTTCGACTTATCAAAGTATTTATTGTATAACTTAACCTTTGGATGAGAAAACTTCCTTTGAGAGAAGTGTTTCTTTCCTCTCTTCATCCTTTCCATAAAGGCAAGGTTTTATTCTTTGGAGGAAGTAGACTTACTTTGGAATTTTTATTCCTCTTGGAGGAAGTCATTCCACAACGTCTCAAAGTTAGGTTGAACCTCTTGACCATTAACAACATCTAGGAATATCTCCCATGAGGATGGTATGCCATCAACAGTGGTTTCAATGAGATCATCATCATCCACCACTACTCCAATTCTAGTAAGTTGATATCTTACATGAGAGATACTTGTAAAGAAAGAAGCCAAAACCTCATCCTTCTCCATCTTCATATTTTGAAGCATGTTCTTCAATGCCCTCTTCTGGATTAGAGCCTTATTCTCATAGATATTTGTCAAAGTATCAAATCATTCCTTTGTGGTCTTCAAAGGAGTAATCAGCGGCATCAAGTTGTCCTTTACCAAATCATAGATGATTTGCTCACCTTTATCTTGGTTTTTCTTGAAGGTAGTGCACCCTGCATTAGTAGTGGGATCTTCCACCACATTGTCTAGGTATCCATCAAGGTCATGCTCTTCCATTATGTTCGAAATCACGTCCTTCCAAGTGTTGAAATTTGAGGTTCCTTCAAGTCGATCTTCCAGTCTCACAGAGATTGAAGCCATTGATCTTCAAGTACTGTGCTCAACTTCTTAGGGTCTATGTAGGCTCAAGCTTGCTTGCTGAAAATTAGCTCCTTCACACCTTGATTTCATATACCATGTTGAATTTTGGTTGAGTTTTCATCTTTAATATTTAAATGTGGAGATACCGAGTATTTTAAATTAATTAAACATGCATACACATAATCAATCACACATAACACAACATGTACCCCAGGGAAAACCCTCAAAACAATGATATTGAAAACCCCAACAAGTATCCTCAGTATAATAATGATAGATAGAAGAGAATGTATTTTATAATAGCAGATTGCTTTTGACACCCCAGGTTCAATATAAGAGAGAATCGAAACACCCTAGGTGTTATCACTATACAATAAAGAAGAGAGAGCAACCAGCTAAACTTTGCAATGTGTTCAACACACTAATAACTTTCCAAATTTAGTCTCATGCAAGATGTAGAGAATCAATGCATGGGAATTAGGCTCTCATGTAAAATATAGTGAATTCCTTCTTAGGAGAATAACTCTTCTCTTTGGTTTCTTCAATTTTGCATACACACTATGCAAAGTCTTTCATATATGACATTATATTCATGCTCTATTGAATTCAGGATGAGATCACCTTCTAACTGATTTCTATATCACTTAGTTAGGATGCTAAATCAAGTGTCATCATGCAAGCGTCATAATTCAAGTGTCATAACGTGTCTTCTTTTAACTTAAGTGCCATATTTTAATTTAACTAAAGTTTTGTCTTTTAGTTTAACTAAAGTATCATCATGCAAAATACTTTAGTTGACTAGTTCTTTTTTTATTAACATTTTAGTTAACTAACTTTCTTAACTAAAATCTTGTTGATTGATTTGTTGAAATGACCACTGTGAGTTCTTATTTAATTAACTAAGGTATACATTGTTAATGTCACTTATGCTTAATAATCTGAGTTCTCCTTAATCAACGTACTGAAGTGATTCTCATGAGCAATTTGAATTCTCTTTGTTCTTAATGCATATTAATTTTATCTCTTATCTTATCTGCATGGTCCATATGTGTTAACTTTAATTTATCTATCATATCAAATTATACCAAGAATATTTGTCCAATGTTGTGATCATATTATATTACCCTTGTACCAAGTGGTCATATGCTAAAGTAATTCACTCTAGAGGTGGCTAGTCTCTATAGCAGATTTCTTGGTTTGTACCACTAAGAATCACCTTATTGAACTAAGTGCCAACAAATTTACCAAGTGTCCAATGAGGCAAGGATAAACATACTTAGACTAGCCCCCTGACTCTATGGTATTCGCTTTTCATGACCACCCACATTCTTAAACATTTGTTTTATGTGGATTATCCTATTAAGCTAATCACTCTAATATCTTTATGGTTGTCCCACCATTCCATCCAAATACCTACAATGTTCACAAGAGCATTCATAGACTAAATGATCTAAAAATGACCATATATTTATGACCATTTACTTGCATGTGGAAATTTGAATGATTAAACTCATTAAAAATGATTTAATTGAAAAAATTAAAGAGCATAATTGAATCACATAAAAGAGATGCAAACCATGAAATTTGTAGACAATAGATGATAACAGAGTTCCTCCCTGATGGACTAAGTCTCCGAGTCCAGATCCAATGAGGACCGATCTTATTAGTCTTCAAAATGCTTGAACATGTACAAATTCCTTCTTCACAACTACTACAATGAGACTTAGGATTCAAAAAATAATTCCTATCACTCTCTAAAATCTCCCAAGAGTAGCTAGAAAGCCACTTACAAAATGAGAATATCTTATAAATCCTTCAAAGGCACTTTAATATCATATCACCAAAATATTCAATACATTTTTCAATACCTTCCCAAGTCAAATTACAATGGTTTATATATCCTAGAAATCCATAACCCATCACCACATTTCATTGGATTTGGTCCTCAAATGGGATTAAGATCCATTTTTTAATGGATAAAACAAATCTTCTAATCCCAAAATATATTGCAAATGAGAACCATATATTAAAAACAATGTAAATATTTTAATCATTTGGCATGAGGCACTCCCACTCTTGGGTAATACATCCGCCCCAAATAACATTAAAATTATATATGTTCATAGCCCTTAACAAAAGGTAGGCTTGGCATGTTTGTTGAAAATGTTGGCATATTGGGAGGAGATCACGGTTTCAAACTTGCAGACTCTCCTTGTATTTTGATTTTGTTTGCAAATGTTATATGTGGCTCGTTGCTTGTTCTATGGCTGCCATTTTAATATATGGTTTATTGGCTCTTAGCTCCACATGCTTACAATATGGTTCAAAACATAACACTGTTTGAAAATGTTATATGTGGCTCGTTGCTTGTTCTATCGCCGCCATTTTAATATATGGTTTGTTGGCTCTTAGCTCTGCGGGCTTACAATATGGTTCAAAACATAACACATGGGGTTGAGGGATTATCCCTCGGTCCCACCCCTTTTTTCTGGACCCCTTTTTTTTGGAATATACAACCATCAACTTTAAATAGAAATTGTAACCTATGGATATTAAGAGCCAATCACAGGAATCCTGGTTACGTAGATGACACATAGACTTGGGAGGAGAGAATTTCTATGGTTGGATCCTCCCCAACCCCAATATGTTTGGTAAACCGAACCATCGAAGTTCCAACAAGGCTGCCATGTGGCAAGCCTTGATTGGTCCACGCAAATGCTTGCATGCCACTGGATGCCAACTGTCACTACCACCTCATATACCAACCAAAATGTCATGTTAGATGCCAACTGGACCACCACCTCATCTCCGTAAATATGTTTCACCCTTGCAGTGGTGCCACATGGCACCCTTTTGTTTTTCCAAATTTACATATTTTGTCGAAAGTTCAAAACTGAATAATTCACGTTCGAAGTCCGTTTTGCACGAAATAAGCATTGAAGGAAATATATCATCGAGATCTACACAACTGCAAGAATCTGTTTTCATTTTGAAGACTTTAATTTTTATCAATTTTCATTTCCCCATTCAAATAGGACTACTTGCAAATAATGTTTCACCAACCTGCTAGTTCCCTGGGTTGAGATGGAGACATAAATTTTGTAATAAGGGGATATGGGACCCAAAAGGAATTTAGTTGACCATATTCAAATTTAAATGGGTCACATAAATGATAAATTCTAAGAAAATAAGGTGGCATGGGTTCATGAAGACACTTGGAAGCTTGTGGAGCCTTTGGGTGACTAGATTCCCCACACACTTGGCATGATATTCATCCAAATTCGAACACATGGGTAATGTAACATTATTGGTGGGTGATGTGGTGTCAAATATAATATAATGAGCCAATGTATTCAAACTAGTAAAGGAGAGTAACTCCCATGGAAGAGGAAGAGACTAGAAGACAATATGTGCCACTTGAAAGGAGATTCCATGCACTCTATGACAACAAATGATGAAAGATTCTATGACGAGGATGAAAAATTCACATATGATTGGATACATATGAAAAATATGACATGAAAGGGCTAAAACTATCCACCAATAGGTTGAATTTGGGAGTTATAGGCAACCATTCAACCTGGGGAAAGAATTGGAGCATGAAGAGGAAGACACGTGTCATGAGAGTTACTAAAATACTAAGATGAGAAGGAGGAAGCCCATGGAGGAAAATTTGAACTTAAGATCCATCATAAAGTTAAAAAAATGATTTAATAAGGAATGAGACTGGATTTTGATAATTTTTCAATCTTCCTTTGGCATTTCAAAGAGCTTTTGCTTGTCCATTGCATGGTGAGTGTCCACTCTCCCTGCTTGTGAACCAATTTCGAGGGAGTTGGATTCCTTTCCAAATTGGTTTATGGATATTCCATTCAGACCTATAATTGGAGATTAATTAATGTTTTTTATCTGCATTTTTAAGGGCCATACAGTTGAATTCTCATCTATCTCCCTATTCTCTCATTCCTTCTTCTCCATTCCCCCACACTCTATTGTTGATGACGCACTTGTTGGAGTGGTGCTTGCAATGTTTTGAGGATATTTGAGGCCCAAGATTGGGTATATGATGTATGTATATGTACTCTTATTTACATATTCTATTTAATTCTAAATATCATAAATCCATGTGTGAAAGGCTTGCATTCCCATGCTCTTGAATGACTAGTTTTCATGTATTTGGCTTCCATTTTGGAAAGAGTTGTATATCAGATTTGTATGAGGAATTTCATATGAGTTTGATGAATATGGGGAAGAAATAAATGATGTATAAATATATAATTTCATGACCATATTCTTTTTATCTCTAAATTCAATAAACTCCAGTGTTAAAGGCTCGCATTCCCATACTCTTAAATGACTAGTTTTCATGTATTTGGCTTCCACTTTCAAAGAGTTGCATATTATATTGGTACGAAGGAATTTATATGATGTTTAATTATATTGGGGAATCCATTTGAATTATTTTTATTATATTTATCTTTCATTTCTTTATATGAACCATTCAACCTACTTTTCATGAGTCAAAATCGAGCTATTAATACCATTTCCCCTTAAGCAAATTCACTGAAAGTCACCATATAGATGTTTCACCTCTTAAAAATTTTGAAAATATTAATAAACATGAATAATTACATAAATTAATTCCTTATATTCATCCCCATAATATTTTATGAAATTTGGGAGGGTCGTACTGCATTTGGAGAGTAAAAATTGTCATCTACCCTTGGGGGTTTTAACATCGATTTTCCTAGTCTTTTGTCCTTCTTTCCTTGGGGTTAAAAAAAGTTGCAGAAGCATTTTGAAAGTGTATGAGAATTCATAATATGAATTATTATTCCCTAATATCCATACATATATTCCATACATAATTTGAAGTCATTTGGATCAACTTGGGTTTCACTAGTCTAAAGCTAGAAATTGTCCAAAATCATGCAAACTTGGATGACATGTCAAAATGAGTTATCTGATTCTACCATTGAATGTATGAAGTATTTTAGGATTTTTTAAATCCCATAGGATCATTATATAATGAATTTGTAAATGTTCGGTGGTGTTTGGAGCCAAACAAAGAAAGACTAGTTGACTACTTTTCCTAGGAAACTTGCACTTTCTCTCATTAGCCCCAAACAAAGTTGCAGAGGATTGAAGTCAGAATAAAAGTGTTTATAGGTCATATTGGGATGTGATAATACTAACCATATGATTTAATTTCAAATTTGGGACCATTTTATGCAAGCTGGAACCCCTTAGAGTCATGTCTAGTTAACCTTGATTTTTCCCAAATTGTAATTTTATCCAAAATTGCAAGAAGAGACATGTAGTAGTATCATAGCATGGTCCTTGCACCTGTGCATTAAGACCACCCATTGAATAAAATGTTTCAGACATTTCTTACTATTATGATGACTCCTATGATGATGATTATGAGCAACATGAAGAAGAATGTGAATGGTATGAGGAAGAGTTTCCATCTAGCAACACTTCTTACAATTTCATAAGGAATGAGGGTTATTCTTATGACCATGTGTATTATGAAGATGTATGTTACAAACCAGCAGGGGATACTCCAATGGATGGATTGGAAATATTTAGAGAAACATGTAAGACTTTACCTCGACAATATCAAGCATATATTGATGTGATGGGAGAGGCATCTAAGGCCCACCCTTTTGAAGATCTTGTTGAGTGGGTGTTTGGATATATGCCTAATAGTGTAGCTGTGGAATAATTAAAGAAAAGTCAACCTACTTGTGAAAAGAGAAAATATTTATCCTGTCCTATAAATGAGGAAGTTACAAAAACGTTTACAGACATCATGTGGAAGATGTGGAAGAAATTTTGTTCTAAAGGAGATGAAAAGAGCTTAGATACACCATTAAAGGAAGAGGAAGAGATTCATGAAGTGGAGCATCAATCACCTCAAGGTGATTGCAGAGACTAACATGAAGAGGAAGGTGAAGACAATCACACAAACCTTACAGATGGAGGTTATGCAAATCAAATATAATCTATTGATGGATCATTGAACTATGAAGGAGTACCAATTGATGGGTGCTCACAAATCTATGTTGGTGACATAGGGATAATATTTGAAAATGTTGTTGCAATAAAAATTTCTCATAAGTATGAATATGAATACCTTGTGACAATAATGAAGAACCAATATCAAATTCCCCATTACCACTTGAGCTTCAAGAAGTTGATCAAATCAAGAAGAAAGAAGAAGAGGAGGTTCGCTCCCATGAACCATCCTTCATTAAAGGGTCTTTGAAGATGAGTGAAGGGAATATTCATGAGGCCCTTAGAATAATCAATGACACTAAAGAATTGGTGTCAAATTCTTATTGGAAGGTTTCTTCATTGGAGGAGCCATCCTTCCTTCAAGACACAGAGAATATTCAAAGAGTAATGTGCAACATCGAAGGTAATTTCATGTATTTTTTTTTATAGAAAAAAATTGGTTGAGATTAATGAATGGTTACATGAAGAACACTTGAATAATAATGAGGATATTCATAAGATCAAAATTCAAAATTCACAACTTATTGAGAGGTTGCAAGATATTTTTTTTCCTCCTATGTTTCAGATTGCCATATGGTAGATTGCTTGGAGGATTCTCATGACATGATGGATCATGAGAAGCATGGAAAATTGCAGGTTATTTATGAGTTTGAAGATGGTATTGATGAGATCCAATCACTTGTTGTGGTGGAAGAGGAGCTTGAGCTTCCTCTTGATAATGGTTACACACTTTTGGAATTAGTGGATGATTCAACTACCTCGGAACCAACCTATGAGGAAAGTTTGCATTTTTGAGGGAGGTGCATGTTCCTGCCCCGATGGATCCTTCACATGATGAAAATTTTGCACTTAATGATAATTTGGGTGATTTGGTTCTTCCTCCTACATCCTACACTTCCATATTTTGTAGCATTGATCCTAACGAAGTATGGATGAAAGGCTTCTTTTTATGGTGCCACATGAGGAGTATGGGATTCCTATCTCTCCTATTAATTATGACATGACTATAGTGCCATATTATTTACATTTTCAGTAGGATCCTTTGTTACATTGTGATGATATACATGTTCATGGGTTTATTGATGAGACTTCTTTGAGCCACTTGAAGTCTTCATGCCTTCTTTGCTCCTTATTTGGTTCAGATTTTGGTGGATGTTCTTCATTCACTTCTTGGATGAAAGAACACATGGATGATTATCTTAATGCACATTATATTATTTTGGATCATAATTATGGGACATGGGATCCTCATCTATGTCACTGGGGTAGATATGATATAATACTTGATGCTTGTGTGTATGGGACACATGATGAGCTACTTACTTGGATGTAAAAGCACTTTCATGATTATTTGATGAGGTACATTATTGATGTACATTTGTATGATGTTGTTATGGGATTTCATGATATATATTTTGTACTCATGATGTTTGGAAGGGTGCAATAAAATCAATGAAATCCTGGTATTGCTTGGTTTCAATTTTAAGGGACGTTACAATTTTGGGGGTAGCAAGCAGTATGGGGGACTGAGTCACCACTGGAGAAGGTGATTGTAATTAGAGTAGTGCAACATCAAGCATGGTCACTCTTATCTAAAAATTTCTCAAGATATTAAAAGAATCAAATTTGGGTAAATCAATGCCAACTTCAAAGAATTATACAGGAGAAAAATGAGGGGTTGAAAGTTCAAAAAAGGTTTCCAAAATATGGAGGTAAAGACTGTTTGTGCAAATTTTGTTTTGATGAAATTAGTTAGTCTTTTGGTTTAGTTGTGATTTCATAGGAGATACCAATATGAAAAATCAAAATATCTGTACTTTTGGAAACACAAAATTGCAGTGCATGAGTTCCCCTACTCAAATGGAAGCTAAAGAAAATTGGAGCAGAACCATAAGAGAGAACTTAGTGCTATAGAAGGAGTACCAAGTGTAGATACCACTTGGGAAGATGAAAATTTTTTGCATCACCGAAAATTGACATTGCTTGACGACAAGCAATTTTTGGTGGAAGGACTATCATGCCCCCATTCAAATAAGACTACTTGCAAATAATGTTTCACCAAACTACTAGTTCCCTAGGTTGAGATGGAGACATAAATTTTGTAATAAGGGGATATGGGACCCAAAAGGACTTTAGTTTACTATATTAACATTTAAATGGGCCACATAAATGATAAATTCTAATAAATTGAGGTGGCATGGGTTCATGAAGGCACTTGGAAGATTTTGGAGACTTTGGGTGACTAGATTCCCCACACACTTGGCATGATATTCATTGAAATTTGAACACATGAATAATGTAACATTATTGGAGGGTGTTGTGGTGTAAAATAGCATATAATGAGCCAAGGTATTCAAATTAGAAAATGAGAGTAACTCCCATGGAAGATGAAGAGACTAGAAGACAATGTGTGCCACTTGGAAGGAGATTCCATGCACTATATGACAACAAATGATGAAGTATTCTATGACAAGTATGACAAATTCAGACCTGATTGCAGACATATGAAAAATATGACATGAAAAAATATGACATGACAGGGATAAAAATATCCACCAAGAGGTTGAATTTGGGACTTATAGGAAGTCATTCTAATTGGGGAAATAATTGGAGCATGAAGAGGAATACAAGTGTCATGAGATGCAAACCATGAAATTTGTAGATAGTAGATGATAATTGCAAGAGAAAAAAAAACACGATGCCGATCTGATATATAAATTTATTTTTTATAAAACTTCTCTCATCATCTTTTCACACAGGTAATTCTCGAATATATATGACTTATTGGGTTTTTTTATTGTGACTTTTGATAAAGCCACAACTCTTAATTTATTATTTAAGTTACATTCAATATATAATTACATTATTATTAATTTTAAATTATTCAATGTATAACATTGCTCTATTCTTTTAAGATGCTTTGTCCTCAAAGCAAGGTAATGACATATATTGCTGACATAACTTCTCGGTTTCCCATGAAGCATCTTCTTCTGGGAAAATTTTCCACTTATTAAGGTATTCTTTGATTATTCGAGAATGTAGTCTTATTTCTTCGATATCAATGACAACCTCCAGTTCTAAAATAAGTTTCCCTTGTTTGTCCAAGATAGGAAGTGTCATCTGAGGAGTTTGATGTTAACCCAGTATTTTTTTAAGATTCGAAACATGAAAAATGTTGTGAATTCGACTCTTATATGGAAACTTCACCTCATATGCTATAGGGATAATATTTCGGGTAATTTGATAGCATCCATAAAACTTGGGATCCAATTTATTCTTTCCTTGTTTCTTAAGGGACAATTTCTTATATCGACGAAGTCGCACAAATACCCAATTTGCTAGTTAAAACTCTCATTTTGTTCTATGTTGATCTGCTTGCTGCTTTGTATGATTTTGTGCCATAGTTAAATTATCCTTGAGTACTTGCATTACTCCTTGATTTTCTTTGAGTTTACTTTTTACTGCAAGTACTTTTGCATCACCTTGAATGTGTTCCTTCCATTTTGGAGATGCATAACTATACAATGCTTGAAAATGTTTCATTTTGGCCGACATATGGTAGGTGGAGTTATACCACCATTCTGTAATATGTAACCACTGTAACCATTTGTTCTACTTGCCATTGACAAAAATACAAAGATGGGCTTCTAAACATTTGTTAACAAATTTTGTTTGTCCATTTGTTTGGGGATGATAGGATGAGCTCATGTTAAGAGTGATCCCAATTTGTTTGCATAATTTCTTCCAAAAAAATTGGCATCTCTATTACTAACAATGATATTTGGAAATCCATGTAATTTGTAAATATTTTTACAAAATACTTCAGCAATTTGTTTAGCGGAGTTAGTTTTCTTAATACCCATGAAGTGGGCATCTTTATTTAATCAATCCACTACCACAAAATTTTTGTCCTTTCCTTTAGATACCGGTAACCCTTCAATGAAATCCATGGATTTTTCCTCCCATTCTTGGGTTGTAAAGTGAAGTGGGTGGAGTATCCCTGGAGTCATGGCAATTTTTTCTTTTGTTTCATTGATAGGTGTTACACTCAGCTACATACTTTTGTATGTATTTATACACCCCCTTTCAGTAGAAGGATTTATTGGAATTGTAGTAAGTTTTGAAAAAACCTACATGTCTTGATGTTGGGGAATCATGATATTCTATCAACACCTTGGTATTAAACCTAGACATGGGGCTTAAGTAGATCCTTCATTTATACCAAAGGATGTCATTCCTACATCCGAACCTTGGAACTTGATTAGGATCATTGATTAAGGAATAGGTGTCTGGTTCCTTGGCATATTCTCCTTGGATTTCATCCAACCTATCTGGAACTGCAATTGAGATTGCATAAGCCTTGACCTATTCATATTTTCGAGAAATGGCATCAACAACTACATTGTCCTTTACTCACTTATGTAGTATCTCCATTTCAAATGAAGCAATTTTTTCTATCCATTTATGTTGTTCAGTTGACAATGTTTGTTGTTGTAGGAGATATTGAAGACTATTGTGGTATGTTCTTATCAAGATTTTTCTCCATATGAGGTATTTTCACCATTTTGGTAGAGCGTGTATAATGACACACATTTCCTTATCATACATAGATTTCAAACTCTCTCTCTCTCTCTCCCTCCCTCCCTCCCTCTCTCTATCTCTCTCTCTCTCTCTCTCTCTTATTGAGCTTCCTGCTTTCAAATGTTATTGGATGGCTGTCTTGCATCAAGACTGCTCATATCCCGAATCTTAAAGCATTGCACTCAACTACAAAGGGTTTTGTGAAATTTGGGGTTACTAATACTGGCGTAGATGACATAATGTTTTTAATGCTTCAAAACATTTTTCGGCTTCATCATTCCATCAAAATGATTTTTTCTTCAATAAATCTGTTAGAGGGGTCGTTTTATGGGCGCAATTATTCACATATCTTCGATAGTACCTTGTTAAGCCTAGAAACCCTCTTAATTCTAAGATGTTATCTGGTTTGGGCCACTTGGTGATTGCCTTGATCTTACTAGGATCTAATTTGACACTTTTTGATATTATATGGCCAACATAGTCCACTTCATCTTTTCCAAAAGTGCATTTTTGCAAAAAATTGATGCTCTTCTAAGATGTCTAGTACTTGATCTACGTGTTGGACATGCTACCTCCAAGTTTTTCTATATACAAGGATATAATAAAAAAATACTAATACAAAATTTCACAAATATGGATTGAACAATTCGTTCATTGCAACTTGGAAAGTGGTGGGAGCATTAGATAATCCGAAGGGAATTACTTTGAACTCATAATGGCCCTCATGAGTATGGAAAGTTGTTTTTGCTATGTGTTCTAGTCTAACCCTTATTTGATAATACCCTGATCTCAATTCTAATTTTGAGAAATACCTAGCTCCATGAAGCTCATGATTGTTATCTTGTTCAGACCTTTGTAATCTATGCACAACTTGAAAGATCCATCCTTATATCGAACTAGCACTACTAGAGCCACACAAGGGATTATGATTTTTTAAATGGCTCCACAGTTTAACAAATCTTGGGTTAACATTTTGATCTCTGTCTTATGGTGATGTGGGTATCTGTACGGTTTGATATTGACAGGTTTCTCCCTAGTTCTATCTCAATCATGTACCCAATCTTCCTGTTTGGTGGGATCTCCATCAGAAGCTCTTGGAACACCTTGTGGTGTTTTTGGATTAGCTCTTGTATCTTTGGTGGCTTGTAGTCATGTCCTTCACATGTTAGCAACTCCATCTCTTGACATTGAATTATGTAAGTAGGTGCTCCTTTTCGAATCAACCTTTTCATTTGATGTGATATAACCAATTGAGTTTGGGGTGGCTGAAAATCATAATATAGTTTGTACTTTTTTCCTAGCCATTTGAACTTGATGAAGTGTTCTTGATAATTAGCGGCGTAAGTACCCAATGTTTGCAACCATTGAGTTACCAATACATCGTCTAATCCTCCAATATGTACGACAAATAAGTTGGATTATAGAGTATACTCTTACATTTGTAATTTAACCTTGTGACATTTTCAATTTGCTTTCCATCTTCTATCATAACCTTCATGTTAGGAAATTGGGAAAATGAATAAGTTGAATATCTTAGTAAGATTAACATTAATAGGGTTATGGCTACTACTTGTATATATGAGAATCGAAACATTGTTGTTTCTAATATGTCCCTTTAGCTTCAGTGTTTGTGGTTAGAATATCCCTGTAATGGCGGCTAATGAGATCTTTGGTGTATCATCTTCTAGTTCTGAGTGGTAGTCATGTTGGGTTCTTCTATCCTCCTCACTTGACTCTTCAAATTCTGAGAATTTTTCTTCTTCTTTGACTTCCCAAGCATACAGATTTTGGGGGTTTCTCCTTTGCAAACATTTATGCTTAGGATCCCATTTCTCTCCACAATATTTGCACTTTCCTTCCCTCATCCTCTGGGATTCTAAATAGGGTTTTTCTCCTTCCCTTAGATGCAGGTGTGTATATCTTGAAGTTCTTGTATTTGATGATTGGGGAGGATTCCTCTTGGAGTAGTTCTTGTCGAAGCTACTTTGAGTGGATTGTTTAAACTTGATCTCGAATTCCTCTTAATGCATTATTATTTTTTTCGATGTCCCCCTTGAGTTCTGTATACCTTTTGTTTACTTTTCCGTCCAATTCGTCCAATCTAGCATTGACATCTCCCATTCTGGAAACCACTGGGATTTTCTCCACACTGAACCTTGATTTACTTTTATTGGTTGTTTGAATCTAGCCAACCATGATTTTTTTTAGATAACTATAATAATAATAATATTATAATATATATATATTTTTAAACTATATAATTAATAATAATAGTGATATATTATTATTTAAAAATACATATTTTAAAAATATTTGCGTGGCTTGGTGGTAGCAGTTGAGAGGCAGGAGCAAGTAGGCACAGGTGGGCAGCAGGAGGTGGGAGATGCATGGATGAGTGTAGGGTATGTTACACCTAATTATCATCAACATCAAGTTATGAGATATGTATCTTATTGTTTGCCTTAAATTCCTTAAAGATTGAAGTTGAAAAATGAGTGGGAAAGAGTAATTCATTACCCTGAGCCACGACCACACTTTCCCTATGTGCAACCAGCGGTATTCATTTCAACAAAACCCTTTTACAATTTTCAAAGAGCGGTGCCATCACCTGCTGCCCATTTAAAAGAGACGGTTCTCCCCTAGCATCACCCTTCTTCCTCATAAAAGGTGTGGTGCTCGACTTATTAAGGCAAAGAAGAGAGGTTTCGAGAGGATTGTCGAAAATGGCCTTCGTGGAGCCTCATCCATATGAATTAGGATATGTGGAACTCAAGATCCCCTATACTAAGGATGATCCCTCCACCTATACTATGGAATCCTCAACCTACTCTATCTTTTGAAACCTTTATATAGTAGCTCACCCCTCATGGGAAAAGCGAGGAAGAATGTGTGATAGAATCTAAATCCTGGCCAAATTCCCTTAGACTCTCTTGAGCGATTAGGAGGCAAGTTGAAATATTTGAGGCAAGACCCCATTGAGAAGAGTTCTCAACAACAAGGCATTGGTTGTGTACTCTCCTTTATTTTTTTAATCCAAATATAGATTTTTTCCCATAAACATTGTATATATTGTTCTTATGTTTTGTTTATTGTTTAACTCGGTTTTTTACATAGGAATAGAAGTTTTTCTATCACTCTCACTTGGTTTGTTTATGTTGTGTCTATTGCAGGATCTCCGCATAGCTTAAGCACATCAAGGTTCATACCTTTACAACCTGTAAAAAGGTAAGGAGAACAGCCAATTCAAGTAGTGTAGTTAATCCTAGGAGTTTTGTTATAGTTTTGTGTCTTTCAAGCTAGGGAAACAACCTTTAATGTAAGCATTGGTTGAGTATTTACATCAAACAAAAGTGGTGACTCCGCTGGGGAAATATCAGATTCTTGGTCTTGTAGTAAGATTTTCTTCAATTTGTAATTTCAATTCATAGATCTAATTGTTAAGTTGAGGAGGGATTTGATTTGAAATTGGTAGATTTTCTCTATTTGCCTCTAATTGTTCATGTTCCTGTCTTTATTTTCTAGTTGGATCCAGTATACAAGCTCTAACACACTTCTTGTTTCACTCTTTTTTTTGTTTTCAAAATCTATCTGGGCCACCACACCTGGGTTGAGTAAAAAGTGCGGCCACCACACTTTCTGTTAAGGAAACTTGTGATGCCACCACCAGTTTTATGTGGACAAAGAGAGGTTCCACCGATCTGGACTTATTGAGCAGTGCCAGGCCGCCAACTCTCTGTATTGATCTAACAAAGCACAATACTAGGTAAATACTTTATAATCTAGTTTGAAAGCTGATTTTTGGATGCATTTTTCAATTCTCGAAGTATAGTTTGTGCGTCAGAGTGAATTTTTATTGCAAATCTGTTTCTTCCGCATTTTGAAGTGATTTTTTGGCTTACCTTTTTAGGAAAATGAAGTGTAGTTTTGAAGGCTATGAATCATATATTCTGCAATTTCTTTGATTTATATGCTCTTTGCATTCAAATAAGAGTTTATGTTTCTTGCATTGGATTTTACATTTGTTGCTTTGATTGAAACCTCTTTCTCCTTTATGTATATAGTATCCATCAGAATTGGAAAATTTTCATTTCATTTTCATGTGCATATTTTGGTTTTGGTTTGATTTCTTTGGAATTTGAGCTTTGAATTGTATGGGTGATTGAAAGGTTGTGTTTATATTTTAATTTTTGTTTTGGGAAAAGAAACAATCTCTCTCATTTCCATAAGATAGTTTTCATTGAATGGAGAAGTATTGAATACTCATGCTTCCATGGTCTTGAGTCAGGTCCAACTTCCCATGGATTCACTTAATCATACAAGACAAAATTAAGCACTAGTTTAAGTTAAAATATTTAGCAATTTGTGATAGGTTAGAGACATTTTTCGGCGTCTTTAAATGTAGGAGATGTAATTTATTGCATGCACATCCCAGGGATCGTGTGGTTCTTCCATGTACTTGTTGGTATATTGAATGACCTTTCACATACCCTTGAGTTATATCGAAAGGTACTTCACGTACTCAACAATATATAGGAAGGCCCCTTTCAAATGGTTGTGCATTAAACAACATTACTATGGAGTTGGGCTTCCACGTTCCTTGTGTATATCGAGAGACACTTATAGGGATCATAAGACCAACTGAGAAAATCCCCTTGACCGTCCTATCATCGCAATACATATAGAACAACACTCGGGGATATTACTACACACGTAACGTCCAGATAGTTGGGTATTCAGGTAAGGGTACGATCCCAATCCTCCTTGTCGCTCTCTACTATTGGACCCTGTAGTGTATAGTGAGTTATGATGGTTTGACAATCCCGTGAGGATCCTGACTCTTTATCCACTCGTTTAACATGTTTGCTTGTTGCTTTAAATTGAGTAGCCCTTGTTGCATGTACAGTTAAAAGTCTTAGAGAGAGAGAGAGATAGATTTGTTATATAGCTATGGATATGCCTTCTGGTACTGCCAACCAAGAGGTCCCTTCTCAAGGGGAACCTTTTGTTTTTCCTTCATTTGAAAATGTTGGTCCTCCTCTCATGGCCACTTTGAGTCTTCCCAGATTGACTATTGTATTACATGAATCGTTATTCTCTATCCCGGTGATTCCAACCCCATCTTGTGTCTCGGATGTTAATTCTATTTCACGAGAAACCATCCTCTTGAAAATTATCTACCTTCTTCACCAGATGTGTCTTCTCCCCTTTCTCCCTCTTCTCATGTTGAAAGTTGTAGTACTAGTAATCAAGTAAATAAGAAGCAGAAGAAAAGGAATATTAAGACTCAGAAAGGGAGACCATTGATTGATTCCCAACCAACTAGTCTTCCTAGTGGGAGTGTTGGAATACCTACCAAAACAACTCGTAAGCTAAAATGATCTTACAGGATTTGTAGGGGTGATCACCTTCTGAAGGATTGTCTTGGTCTTTCCCAAGTTTTGGAAGTGTGGTCTAATGGCTCATGTACCCCCCATGTCATCAGCCTCTGGTCATCATATTGATGATACACAATTAACCAGTGACTCTATGGTTAACAGGAGAAAATGAAAATTCAGAAATCGTTGCTTATTATGTAAGGAAATGCACTTTACTTACCTTTTTCCTCACATGGATGAAGCTTCAAAGTTGTTGGAAGAAAATACTATTGTTGAGCAACGAATTCCAGCAGGTTATTGTAAGTTTTGTCTTAACCCCCCACTGGTTGACCACGTGGTGAATTTGATTTTATCCATAGGTGATCCCACTCTTCCTTTGAAGAGTGAAGTTAAAGTGGTCAAGTCGATGTATTCTCCACCCAATCCCACACATTCACTCGAGAGTGTTAATACCGAAGTAGTCACTTTGACACAGTCTTCATCTTGTCCCTCTCTTCCGATTGAGAGTGAAATGAAAACATCTAAATTTTTTGTAGTTAGTACCGATTGTTCTAGACAAAGGGAAACTCTATTGTTTCAAAAGAACCCTCTCCAAGTAATGAGGTTATTTCCTTTGATTGGAGTAATCTAACAGAATATCGTATTCCTTCGAGTGTTCCTTTCCAGATATATGTGCAAGTTACTCCTAAGAGCATGCGTTGCACTATTGTTTATGAAGGCTCTTCTATTAGTATTCTATTCTCAACTGCTTGGAAAGATATATATTCTCCTTATCTTGTGTGGGCTTCCAACAAGATACTGGCTTTTAATAGAATACCTACTGCACCTTTAGGGATCCTTCCTCATTTTCCTATTACCTTATGGGGGAAAATTGTCTACATTGATGTTATGGTAGTTCAAGGTCCTTTATATTTTAATATACTCCTTGGAGGAGATTATGTTTATGCCATGAAAGTTGTAGTTCCCACACTTTTTCGAGTTATTCATTTTCCCTATGACAGGAATATTATGACCATTCATCAACTCTCCTTTGTTAAAACTGATCATCATATGAATATTAGCCATTGGACTTCCTTGAATATCCTGTATGTTCTTGTGGTTCCTTCCCCTTCATCGGCCATGTCTCTCGACTCTGGACATCATGCCAAAGTTTAATAATTTGTAAATCGATAGCTTCTTCCCATCATATGAAATCTTAGGGGGCATGTATTTATCCTCTGGACATTGTTATGGAGTTAATTCACTAGCTTTTTATGTAATGGTAGCAACCTACCAACTTCTAGACATCATGTTGGGTAAGAACTAAAGCAAGCAGAGTTCTCATTCTGTGTCAAGCTCGTTAAAAAATGAAACACATGTTTTTGAGCATAGTTTACTTCTGGTTTCAAGCTCGTTAAAAAATAAACCACTCCTCAAGCATAATTTCATTTTTTTGTTTCAAGCTTGTGTAAACATGAAATCATCCTTCAAGCATAGTTATTTTTTGTTTCAATCTTGTGTAAAAATGAAACAGGTTATCCCTTTGAAGTGAGTCTTCCAACCTTTGTTAGGACTGGAACCTTAATTTCATCTACCTTTAGATCCTCTTTCTTCCTTGGTCTCTAGTGAACCGTTTCTTATTAATAGCCCAAGGTTTTAAGTTTGTTGAATGAAAAAGAGTAGGCAAACGAAACGAAGTTTGGGGGGCATGTATTCAAACTCTTTATGTTGAAGTTGGGCCACTAGATAGTTTACTGGGGGCAAGTACCGACCTCTGGACATCAAAATACTGTTTAAAAGAGTCATGACGAGCGTACTTTCTTTTTGGTTTCAAGCTTTCTAAACCATGAAACAAGTTTCCCGAGCATAGTTCCTATTATGTGTCAAGATCGTTAAAAAATGAAGTAGATCCTTCGAGCTTACTTTTCATTTTTTGTGTTCTAATTAAAACATGAAAAATGGTTTGAGCTTACTTTATTGCTTTTTCGTGCTCTAGATTCAAACATGAAAAAGGTTCTAAGTGATTTTTTAAAACTTTAGTTGTGATCTTTAAGCCTTAGAACTAAGTTTTTGAGTCTACTCTTATTGTTTATTCGGGCTCGTTAAAACTGTTTACAAAAAATAAACCCCAATGGAGTCATTTTTAAGCTCTTTTCTGACTCTCAAAATGTGAAAATATTGTTGAGTGAACTTGTCACTTTCGCACTTGTAAAAGTACTTGAAAGGTTGTCTTTCCGATGGTAGTTTACCGCCTTGCTAAGCACACATATATTGTCGAGTTTGAGTGCAGAATGAACTAGAAGTCCCACTTGTTATTCCTAAGATCTATCCAATATAGCTAGTATTGATGTATATGATTAGCTCTAGAAATCATATGACAATGCAAGTAATACATTCTTCCATAATGCAATATTGTATTTTTTGGTAGCAAAACATCACCATCTAGAGGATACTTTTCTCTCCATTGCATGTAGATAAAGGAAATGAATAAACATAATTTCAAGTATGTCTACTAGAAATGAGATCCAAACTGCAGGGACCATATCCATTTCTATAACACAACATAAAAGAATGCATTAGAACACATATAGATGCAAAACATCCTTTCTTTTTTAAAAGGTGATACAATATACTGTTTTTTTTGTTGCTATCCCTATAAATTGTTGCAAATTTTTAGAATAGTCAAAACATACTTTTCCTTATTATTTTCTACAATTGAATTATAAGAAATATTTACAATATATAAAGAATATCACAAGAATTTGAATTCAAATCAAATAGCAAAACATATATCAGTTGAATGTTTTTTTCCTATAGAGTTTACATACACAAAAAAAGAACTTGTAAATGGATAATCTAAAAAGATCATCAAAATTTACATAAAATGAAAAAGAAAAACATATTTGTACATATTATCTGCATCCCATAATGATATGATGACTCAAGCCAATTTGTAGGCAATCAGAGAAGATATTCAAATCCTTCAATGCTTGGAGTGAGTGGACATAATTTTTTAGACATGATAATATTTTTGCACTGATTATCAATTTGCATAGGTAAACGAAGAATTGGGTGGAGTAATCCTTCACAAGATCCTATAGTAGTAACTTGATAGGTTTTGAGGTTGCAGTATATGCATGGAATTTGTCCATACATTCACATGAGAATACAACTCCCCACAACTTGAATTGTAAGGTACCTTGGACAATGCATATTTATATCAACTATCATATCTTCTAAAAGTGTCCACATTAGCTCCCTTCCAAATATATAAAATCCATGGACCACTTGAACTAGACAAGCATCAATTCTGAAATATGCCACTTCAATAATGGACCATACCTTTGTTCTATCATCATTTACAACACATATCAAGCAGTTCTGATGTACAATCAAACACATCGATCGTTCACTACATACTGTATGGATTGAGTTCCTAGCTCATTTGTTCATTGCGATATCAAGTGAAAGCATATTATAGCCATATAAATTATCTTCTTCTAAAATTACCCTCATATCCAATCAGTATAATTTGTCATTATAAAAAGCTACATCTTTTGGTGGTCTTGGTGTGAAATCAACTAATTCAATTTCTCTGCAATCTATGTTGACATTATTGTATAGAAATTTTGCAGATTGTGGGTTGGATTTTCGACTTTTCCTCGAACTGATTTTGCAATTCATCTCTCACAACTTTTCTTTCGCAATTAACTTTTCGCATCTTTAAAAAGCATGCACCTTTGCATTGCAGAAAATATTCTTGACCTTCGATATATTGTATCTTCTTCTCTATTTGTTGATATGAGATCAGGTGCATAAATTTACTTTTACTTTGTGGATTTATTATCTCTTGTAATCTTTTCTCCTACATAATTCATCCACAACCGTAGATCTGTCTAAGTTGTGGGTTCTTAACTTAGACTATTATAGTCGAATTGATATGTGAAATGATCAATTTCCTTCATGTAACATTCGCATGAACACATCTCCATCTTCATGAATTCTCTAAACATTTCTATCAACTATGAAGATTCATAGATAAAGAGAATTTTACATGTTTTTGGTTATTGAAAAGAAGACACAAAATTTACAAATATTCACATAGAGGCTATTACTTTATTCTTCATTTCATTAAACACACCACACACACTCTCATATACACCCACTCATGCCTCTGATCATTACATTTGATACTTTAATATATAACTCTATAAAACTGTCAGATCTGAATAGGAAGGATATGAACTCCTAAGAAAGTAAATCTACAACTAACCTATCCTAGAGAAACCTCGTCCAAGATTCAAGGACATCAGTGGAAAATTGTCATTGTTACATACAAAATAATCCTATCTATAAAATAGATTACAAGAATCTACAACAAATCCTATCCTTCTAGAAATGATTACATGGAAGAAGAAAAATAATATTTCCTTCTCAATCAACCAACATAGGGATTTGACTCAATGCTCCTGCATCATACTACGAGGGAAGAAAATGATTCTTCAATAGTTCTTCAGGGTTCACATTGTATTTGGAAATCTCAGGTTCAGTCACCCACACGGCATATTCAGGCGGCTGACCTTTCTACTTGACCAAACACTGAAAATAATCTTTGTTTCTGGTCTTCTTTGAAATTCTTTTGTCAAGGATAGCTTCAATCTGTGGTAATTGTCCTTGCCAATATACAAATTGACCATGATCACTTGAGATCAATTCTTCTTTCTAAACACCTAAATATTTAAAGGAATATAAATTTGACACATTAAAAATTGGAGAAATTTGAATATCAGAGGGAAGTTCTATTTCATATGCATTTGCAGAAAAATTCCTCAAAATTTTACAAGGTCCTATCTTCTTGAGTTTTAGTTTATTGTAAGTCCCCTTAGGAAACCTCTCCTTTCGAACACATTCAAATGTCAATAACGTTTCAAATGTCAATAACGTTTCACATGAAAGTTGTTGTCTTTAGTATTTGAATACATAGCACAATATTCTGAAAAAAATATAATTTTACAATTAAATTACCAAATTATAACATTGTTTCCCACATTTTTTTCCTATCATAATCTAAAGTCAGTCTAGGTTTTACACTAACTTTACATTAATATTAAACAATATTGCATGGATGATCCCACTTTTCTGGCACATCTGTATGATGCCAATGTTCATGTAAGCTACAAATAGGATAAGATAATTATAAATGATATTTTTGTTTCCTACAATACATAATTGTCACTTTCAATGAGAATGCAACCAGATAGAATTAAACTATAAAATTAATGAAATATGTAAATAGATTTGTTTGTACAATAACATAATCAACTCACCCGGTTTCTTCAAAGTTCTGATGTTTATGTTGAAATGGATTGCAGGTGTTGTTCTTCTTTCTTCCTGATTGTAGCATATGCACTTTTGGCCATCTTTGCACACCTTTGAAATGTGAACGATGGTGATACTCGTAAACCATCAATGGATTTCACTCTCAAAATTGCATTGAAAGTTAAACCTTTCCTCTCTGCAGTACCAATATCAATTGTTCCTTTTTGTAAAGTCAAGACTTGTTGTTAGATTTTTATCATTTAATCAATATGATCTTAGGATCTTATCTGAGAGAATAACATGCATAGCAATCAATCACAAGAGACAATAGACACAAAGATTTATCCTCGGGGAAACCATAAAGGAAAAACCCCGCAACTTCCTCAGCGATAGAATGAGCACCAATGGCAGTAGTAAAACCCGAAAACATAAATATGATCTCCAACAACTGATCTCTCTCACTTGTGCCAACACTTCCTCTCTCACTCATGCACCCCAGTTGAGTGCGTGTGTGTGTATGTAGAAATGAGGAGAGACTCACTTCTATTTATATTCTTCCATTCACTTTATTTCCACTCCAACAAGTTAGACTCACTAATTACTTACCAGGGCCAAATTCTCTAGGAGAGTCTAATAACCCTAGTGCCCCACAACTATGAGGACTTTACCCCCCTGATCAACAAGGAGGGTTAACCTCAACTCAATTGTGGGGACTATTTCCCCGAATTACAATGGAGGGTTAACCTCATTGAATTTACATGAATTTATTATATTAATGAATCTCCCCATAGGAACATTGAGGTATAATATAATATATACAAGTGAATACATTCCGGAGTTACAAATACATCAACACTCCCTCTTAACTAGGAAGGTATTCTCTTGACACAATTAATCGCCACAAGTCTTCTTCTCTAGATCAAGTATGGATCATCATCACTGGATCATCATCAAAGATGGATCATCACTAGATCATCATCAAAGATGGATCATCACTGGATCATCATCATCATTGTTTCCGTTATCTTGAACAAATGGTGCTATCTCTTAATTCTACTTGTCACAAGAATTTCTATAGAGCCAGCCCTTTTTCATGCTGGATGTAACTCTATAGAGCCAGTGCTTTTTTCATACTGGGTGTAGTCCTCTACAGAGCCAACCCTTTTTCATGCTGGGTGTAGCCTCACAGAGCTAATCCTTTTTCATACTGGATGTATCATCACAGAGCCAGTCCTTTTTCATACTAGATGTATCATCATAGAGCCAGTCCTTTTTCATATTGGATGTATCATCACAGAGCCAGTCCTTTTTCATACTAGATGTATCATCATAGATCCATCCCTTTTTCATACTAGATGTATCATCATAGAGCCATTCTTTTTTCATACTAGATGTATCATCACAGAGCCACTCCTTTTTCATACTGGATGTATCATCACAGAGCCATTCCTTTCTCATACTGGATGTATCATTAGTACTTATATCTGACCATGGGAGGAACCAATCCTGCCGCCATGTTAGAAGGGCACAACACTTACATCTGACCATGGGAGGAACCAATCCTACCACCATGTCATAAATGAACAACACTTATATCTGACCATGGGAGGAACCAATCCTACCACCATGTCAGAAGGGATCACGGACTCATCACTTCCTCTTGGAAGGAACCTCTATCTGGAGAACACCAAGCTTCTCCTGGAAGTACTTGAACTTCACTCTGGACATTTCTAGCATAGAATCACATCACGGCTGATTACATCCAAGGATAACTTGTGAGCTTCACCAGGATCGATTACATCCGAGGACAACCTAGAGGATCGTTTTCATCTGAGCAACCTATGAGCTTCGCTGGGATTTTATGCTCAGGAAACCAGTCTCACTGCTTGTGCTAGAACTCCCTCTTTGGAGAGATCTTGATCTGGATCACATACTAGAGATTCACTTCTCTTCTCTGCATCATACAAAAATGCAAGTCAGATCAATAAAATCAAATAGTAGTTTTCAAAAAGAAACATAATACCTCCCAAATAACTGAGCAAGTGGCAACATTTTTTTCCTCAGCTATACTCAGCACCATGCATGACTGCTTCCTACTAAACCAAGAGATCACACTTGATATCATACTGAAGTAGCACCTCAAAGTGCTCTTCCTATGAATGGCACTGCCTACCCAATACGAATCCACATAACCCTCCAGGTTAATCTTCTGATTCGTATCATACTTGAGCCCATACTCAACTGTACCCTTCAGGTACCTCACTGCATACTTTCAACCATCAGGTGAACATGTCTCAATGTGTTCATAACAAAGCAAATATCTGGTCTCATATTCGTCAGGTAAATCAAGGAACAAATCATCTAATGATACATCATGGCATCAATCGACTCTAATGAAGCAACACTCAATAGCTTCAGGTTTGATGCCATAGGTGTGGTCATGGCCTTACAGTCCCTCATCCCAAACCTCTTCAGGATATCCACTACATACTTCCCTTGTCCAAGGAAGATTCCATCCACATTCTACCACATGTCCATTTCTAGAAAGTAGTGCATCGTATCTAAGTCCTTCATCTCGAACTCGACAGCAAGTATCCTTCTTGCAACTTTAATGAGTTCCCCTTTTCTTTTAGGAACAAGTCATCAACCTATAACAGGAGCATCACTGGTATTCCACCTTCAACCTTGAAGTAAAGGTTGGAATCCACTTTACTCTTAGTAAATCCTAGAGTCATAAGTAATCTATCCATCCTGTCGTACCATGTCAAACCTCAATATCTTCTGTAGTCACTCCCTCTGAAGCAGAGCATCATTCTCTCTCTGCCTTTTGTACTTTATGCATTGAAACATTTTGTACCGGAGTGACAAGTAGCTTCCTTTGCTACTAATATTCTATGTATCCATCTAGGGTCATTGGATATCAAGATCCTTAACCTTTTCAAGAGTTATTCTCGCACCCATCTGTGAGCTTGTCATCCTCTATAGGATTTCATATTCAATCTTGTAGCAAAGGTTAAGATATTCATCACTATAGGTCATATTCAAGATCCTCATGTATGTGTCATTCCATGGGTGATTTCTGAGCTCGTACAAGGCCTTCTTTAATTTGCACACATGAGTCTTCCTATCATGTGTCTTAACTTCTGGTGGCTGCAAATGTCTCTTCGTAGTCTATGCCTTCTTCTGCAAGAAGCCTCATGCTATGAAGCTTTCCTTGTATCCCACGATGTTTCCATCTACTGCATGATGGAACTACGAACTTCCCTTCAGGTCTCGATACTGCATCCTAGACATCATTCTTCTTGAATTGGTATTCTCCTTCCCTTTCTTCTTGGCTACTTCTACATAGCTGGAAGGTTCCACATCAATGATGTCGCTCAATAGTGTCACATAAATGCATTCGTCATATTATTCTTCATTCTTGGATTATTTCTCGAACTGTCATCACTTGTTCTTCGGAACAAGTCTCGTCCTTCTTTTCTTGTAGGTGATTGTACGTGATTTTTCCTACAAGTCAAATGCATTAGTTGTATGATTAGAAACATTTCATAAGGCATATTCATAATAAAAATTCTTATGCATAAAGATACGATCATGCAACTATTTCAGCCAATACAACATTCATCCATATCTCACAGAAAATTTCTAGATGCCTTCCATCTCTACCATGACATCATTGAGATTGTGCACTAATCCAATATGTCAGCAAAGATGTTTCATTCTAGATAAGTAGCAATGGAGAGTTGTATAGCACTATGAGCTACTTACCCATCACATGCATATTAGTAGTATATTGTCATTAATGCAAACATTCTATCATGCACAACACATCAACTGAATATAAACACATGCCTAACAAAACAATATCATGAAATGGCAATTGAATACTTATCTTTATTTGTTTTGTGGGTGGACTTATTCTTGAGCCTTCAACTTCATCATCTTATTCATTCATAACAACATCATTTCTTATCAAAATGATAATATGGATAAGAGGTTCTTCAAGAGTTGATTCCTTTGTATTCCTCATCGCTTGAGGGATCTTCTTTGAATCGTGAGAGCTTGATCTTTAGTTGCTCCCATCTTCTCTTTCTCTTATTATGAGCCGAGCTTCATCTTGTGTGCGCTCTTCCCAGAGTTTGCTGAAGGTAATCAATTCCTTCCGGCGCACATTCCTCGAATGAATGAATCCCTTGATCCAGGGAGGCCATTCAAGGTGGTTATCACAATTTCTGTGTTCTTTACTTCTTCATCCACTGCTTCAAGTTTTTCTTTGATTTGAGAGACCCTTGTAAAGTATGACTATATGGTCTTTGTATTCTGGATCTTTACATTCTTCAACTGGTTTCTCAAAGTCATCTTCTGATTTATGTTCTTCCCTTCAAATAGCTTGGTCAAGGAATCAAACATCTATTTAGGTGTATTTAGGGAAGACACTTGTGGTATAAGTTGATCCTTGATTGAATCAACAATTATCCTCCTGGCCTTGACCAAGTTATTCTTGTGTAAGGATTTAGCCTCGTCTCCCTTTGGAACTGGAACCTCTCTACTTATGTAGGTGTCCAATTCATTTTCTTCAAGAACCAGTGAAAAATTATACTTCCATTCTTGGAAGTTTTCAGCTTCACCAAGCTTGTTATCAAGCTGGTGTGATAGGTGATTTTGAAATGAGAACCTCAAATGTAAATAGAAAAAGATTAGATCTTACCGATTTGAGGTGTCCGTCTTGGTTCTGGATCTGACTGATCTAGGGTTTTTCAGAGAAACTCTAATTTTAAAAACTTGGCATCTCAAACTTCTTATTGGATAGAAAGATATACCTCTTCAAGCTGAGCTGTTCAATGTACTCCTTTTCTGAAAACAATGGAGGGAAACTCCCGGAACAGGAAGCCCTAGTTTTCCAATTTCTTCTGTGAAAATGCCTGATACTGTTTCTGTAGTATCTACGAAATTTTTACTACTATGTGTCTGAAATTTTGTACTAAGGTAGCCTCATCTGTCCTCTTTCCAAAACCATAGGTTTTATCAGAATTGGTTTCACCAATTGGTACTTATGATATGTTTCCCACGGTGACTTAATTTAGGAATGTTAAGCATAGCGAACTTGTACGGACTTCCACGTGTCACTGTTTCACCTTCGGGGTATAAAATGTTTACCACATAAAATAAAGTCCATGACCTATCTGGAACATCTTTCAAAATTTCTTTAGACCTTTGTAGCCCGATATATAGCAATTCTCACTAGGTGTCCTGTTTAGGTATCAATCCTGGAAGAGGATGGAAGCCTGATTTGGAGGAATCATATCTCCTAGATTATAGTGAATCGGAGGCTAAAACGTTTGCACTGGGTACATTAGGATTTTATCTTCAGCCTGTGAAATTTTTGGCTCCTAATCCTTCTTAAATCTTGAGATATAGCGAATGTACCAAAACTACCAGTTTTAGTATTTTAAGGTTTTTCAGGCTCGAGGTCAAATTAGGGTTTGACTTTCCTGGAGTTCTACTCAACCAAAAACTTTGACCTTGGACTCTAAACTTAGATTTTAATGAGAAGATAAATTCTATGCTAGGCTCACTCAAAAATTCCTCTTCTATAAAAAGCCCTAATTTCCCCCAACAAAAACGAAAAATGCTCGGAATCAAATTCTACATCGACAGAAAGATGCACCCTTCAATGGAGAGTCAGCCTAGCCTCTGTTTGATGATGGATTGTGGAGAGGGACCCAAAAAGTAAGAATCCCTATCTTCTGCAGCTGCATAGTGTCTTCTTCTCAGGTTAGCTCTGATACCATGTTAGATTTTTATCATTGAATCAATATGATCTTAGGATCTTATTTGATAGACTAACATGCACAACAATCAATCACAAGAGACAATAGACACAAAGATTTATCCTTGGGGAAACCATAAAGGAAAAAACCAACAACTTCCTCAGAGATAGAATGAGCACCAATGGCAACAGTAAAACCTGAAAACATAAAGATGATCTTCGACAGCTGATCTCTCTCACTTGTGCCAGCACTTCCTCTCTCACTCATGCACCCTAGTTGAGTAAGTGTGCATGTATGTAGAAATGAGGAGAGCCTCACTTCTATTTATATTCTTCCATTCACTTGATTTCCACTCCAAAAAGTTGGCCTCACTAATTACTTACCAAGTTACCAAGGCCGACTTCTCTAGGAGAGTGTAATAACCCTAGTGCCCCACAACTGTGGGGAATTTACCCCCCTAATCAACAAGCAGGGTTAACCTCAACTCAATTGTGGGGAATATTGCCCCAACTTACAACTAATTGTTAACCTCATTGACTTTACATGAATTTATTATATTAATGACTTTCCTGATAGGAACATAGGGGTATAATATAAGATATGCAAGTGAATACATTCCGAAGTTACAAGTACTTCAACACTTGTGATTTGTGTACAATGATATTCTAAGCCATATGTAATTGGAGTTGCTTTGAATTTTCCTCTAAAAACAAGTGTTATTGGTGTAGTTCTTGGATATATAACGTCCCATGGTAAACCAATGTAATTATCAAAACAAACTGTAGTGTATGTTGGTAATTGTGATGCTTTAGATCCTCCATAGTAAAAGATATTTTTAACCGTACCTAGTGCTCCATTTTCTAATCCTACTTCCACCCATAAGTTACATGTCAACATGACTCATTCACTAGGACATAAAAGGACTTCCAATTGAAGTTGTTCATCATCATCTTTGTTTAAATCGTTAGTGTTTGTATGTTCAACAATGCATTGTGTTGTAGGAGTTCCAAGTGATTTTAGAATACACCTATTATGTATGTTTAACAATGTCTTCATTAGAAACAAATGGATTTCTGACTTAAAGCTATTAATTTCAATGGAATCCATAGATGCATTTGTTCATGACATCAAAAAATTCCAATAATCCATCATTGACTCTACATTTCTAATGTTTGCTAACAACATTTTAAACTAAGCTGCTTTGGATCTGTCCATTCTTGACAAAATATTGTGTCCAATGTAACAACATTTTTGAAATCTTTCCAAAAAACCCTATCGGACGTGTTGGGCCACCTACAATGGGTTATCTTTAACATGGGGAAAATGGACAAGGTCTCCAACAAGAATCAATGAACTTCCACCAAATGGAACTAACTTATTTTTTGGAAATGTTTCACGTAGGCGCGAATCAATTTGTATGAATAACCTTGGCCCTATAAAAGTCATGTCATCAATTAAAATGTGTGTAACTTATCACATTTATTCTTGGAATACAAAAAGTTATCGGCTGTGTAAATACTTGAAGTCCTTAATAGGAATTCTTAGGATGGAGTGAATCGTTTAGCTCGTATGTTAAATGAAGCCACTTTAGTAGGTGTTCGCAATAACAATGGGTTTTTCCATTTGTTGAATCTATTGAAAATTCCTACAAGATACGCTATATAAGGTAATATTTTCTAGTTCATGCAGCTCCTTGAATGATCAATTTTAATGGTTCTACGTTTTATCCTTGATTGAAATGTTGAACAACAATTTCAAAACAAAGACGTTGCTTGTCAGAAAATGAGGATGGAGAAGTTGATGTAGAATGGGAGAGATCTAGTATGGATCCACTTGAATGACAATTTTAAATGAAATTCTTTGGGTCTTATAAAATATTATTTGAATTTGTAGTGCTACTCCACACATGGACCAAGTCAAAGTATCTCTGACCAATAATTTCATTACGTGCAACCTCATATTTTTTCTATCCTTGATCATTGACATATATTTTTGACTCATCTTGAGGTTCCCATGGTGCATTGTATCGACACACGTAGGTTGAGCCTTTTTTTTGTAAACACTAATGAAATATGCATTTAGTGTGTAATTTTACTTTATTCGTTAATTAGTCATAATCACCGATGGATTGCTATTAAATATTTCACTGGTAGCTAATAATAAAGGATCTTCTTGCAGTGCTCGATGAATAGTTCTCGATTAAAAAAAATTCTAGATGTGGAACTGTAGGATGTAAAGGATACTGTGAAAATCTAATTCACAACAAGAACTAGGAGCTAAGGGAATCCTTAGAATTCAAGATTATTCACAAATTATGCATAAAATAATGAAAAGAGTGAAATTAACACATAGAAATAGTGTCAATAACACAGTTTATTATGACTTTGTAATTAATGCTTTTGTTTTCACAGGCCATATTTTTCATTATTTTGGTATGGAAACATGTGTCAGTTTTCTCATACTCAATGTATGTTTCAAACTGCTCAGGAAAGTCCATCATCAGGAGGTGTGAGAGGATTTGAGGCAACATCTTCTATAAAAGAGAAATGGAAGACTACTGGTTAACCAAGGAGCCCAAGAGTCTATCCAATAATCTCTTTGTCTCTTTGTTTCCAGATGAGAGGTTTCCAAATTCCACTAATAACCAAAACATCATCTCTATTAAAATTCCTAGGGTGCTTTTCAATTTCCACCGCCTCTCGAATGCGTCTCCTCGTGTAATGATCTTCACTGGCTATGACTTTGGCTTGTTCAATGCACATGTAATGGTTGTTCTTGATGGAGCACTCTGCTACTGCAGAGATTTTTTTTCTTTAATGCATTATGTCCAAACAATTCTCTTTTAATCTTACTTTTATGGACCACCCAGTCTCACCAATGTATAGTTTTCCACATGAACAGGGAATAGAGTAGACCCCATTTTTCAGTTTTGAATACACTAGGTCTTTAGTCTTATCAAGTAAGTTTCTCAACGAGTTTGGAGGAGAGAAGATAGTCCTAATATGTTTTTTATTTAGTACCTTGGATATCCTGTCCTTCGTTCCTTGAATGTATGGTAGGAATATTACCCCTTTGCTTTCATCCTTCTTTTCTAGGTTTTGAATCTTCTTTTCCAAAGATTTCTTGAAGGCTCAATTTATTATGACTATCCAACATGTAAATATTTATGGAACATATTTATAATACAATAGGAGAAAATCATTATACTTTGGAGGAAATTTGGATGCATACATGTGGCAGGATTATATTGGACCTCAAAACTCCCCTAGATGGGCCAATGAGCTCCCAACCCAGCTAAAGTAGTCACAAATACTAGCGTGAACATGGTTGGAGCATGCTAGGACATAAATGAGGGTATTATAGGCATGGTGGAGTGCATGGGTGAGTGGGAGTGGCTCTAGGCAACAATAAATGGTCTAAAAGAGCCAAAAACCACCAAAATGCATGCATGGGCGCCTCTAGTCAACCCGTTTCCCTGTTTTAAGGGATGAGGAGCACACCAAGGAATGAGAAGTCATTAATGAGGGAACATGTGTCTCAAGAATGGTAAAATGAGGGCGCTTGGGTGCATTTATGAGTCCAAAGCACACAAATACCTTGCTAGACCAACATAACCAAGGTTTGGACCAAATGACATCAGTACAAGGAAAATGAAAGTGTGTCCTAGGTGTATGTGACCATGGGACTAGGTGGTATGATCCTATAACATCCCCTCTTAAGCCTTAATTAGGGTAATTACATGACATTATTAAGGCCTTGGAGACTAAGGCTCAAGTAATCTCTTACAACAAAATTATTTGTCCATATAACGAAGATACAGAGGAAAACCTCATGGGAACAAAACCTCCCCTCTAAAATGGACATGGAGCAAAATATGAAATTGAATATCAGTCATCACCATGTGTCGCCCACTACAAGAAGTGATCTCATAGTGGTGGATGTATTCTCTATGAAGCTCTTGGTGAAGATGTCAGCAGTTTTCTCTGCAGATGGGAAAATACTACAACGATATTACCTTCTCATGCACCAAGCTCTTGATGTAGTGCATATGTATCTCAATGTGCTTGGTCCTCTGTCTTTGTACTAGATCAGTGTAAATATTTATTTTAGTTTTATTTTCATACCAAATGACTATGGGTGAATTAAATGCAAAACCAAGTTCCCCAAGAATACCTTGCAACCACACACATTGTGTAGCTGCGTTCACTGCTCCTCTGTACTCGACCTCAGCTGATGAAAGGGATACCGTGTGATGTTTATTGCTTTACCAGAATATGGGATCATGTGCAAGCATGAACACATAACCTCAAGTGGACATTTTTGAATGGAATCTCCATCCCAATCAGAATAAGTAAACCCAACTAGTTCTATTGGAGAGACAACAACATAGTGTACCCCGAAGTGTTTGGTTCCTTGCACATAATGCAAGATTATTTTTGTAGCCTTCCAATGGATCTCATGCGTCTCCTGCATATATATTGCAACAACACCTATATAATATTCTAAATCAGTTTGAGAGTGTGTAATATACAACAAGCTCCCAACTAGTAGTCTGTACAATGAGATGTCCACCAATGGAGATGCACCAAAATCACCTAGTTTTATTCCTGAAAGGAATGGGCACTTGGATGCCTTAAATTCATCCATTTTGAAATTTAATAACAGGTTTGCAGCATACTTTGGTTGGCTGACCTTGATCCCCGCATCATATTTCTCAATCTCTAAGCCAAGAAATTGTTTCAACAATCCAAGGTCAATCATGGAGAATTCATTGTGCAATTAAGACTTTATTAATCCTATATCATCAGTGCAACTCCTTGTAATGAAAAGCTCATCAACATACAATACTATGACCTGCAACAAAATACCAACATTATGCAAATATACATTAGGATCACATTTTCATCTTTCAAATCCAAGCGATAGCATAAAATTGTTCATCTTGGCATACCAAGCCCTGGGGGATTTCTAATTGAGGCCATATAGAGACTTCTTCAGCCTTCAAAAAATTGTAGGATCATGAATGAAACCTTTAGTATACTGCATATATATATCCTCATGAATGAAACCTTTAGTCTAATACATATATATCTCCTCATGAATGTCACAATGAATAAAATCACTCTTCACATCCATGTGGTGAACCTCCCATCGCTTAGATGCAACAATGGCTAAAACTAGCCTGATAGAGTCCATCTTTGCAACCGGTGAAAATGTATTTGTATATTCCACTCCATGGACTTGAGATAAGCCTTTGGAAACCATTATAGAATTGTACTTGATATCGGCACCATCAACATCCACTTTGGTCGTATAGACCCACTTACATTGCACTAGTTTCCTATTGGAGGGCAAGGGAACCAATTCCCAAGTCTCATTTTCTTGCAAAGACTTGAAGTATTATTGCATGGTTGTTTTCCATATTCGGTCAAGTGATGCTTCCTGATATTTCTAAGGATCATATCCAACCATCATAAATGATATCTATGAAATATTCAATTCACAAGTAGAGAAGGCATTGCGAAATTGAGATATAGTCTTCCTAGAGTATAGTGGATCAATTGCTTGTATGGTTTTCTCAGTCCAATTTGGCCAAATGGGTGAGTAATGATATGAATTCATGTCATCATTATCATCATCAATATCATAATATGAAAAATTATAGGAAGGATCATCACTTACATCATCATGGACTGGAGGATTTGCGCATTCCCCTTTAGCTAGTTCGATCTCCTCCATGGGCTCTTCTTCGAGCTGTACACTCCTTTCAATGATTGTTTTATGAGATGAGGTACAAACATTATTTTATCCATTTGCATAATCATCATATCCAATCATAATGGACTCCTTTATTTGAGGTTGCAAGGCCTTTCTCTTCTCGATAGGAATCTAGCCTAAGCCTTTGAGCCAAAAACCTTGAAATGAGAAACATTGGGATTGTGATCACTCCAAGCCTCAAATGGAGTTTTTCCTTCCAATGATTTTTTTGGAGCTTTGTTCTGAACATATGCAAAAAAATTGATAGCTTCAGACCATAGCTTATTATTCCAATCCTTTTATTCCATCATGCATGTAGCCATCTCCTTGAGAGCTCTGTTCTTGCGCTCTGTAACACCATTATGTTGTGGTGTGTAGGGAACATAATGCTGCATTTGGATGCCACATTCTTCACAAAGATGCTACAAATTCTTGTTGACATACTCCTTACCATTTTCAGTCCTAAGAACCTTGATCTTTTTCCCACATGCATTCTCAAATAAAGCTTTGTACACTTTGAAAGTCTTAAAAACTTCGGATTTTAGATTGAGAAAATACACCCAACAGTATCTTGAGAAATCATCCATGAGAGTTAACACATACCTTGAATTCCCATATTAGGGTGTGGGAAGAGGCCCTATTACATATCAATGGATAATATCAAGCACTTGGACAACCCTCATTTCCTTTCCTTTCTCATATCTGCACTCAACATGTTTCTCCACTATGCGGCCTTTGCAAGTGTCATTGGAAAATTTGATGCTAGGAAGCCCTTCCACCATGCTTTCCTTGCTTAGTGATTGAAGGTACCTATAATTGAGATGTCCATATCTATCATGCCACAACTTTCTTATCTCATTGGCATGTGATAGGAGCGCATTCCCTTGGTTGTATAGAAGGAAGTGAGAGAATTTGTACATTCTCAAATCATGGTCAACAAAACCCACTGCAACAACTTGGCTTATATATATTTTTGAGATATCCACATCATTTTGAGTAAATGTTACTCTCTTGGATGTACCTGTGTGTGTAATTTAATACATAGAGATTAGGTTCGCTGCAAGATCAAGCACAAACAACACATTATTGAAGTACCCATATTCAAGATCAATCTTTCCAATCCCTTTGGCTTGGAATTCTGAATCATCATCCATGAAGATGGATGGACCACTATAAGGATGTAGGGCCGAGAAAGATTTATGAATGGAAACCATGTGCCTTGACACACCTAAATCGATGGTGAAGGAAGAAGAGCTTGAAGATACACCAACCAAAGCATGACATATTTCCTTGTTCTCTGATCTTGAACCTCCCTCTTTCTTCCTTGCGCATTCTGCAGTGGGATGTTGTTCTTCTCAAGGAGTTGCAACATCATGTAAATGGTTTTATTCATGCACGAAATATATGGATTCCAACCTTTGTGACAATAAATGAATTTTGTCTTATCTTGCTTCTTCTTCTCTCTGTCCTTGCTAGTATTCGAAACCCCATTTGAAGGGTTTGGATTCTTCTGCTTCTTCTTCTCTTGTTGCTTTGAATATTTGGATTTATTCTTGCCTTTGGCTGGATTCTAAAGTCCTACAGCAAGGGCTTGAGATTTGGTGTATTTGATGGTACGAATTTGCACCAACTTGTCTTGTTCTTGAGTCAGTGACTCCATGAAGTATGCTAGTGAAGGAATTCTCCAATTTTGAGTTGTGAGCTTGGTTGAGTGGGATGTTGATACGAACATTGAATTCTCAGACCCTAGATTTGAAAGAATGCACAAGATTAGCTTCTTCTCTTACTTCTCAACGTCACATTTTTTCAGTTGAAGCACCAACGATTTGAACTTTGTGAAGAAATCCTAGATCGTCTTAAAGTGTATGGGGTAATCAATACATGAGTGCGGCTCCATTCCTTCTTGAAAACACTCAAATTTTTCTAGAAAATATCCTAGATAGCAACTCAAACACTCTGGATTTGATTTTCATATCCAAAGAGCTATGATACCATGTGAAAATCTGATTCACAGCAAGATCTAGTAGCTAAGGGAATCTTCATAATTCAATATTATTCACAAATTATGCAGGAACAGTGAAAAGAGTGAAATTAACAAATAGAAATGGTGTCAATAACAAAGTTTATTATGACTTTCAACATGTAAATATGTCTGGAACATTGATAATACAATAGGAGAAACACATTAGCCTTTGGAGACAATTTGGATGCATACATGTGGCAGGCTTAGATTGGACCTCAAAACCCCCTAGGTGGACTAATGAGATCCAAAACCACCTAAAATGGTCACGAATGCTAGTGTGAACATGCCTGGAACATTCTAGGACATAAATGAGGGTATTCTAGGCATGGTAGAATGCATGGGTGAGTGGGAGTGGCTCTAGGCAGCAATAAATGGTCCAAAAGAGCAAAAACCAACCACATTACATGCATGGGCACCTCTAGTCAACCATTTTCCCTTTTTTAAGGGATCAGGAGTGCACCAAGGACTGAGAAGACATTTTTGAGGCTGCACATGTCTCTATAATGGTCAAATGAGGGATATTGGGTGCATTTATAAGTCCAAAACACACAAATACCTTGTTGGACCAACATAACGAAGGTTTGGAGCATATGAAATCAGTATAAGAAAAATGGAAGTGTGTCGTAGGTGTATGTGACCATGGTACTAGGTGGTATGATGCTCTAACAGAGATGAAGGATTTCCCCCAGTTCCAATTTTCTTCGAATCCACTGTGACTTTTTGAACTACAGGTGAAAATGTATTCCACAAGATATACTGATTTTGTTCACCTTCCAAAATCATATTTTAAACTCTTAACACCCAGAGAAAATTTACTTTCGTTTCTTCATACCCTGAAAATGGTGCCATAAGATGTTAGTGCTAAAAGATGCACTTCGACTGCTGAGAGGGCATGGCTAGCACATCTTAAGCTCATGGCAAAATAACTGGTTGAATTTTGCTTTTAAGGTAGCTTGTGCAAGGGGATGAAAAGAATATTGCAGGCAGAGAAAGTGTAAGACAACCGATAACATCAGACTCTGCAATAAGTAGTGAATGACTAGATGAAAGTGAGAAGCATCAATAATGGGACAGATTCAAAGCTTAATGATATCATGAGGAACAGATTGTACGGCCACATACAACATTTCCAATACTAAGTGCATAAGAACATTCTAAACTCAGATCTCATGGGCGTTCAATCACCAAATGAGCATCATGAAGATAAAATCAACATGAATGAATTTATATTAATGACAGTTTAAACTTTACCATAGAACATTTCAGTCAAAGGAAATACTAAAACCTGGTTAAAAAAAAAATGAGATTTATGATATTTGGATGTAAGCCTCGAAAAAGAATTACAGAGCAATGGCTCAGACTTTCAGCATAAAAAATCTTGATCCCTTTGCAATTTCACAACCTCTTGGCCAGAAACCTCATTACCTTATAAATGATAGAATTTATAAAAAAAATTTGCATCCACATATTGTTACAAGACTTTTGGAACCAAAGCCTCACAAAAATCATCTCGAATTAAGTGGCCAGAGATCACATAAAGGATCCGAAGTTATTCCCTTGACTATCGATTTCTTATTTGGATATAATTTTCCACCTCATATGCAGTCTTCAAAATTTGGAGTTGGTTATCCAGGTTCTATGTTCATGATATTCTTCCACTTGTTTTTTTTTAATGCTTCAAATTTTCCTAAAGAAAATGATGAAATCCCCCGAATTTTGGATATATTGTTAAACCATTATCTTCAAATTCAAAGTTAATCGAGAAGTTTTACCAAAGAAAAATGTGAAGGTAAAACTTAAATGGAGAATTAACACCATAGATCTCAATCTTTAATGTTTGAACAAACTGCCTTCGATCTTCTTCAAACTGGCATGTTGAGATGGAATGACTTGTAGATGCTTCTATAACATTCGTTTGATAATCTCAAATGTTTTTTCTTTTTCGTTCCTCAAATGTTTGCATGATATCTGTTATGCTGCATTACTAACCTAAATTTGGAGTTGAGTCCGCTCAAATGGTGATTCCTTCTAAAAGGAACCAAGCAATAAAATTACCTTCATAAATTCCATTTCATCTGTTAATGTATTCTCTGCAAATACTCCCCATTGATTTGATCTTTAACAAATAGTCCCCATTTTCCTATAGATTTTACATACACAAAAAGAGAACATGTAAATAGATAATATAAAAAGATAATAAAATTTTACATAAAATGAAAAAGAAAAACAATTGTTTACATATTATCTACATTCCATAACGGTCCGATGACTCAAGCCAATTTGTAGGCAATGGGAGAAGATATTCAAATCCTTCAATGTTGGGAGTGAGTGGACATAATTTTTTAGACATGATAATATTTTTGCATTCATTATCAATTTGTATAGGGAAATTAAGACTTGGGTGCAGTAATCCTTCACAAGATCCTACAGGAGTAACTTGATAGGTGTTGAGGTTGTAGTATATGCATGGGATTTGATCATACTTTCACATGAGAATAAAAATCCCCACACCTCGAAATAGAAGGTACCCTGGACAATGTTTGATATAAGTGTGAAAAACCATACACTCCTAATTCAATATGCCTATATATGAAAAATGTCTTCTGATAGGATTCATAATGCAAAACTTATTATGTCATGGTAAAGGACAATATGTTGAGAGTAAAACAATTGATCCAAATTTGCATTCAATTGATCATCTATTTTTTAGACTGGTAAAATGCAAAAAATACATATATGTGAAAGTACATAAATCAATTTAACCAATTAATAATGGTGCAATCTGTTTTCAACATTTTCTAAGTGTATTTTTGGTGTTGTTTTGTTTAAAATCTGGTTGGAAATCTATAAAAATTCATAGATTCACAAATATTAGTTATGGAAATTACATAATTTAAGTGTTATGGAGGTATTTGAGGGTGCTAAATGTATTTATAGATTCAAAAATACATTTTTAACATTTTTAAATTTGGATTTTACCAAAATACATTTATAAGATTAGGAACAAAACCCATTAAAAAGTCCAAAACTTAGAATATTGTTCCATTGATAATAACATAATTTGCACTTAGAGTAGCAAGGTGATCTACCTCAAATATGGGGGAGCTGTTCTAAGGTAATGTGCACCTCGACCCCCACTATTTTTAGCCAAAACCAAGCCGAATAAACTTGAGTTTAGGGCTCAGTCGATATTAAAATTTAATTTTCACTTTTCACTCCGGCCACTTTTTCTTTTTCACTTATCGGGTGAAACTTGTCTATCTCCCGACTAGACAAGTTTATAAATTTTAGTCGGTCTTTCCACTTGACTAAAATTACTTCGACTTTCTTGTCGGTTCTACCGACTGATTTTACCTCGACCACTTGTCACTTCGACCAAGTCGGTTGACTTCTTTTCTTCGATAAAGTCGACTGACTTCTTCTCTTCAACCATGTCGGCTCACCTCAGTCGGCTGACTCAACCGACCACTCATGTCGGCTCACTTTGGTTGAAATCTATAGAGTGTGTTTCTTAGTCTAAAGACTTAAGAAATTACAAATGTTCTTCACCTGTGAGTAAGATGAAGTAAAAATGGACACATTAACAAATCCAAATAACTTATAAAAACATATGCCCAAATATGTAGGAAGACTTGAGTCGACCAATGTGCCGTAAAACCTGAAACTTTCACGGGGTGAGAATTTTATGGGTTCTTTGATCTTTCACTTAATAGTAATTGTAAAAGACATTTACCCAAGTAAATTTGGAAATATGTGCGCCCAAATAATCATGCATTCAACCATAAACTATTTCATATATTTAACTATGCGGAAATAACAAAGTATTACAAACTTGTCGATTACAAACTGGTCGGTCCAGACTTGTCGATCTATAGAGCTTCGTCTCTTCGACTAAATCACATACATAGAAGCTTGAGCTTCGACTTCTCTTTTCTCACCCTGAGTTCCTCTGTCTCTCTATTGTGTCTCTTTGTTTGTAAACTGATTTACAATTTGCTTCTTCTATTTATAGGCAATCTGAAAATTGCTTCTACATGGGCCGACTGACTCACCATTAAAGACTGTAATAACTATCTACTTAACAACTTAGCTTCAGAAATAAATTCGACTAGTTTACATTGCCAAATCATGGACTCTTCCCTCTTGTCAGACTGACAGATAAGATCTTGACTTGTACAGACTCTGACAGAGTCGACTAAGAGTCAGGTACGGATCTACGAGTAATTACATTTTTCTAACACTCCCCCTTAATTATGAGCGGATGGGGTTTTTAAAACAAAATTTACAAAATGTTTTAGAGCTTAGACATGCTCTATTTATGACAGAGTTAACTGTGCAGAACTTGTCATTCCAAGATAACTACGTAGATACTGGAATGTGTCCTTTGCCAATGGCTTTGTGAAGTTGTCTGCAGGTTGGTCTTCAGACCTGCAAAATTCCAAACAAATTTCCTTGTCGTTCACCAACTCTCTTATAAAATGAAACCTTGTGTTGATGTGCTTGGTTCTCTTGTGAAACACATGATTCTTTGATAATGCTATGGCTGAATTGTTGTCACAAAATATGGTTGTCGGTTCTTGATGGTTCTGTGACAAGTCTTTTAAGACTCTCCTCATCCAGACAGCTTGACATGTAGCACTTGTCGCTGCAACATACTCTACTTTAGGTGAAGATAGAGTTACTATGGGTTGTTTCTTTGAAGCCCATGAAACAACACCTGTACCAAAATGAAATGTGTACCCAGATGTGTTTTTCCTGTCATCTATGTTGCCTCCATTATCGCTGTCAGTGTAACTAATGAGTTTAAAATTTTCTGAGGTTGGATACATAATACCAAGGTATTTTGTGCCACTTACATACCTCAGAATTCTTTTACCTGCTTGCCAATGTGAGTCTTTTGGTGACTCCATGAACCTTGAGATCAGACTTACACCATACATAATGTCTGGTCTTGTTGCTGTCAAATACATAAGGCTGCCAACAAGCCTTTTGAATAGTGTAGGATCTACAGTGGATCCTTCATCATCCTTGCTCAATTTTAAACCTGTTATCACTGGTGTTGGAGCTGTCTTGCAGTTAGAAATGTTAAACCTTTTTAAAACTTCACTTACATACTTAGACCATGATATAAAGATACCACTTTCAGACTGCTGAACTTCAATGCCCAGAAAAAACTTCATAAGCCCCAGATCAGTCATTTCAAATTCACTTTCCATGACTGCTTTAAAATTTGTTATGCCATAATCACTAGTAAATATTAAATCATCTACATATAGGCAGACAATTAACATGTTACCTTGCTCATCGAATTTGGTGTACAAAGTCGGTTCACTTTCACTTCTGTGAAATCCATTTTCAGTGAGATAGGAATCAATCCGACTGTACCAAGCTCTAGGAGCTTGCTTCAAACCATATAATGCCTTTTTCAGCCTGTACACTTTATGTCTTTGACTTGGAACTCGATACCCTTGTGGTTGTTCCACATATACTTCCTCTTCTAGATAGCCATTTAAGAATGCCGACTTGACATCCATTTGATGAACATGCCATTTGTTTTGTGCAGCAATGGCCAAAATTGTTCTGACTGTATCCATGCGTGCAATAGGTGCAAATGTTTCATTGAAGTTGATGCCGAGTTGCTGTGTGAACCCTCTTGCTACCATTCTTGCCTTGTGCTTTTGCACATTTCCATCAGCATCTTGCTTTGTCTTGTAAATCCATTTGACATTGATTACATCTTTGTCTATTGGTACATCAACCAGTTCCCATGTCTGGTTTTTCTCAATGCATTCTATTTCTTCATCCATGGCTTGTGCCCATACTTCTTCTTCAACAACTTCTTCAAATGTTAGTGGATCATATATAGGTGCAAATAATGCAAAGAGAAAGAATGAATTTGGTGTACTAGCTTCATATATCTCTCGCAGACTTCTTGTCTTCACTTGTTCTGTTGATGTCGACCTAGACGAAATGCTTGATGGAGTCTGATGTCCTCTTGGTGTACTTGTCGGTGTAGATTGAGCTGCTACTTGTGTCGATGGTCCTTGTGTTGAACCATGTCTTGGTGTCATGGGAGTCGACGGTGCTCCAACCGGTTGAATTACATGTGGTATTTGAACCACTTCCTCTTCCATATCATCATTGTCGATGTTCGACACAATTTTGACATTTATGTCGACGGTTCCATCCCATGATTCATTCTCGACAAATTGAACATCTTGACTGATTATCACTTTCCTTGCGACAGGGTCATACAACTTGTATGTTTTTGTGTCTTCTGAATAGACGACAAAAATACATTTCTGTCCCTTCTTGTCTAGCTTCCTTCTCAGCTCATCTGGAACATGAGCATATGCAACACAACCAAAAAATTTTAAATGAGAAACACTATGATTAATACCTGTCCATGCTTCTTGGGAAACTTTGTTCTTCACACTCTTTGTCGGACATCGGTTCATAATGTAAATGACAGTTGAGACTGCTTCACCCCAATATTCATTTGGAAAATTCTTGGCTTCCAACATGCTGCGTGCCATCTCCATGATGGATCTATTCTTTCTTTCGGCAATACCATTCTGTTGAGGTGTATACCGTGTAGTGAATTGTTTTTGTATGCCATGGGTCTTGCAAAAATTCAGAAATTCATTTGGAACATATTCACCTCCTCTGTCGGTCCTTAAGATCTTGATACGATGTCCACTCTAGTTCTCCACGAGTGCCTTAAATTGCTGAAAAAAACCAAATGCATCAGATTTATGTTTCAAGAAATATACCCATGTTTTTCTTGAATAGTCATCAATAAAGGTTAGAAAATACTTGCAGCCACTAATGGATGATGTCTGCATTGGACCACAGATGTCAGAGTGCAAAATTTCAAGTGGTGTGCGTGCTCTATAGGACTTCCTGACTGGCATTAGAGGAATTTTGGGGTCTCCTAAGGAAAATAATAAAATAATAGTTAAAATAATAAAATAATATTGATTAATTTTGGAGGAAGAAAGAAAAAAACTACTTTTTGTGTTCGTATTTTCGACATATCTCCCTGTGTTTTTACTCAAATTTGGATTGGGAGAGCTCGTTGGATGCGGAATTGGATTCTGCATCCAACGAGTACCCACACTTCATACTTTTGATGGACCCCGCTACCCCAAAAACAAGAAATACCTGAAAAAATGTGATGATGACATCATCATCACATTTTCAGGTATTTCTTGTTTTTGGGGTAGCAGGGTCCGTCAAAAGTATGCAGTGTGGGTAATCGTTGGATGCAGAATCCAATTCTGCATCCAACGAGCTCTCTCGATCGAAATTTGAGTAAAAATACAATGAGATATGTCGAAAATACGAACAAAAAGAGTAGTTTTTTTTTTATGACAAATATGTCAATTCAACCATTATGGTTGACTGATTTTATTGAAATTCTATTGGTTCTTGAATTTCAACTCACAAAAACTTATTTTTGCACGTTTTCTTATAAGGCCCATTTTAGACCCCAAATTTCCTCTAATGAAATGTCTCTCTGTGCTGCTTGCCAAAAATGAAGCCTTCACAAACCCTCTCTGGTCTGTCAACCAATGGTAATCCCTTCACCATATTCTTTGTGTGCAGTAGCTTCAGCCCACCAAAATTTAGATGTCCAAATCTGAAATGCCACAGTTAGGATTCATCTTGAACTTCTGTCTGAAATGCAGCTTGCAAATTAGCGCTGCAATTTTCTCTCTTGTCAAGGAACTCGACTGTTTCTTCACTTTCTGCCTTGAATGTAGCTCTTGTATTTGTATTCCCTTTTATGTTGGGAAGTATCCTCAATGGAAACAAGCAGTTGCTTGTCATTGGCACTTTTTCTATCAGTTGGTCGCTTGGACGCTTGTCTTCTCACACAGTGTTCATCTGCCATGTAGACTCTGTAGTATTTTTGTAACAACTGTCCAATGCTTAACAAATTATGTTTCAGACCTTCGACATGATAGATATCAGGGATATACTTACTCTCCCCCTGTTTGGTTAGAATATCAACAATGCCTTTTCCTAAGACAGTAACTTGGACATTGTTCCAAGTGTAACATCAGTTTTAACTGAAGTGTCTAGACTGGAAAACAGATTCAAATTACTAGTCATGTGGTTGCTGCATCCTGGATCTAAGTACCATATGTCATGTGGAATTTCTTGAACAGCATTGCATTCAAGTGGAGATGTCGATGCCATTAACATTGCACCTGTCGAAGTGTTGGTGCTGGTCGACTGACTTGGACTTTGCCTTCCTTGGTCATATTGCTTCTTCCTGCATTCATATGCATAATGACCAAACTTCTTACAGTAATGACATTAAATTTTTAATTTATCAAACCTCTGACCACTTGGCTGACTTGGGTTTTGATTATCTCCTCTGCCACTGACATTTGCAGGACTTCTGCCTCGTCCTCCTCTTGAAGAACTTCTTCCTATGCCTCTGAAGTTGTTTCTCCCCCTGCGTCTACCATGGCTTATGGATGACTGTGCTGCAAATGCACCTTTCAATGATGTCTGTGTTATGAAGAGCCTATGCTCATGATTGATGAGTGAAGCTTGCAACTCATCAATGGTAAATGTCGTCATGTTTGTGTGTTCCTCTAAGGTCACAACCAAGTTTTCAAATCTTGGGGGAAGACTTCTGAGAATTTTTTCAACAACCCTTTGGTATGCTATGGGTTCTCCATGAGATTTCAGTTGGTTTATCAACCCAACAACTCTGGTGTAGAATGTGTCTACATTCTCTGAATCTTTCATGGATAGATATTCAAAATCTCTTCTCAAAATCTGCAGCTTGGATGTCTTTACCTTATCCAAACCTTGATAGGCAGTCTCTAATGTATCCCATTCTTCCTTAGCATTAGTCTTTGCTGCTATTCTTGGGAGTATGCTTTCATGCATAGCTTGATGTATGAAAAATAGAGCTTTGCCATCTTTCTTCCTCTATTCTCTCAAGACATCTTTCTCAACCTGTGTGAGATTGTTATATGCTGTCAAGTTTGCTGGTTCTGCATAACCATACTAGACTATCTCCCAGACATCTTGACCTCTGAATAAAGCCTTCATTGTTAAAGACCAATATTCATAATTCTTTCCTGTAAAGATTGGAGTTTGCAATGAACCAGAAGTGGAAGCCATTTTAATTTTTAATTAACTTTCCTTAGAAGATTAAATTTCCACCTTTTAAGACAAGATTTCTTTCCTAAATCTTGGGCTGATATGAAACTTGCTCTGATACCAGTTAGCCAAAACCAAGCCGACTAAACTTGAGTTTAGGGCTCAGTCGATATTAAAATTTAATTTTCACTTTTCATGCCGACCACTTTTTCTTTTTCACTTGTGGGGTGAAACTTGTCTATCTCCCGACTAGACAAGTTTATAAATTTTAGTCGGTCTTTCCACTTAACTAAAATTACTTCGACTTTCTTGTTGGTTCTACCGACTGATTTTACCTCGACCACTTGTCACTTCGACCAAGTTGGCTGACTTCTTCTCTTCGACCAAGTCGACTGACTTCTTCTCTTCGACCAAGTCGGCTCACCTCAGTCGGCTGACTCAACCAACCACTCAAGTTGGTTCACTTTGATCGAAATCTACACAGTGTGTTTCTTAGTCTAAAGACTTAAGAAATTACAAATGTTCTTCACCTGTGAGTAAGATGAAGTAAAATTGGACACATTAACAAATCCAAATAACTTATAAAAACATATGCCAAAATATGTATGAAGACTTGAGTCGACCAATGTCCCGTAAAACCTGGAACTTTCACGCGGTGAAAATTTTATGGGTTCTTTGATATTTCACTTAACAGTTATTGTAAAAGACATTTACCCAAGTAAATATGGAAATATGTGCGGCCAAATAATCATGAATTCAACCATAAACTATTTCATATATTTAACTATGCGGAAATAACAAAGTATTACAAACTTGTCGATTACAAACTGGTCGGTCTACAGAGCTTCGGCTCTTCGACTAAATCACATACACAGAAGCTTGAGCTTCAACTTCTCTTTTCTCACTCTGAGTTCCTCTGTCTCTCTATTGTGTCTCTTTGTCTGTAAACTGATTTACAATTTGCTTCTTCTATTTATAGGCAACCTGAAAATTGCTTCTACATGGGCCGATTGACTCACCATTAAAGACTGCAATAACTATCTACCTAACAACTTAGCTTCATAAATAAATTCGACTGGTTTACATTGCCGAATCATGAACTCTTCCCTCTTGTTAGATCGATAGACAAGATCTTGACTTGTACAGACTCTGACAGAGTCGGTTGAGATTCAGATACGGATCTGCGAGTAATTACATTTTTCCAACAAGAAAATGTTTAAAGTTTAGGTAAAATTACATTACAAAAAAAAAAAATAGTTATAAAAATTCAAAAAATTAAAGTCAAATAAAAATTAATTAAAAAATCTACATAAAATAATAAAACAGCAAATTAAAACCAACTAAATTTATCTTAAACCCAAACTTACATATAATTTTTCCTTGATATATTAAAAAAAACATAATAATAATAAATGTATGGTTAACAATACTAAGTAATAGGTGATATAAGCCATATACCCATTACTTGGGGTTGGCGTGGTTATTGACTTTCAGCCTAGGCATGTCATAATTGCTATAAAAGAGATCTCTTAGTTTAACAATCATCGTATCAGAACCTGTTCTCTTGCAATTTCTGGTTTTATTGCGCGTTTTTTCTTTTCTAGTTTTATTGCCTGGCAATTTTTTCCTGGTGGTAATAGTTACAGAACCTGTTCTGTTCTCCAATTTCTGTGGCGTTTGTGGTAATTGTTGCCTCTTTGTCGTTTTCTCCTCCACCAAGCTGAATCTAAGCTAAGCTATCATGGAGCCTGCTTCAGATTTATTATCAAGCTTCCAAATCACTTGCTCAGCTTCATCATTTCTAAACTCCCAATTAAAGATGCGGTTAGGTCTTCCATTCTTTCCGGGAGGTGGAGGTATCTCTACAACGAAATTCCCAAGCTTACTCTCTCCCCGGATCTTCTTATGGGCATGTTCATGATCCCCAATCCACTTGCCATTGCACAAGTGGAGAATATGATCTCCAACATTCTGCTCTTACATTCCTCTACTCTCGAAAGATTCGATCTCTATACTAGAGGCGACTGGCTTTTTACTTGTGAGAATATATGTAAATGGGTGCACTGTGTAGCGTCCAAGAATGTCCAAGACCTCTCTCTTCGCCATTTGGGCCCTCTCCATCAAAGGGATATTTTACCTCCTTCCGTTTTCTTACGTAATAGACTCAGTAGCGTCACACTCTTTGACTACATTATCACAAATATTCCGACCGGTTTTGGTGGATTCAAACATCTGACTGATTGCTTCTTCCGTAATGTGGAATTTAGAGATGAGAGTTTAGCCCTATTTATTTCTCATTGCCCGCTTCTCCAGACACTTCATCTAGAGTCTTTCATTGTGCCACAGAATATCACTATTTCGGCTCCTCACTTTGAACATTTATCTGTAGAAAGTCCCGGTAACCCTAACCCGGTGGAGATTTTAACCATCAACTGCCCGAAGCTTAGACATCTCTGGTTATACCATATAACTAGAGATTTGAGAGTGAATGGGCTCTTATTTAAGGAGCTATCTTTGGTAGTTACGCACCTTTACATGGATAGTGATGGACCTTTAGAGATGTCATTGGATCATGGAAGAAACAATTTATGGGTGGAGACAACGGGAACATTCAAGTTGCTGACAAATTTATTCGTAAGGAATGACAACATAGATATTTCACCTACTACCGACCTTGGGATTCCTTATCTTGAGCATATGTCCATCTATGGCATGATTTGTCTGGTACGAATTTGTATCCTTAATTGTATATATTGTTGAGTAAGAATGATTTTTGGTATGGGTGTGGTGACTTGTATTGGGTTTTCAATTTAATGCATATTTTAACCCAAGATCACATTCCTGCAACATCTCCACTACTCAATCTTCGGAAGGTATACGCATTTCTGCGCAATTATGATGAGAAGGAGATCACTGTGTTGGTCTGGTTGCTTGGGAACTCCCCTGCTTTTGAAACCATGGATGTCCTTGTACCACCACGGCTAGAAGAACGCTGGAGAGACGAAACGTGCAAAGAACTTTTACGGATAATGCTGGATTCACCTTCGGCTCCAGCAAGAGTAAGTGTAACAGAAGATCGCTCTTTGCTGCAACAGAGTAAATATGGATTTATATGAGGATTTATGTAAGGCAGATGTATTACGATTAAGCAAACGTGTAACAGAAGATCGCTCTTTGCTGCAACCAGAGTAAATATGGATTTATATGAGGATTTATGTAAGATGTATTACGATTATTGCTTCATGATGTGAAGAAGTATTAACTGTTAAAATGGACTTTCACATTGGTTCATGGTGATGTTGCAATATGGTTATGTTCTTTATTGCATTTTGTTGTGTCATGGGATTTGTTAAAATGTCTTGCAACTATTGGGTTTAGTTAAATTTAAATTTGGACTTGGCTTTGTTTTATGTGAGATCATAATGTTGATCCAAGGTTAATGTTATGTTTTATTGTTTCATTTGTTCATGGGTATGTTCTATTATGGTTTTATTAGTTGATGTCTCATGTTGTATTACAAGATTTATTGTAAAGTTTTGTAATGGGTGGGTTCAGTTATGCTTTGGATCGTTTTGTTGTATTCCAATGTGCATTTGTTGCGATATGCACCGATTCTTTCCTATTCTCTCTATGATTCTTCCCTATCTTGTAGATAGTTGTTTCCTATCCTTTTTTTAGGACCAATAGTTTGATTATAGGATCTGCAGCATGATTGTAGGATTGGCAGCTCGATTGTAGGATCTGGAAATTGATCCATTGATGTACAGTGTACCTGTACAATTCACTGTAATAAAACATAATTATTTTTATCTTGAACTCTATTTTGAACTTGGTATGAGAGCCAAGAAGCTTAAATCGTTAGTACTCTCTATTGAACCATGGTCGACTCATATTTTAAAACATTTGGGACCAAATCTGCTCCCATTATTATTCAATCTGAAGGTTCGTCGTTCAATGCAGGGATTGTACTCGATGAAACAAACTATGATTTGTGGTCTCAAATCATGGAGATGCATATTGCTGAGAAGGAGAAACTCTCTTCCATTCGTGGTAATTCACATTCACCTATCGAGAAGGATGATGGATATGAGAAGTGGTATGTAGACAATCAAAAGGTCAAGAGATGGTTGTTGATGTCTATGTCCCTAGAAATCATGAAGCGAGATATTCACTCACCCACCGCTCGAGATATTTGGAAAGCTCTTTCAAAAGATTTTTATGATAGAGCAGATGAATTGCAGGTGTTTGTTTTGAATCAGAGGGCCTTCTCTGCAAAACAGAATGGAGGAACACTCTCGGTGTATTATGGAGAATTAACCAAGATCTTTTGTGAGTTGGATCATCGTGATAAGGTGATTATGGAAAGTGAGAATGATGTTGAATCTTACCGAAAATAAGTTCAGCGGCAAAGGGTGTATATTTTTATTGACGGTTTAGATGGTGAATTCGAACAAATCCATGGTGAAATTTCGAGAAAGGATCCTATCCCTAAATTAGAAGCATGCTATGCTTTGGTCTGCTGTGAATTTTTTTGACTCACAATGATGAATGGAGAATCAGAAAAATCTGAAGTTTTAGCTAGCCACGGTGACTCGAAATTGGTCTAATTAGAACCGATCCTCCCAAAGGCAGCCTAAGAACACTGATGGTGCCGATAAATTCACTTACAAATGCACTCATTGCAATCAAAATGGTCATACCAAGAGCCACTGCTTTGAACTTGTGGGGAATCCAGAATGGTGGGATCATAGCCACGATTCACGGAAGAAGAATTACAAGAGGACCTCCAGTGCTGCAGTTGTTGAAAGAAAGACAACGGATGGTGTTGCTGGTCAGATCTCGGCATTAGTAGTAGCAGCAGGTAATGGTGGTAAGGTTTTAAATATTTTTACACTTGTTTCTAATAGTGCATGGATAATTGATTCCAGTGCTACGGATCATATGACGTTTGATTCTAGACAGGTCTCACCTCTTAAACTATCCGCACAAAAATTTGTTTCCACTACCAATGGCTCTTCGACCCCAATTATTGGAGAAGGGTCTTTACTGCTCACTAGTACTTTAAATCTAGGTTCTGTTTTAGTTGTTCCGTCTTTGGATTATAATTTGTTGTCAGTTTCCCAAATCACCACTACCTTACTTTGCATTGTAATTTTTTGGCCTGATTTTTGTGTGTTTAAGGACATCCAAACGATTGGTTGTGGTGTTAGGCAAGGAAAGCTGTATTACTTAGACTTAGTGTCAAAGTGTTCAGACAAGCTACATGAAGCTTTAACGGTGGATGGATTTGAGGGGGAGAAGAAGAAATCTGAAATCTGGTTATGGCATCGACGTTTGGGGCATGCCTCCTTTGGTTACCTGAAGAAATTATTTCCTAGTTTATTTGTAAAATTTGATGTTTCTAGTTTCCACTGTGATGTTTGTGAACTTACAAAAATCCATCATGCTTCATTTCCATTAAGTTTGAATAAAAATCCAGTTCCTTTTATGGTCATACATTCTGATGTTTGGGGTCCATCCAAAGTCACTACCTTCGGTGGATCACGTTGGTTTGTTACTTTTATTGACGACTGTACCAGGATGAATTGGGTGTGCTTGATGATGTCTAAAAGTGAAGTGAATTTGTTATTTCAATTTTTTTATAAAATGGTTCGTACTCAGTACAATGCACAGGTTCAGGTTCTTCGCAGTGACAATGGAGGAGAATATTTGAGTTCTGAACTTTAGCAGTATTTGGAAGCACACGGAACTATTCATCAAACTACTTGTCCCAATACACCTTAGTAGAATGGAGTGGCTAAGAGAAAAACCCGCCACTTGTTGGAGGTTGTCTGTGCTTCATTGATAGAAGCCCATATGTCATTATCCTATTGGGGAGAAGCACTTACCTCTGTAGCATATTTGATCAATCGGGTACCCTCTAGCACTATTAATTTCTAGACACCATCTCAGGCTCTCACTGAAGCGATTGTTGCTCCAGCTGCCCAAATTTATCTCCTCACATCTTTTGTTGTGTAGCTTTCGTACACCTCCATAAGCATCAACATAACAAGTTATCTCCTTGAGCGCTATGATGTGTCTTTCTGGGATATGCTGCTTATCAAAAGGGGCACCGATGCTATCATCCTCCAACCCAATGAATGTTTATTACATTAGATGTAAATTTTCATGAAGACTCGATGTATTTTTCCTCTGAGCCAAAACTTTAGGGCGAGTACCATAAGGAAATTCAGACTCTAGACTATGATGATCACATCTCTAAATATGTGGTTGTTCACATCTTGAAAGTAGGGGAACTCTCTGATGTACTGAATCAAGAAGTGGGCAAATTGGATGTGGGTGGTTTGACTTTGGATCCAAGTAGTGATGAACACCTAGAAACTGAAGTTGTGGCTGCACCTCTATCCGAGTCTCTCACACCACAGGCAGCTGATACACCAAACCAATTGCTTGCTGAGGATGCTCTTGAACCATTTAGAAGACAACTACCACAATGTCACACCAGAGGTATTCCTAAACCCACATATGAACCCGATATTTCCAGTAACGTTAAATACCCCATGAGTCATTATGTGTCTAACCATCATTTTTCAGAATCAAATCAGTCATTTGTAAATCAATTATCTACTGTATCTATTCCTAACAATGTGTAGGAAGCCTTAGCTGACCCAAGGTGGAAAGCCGCTATGAATGAGGAGTTGAAATCCTTGCAGGAGATTAGAACCTGGGAACTTGTTGACCAATCACTAGGAAATAAACCAGTCAGATGTTGGTGGGTTTACACTGTGAAGTACAAAGTAGATGGTGCAATTGAATGCTTTAAGGCGAGACTGGTGGCAAAAGGATACACCCAAACCTATGGGATCGATTATACAGTGACATTTGCACCCGTGGCTAAAATCAATACAGTACGAGTCTTGTTGTCTCTTGCTACGAACTTGGGTTGGCCATTACAATAGTTTGATGTGAAGAACGCCTTTCTACATGGCGAGTTATTCGAAGAACTTTACATGGAACTCCCACCAGGATGCATGATACCAGAAACACATAGTCGAAAGGTGTGTAGATTAAAGAAGTCACTGTATGGGTTGAAACAGTCTCCGAGAGCATGGTTTGGAAGGTTCACAAAATCTATGAAATCCTTTGGTTACTGTCAGACCAACTCAGACCACACTTTATTCTTGAAGAAACAACATGGTAAGATAACTACACTTATTGTATATGTGGATGACATGGTGGTTACAGGAAATAATCCCAAAGAAAAGGAGGCTCTATAGGATTACTTGTCCAGAGAATTTGAAATGAAAGACCTTGGCCCCTTGAAATATTTCCTTGGGATCGAAGTGTCTTGATCCGATAAAGGGATTTTTCTATCTCAAAGGAAATATGCCTCAGACTTGTTACATGAAATCGGTATGTCAGCATGTCAACTCGCTGATACACCAGTGGAAGAAGGATTGAAGTTATGTGTTAGGTCTGATAAGGTACCAGTTGATAAGGGGAGATACCAGAGACTCGTAGGAATATTGATGTACTTAGCACACAAAAGGCCGGGCCTTTCCTATGCCTCGAGTATTGTTAGACAATTTATGCATAATCATGGTGAGCAACACATGAATGCCGTTATCCGCATCTTGAGATATCTGAAATCTGCTCTTGGAAAAGGAATTTTATTCACTAAAAATGAAGATTGTCAAAGCGTGGATGCATATACTGATGTTGACTGGGTTGGAGCAATCGATGATAGGCGTTCTACTTCAAGTTATTTCACCCTTGTAGGAGGTAACCTTGTTATGTGGAGAAGCAAAAAATAGAATGTTGTTGCCCAATCAAGTGCAGAGGCTGAATTTAGAGGTATGGCACTTGGAGTATGTGAAGCATTGTGGCTAAGAATTCTCCTAAAATATTTGGGCTATCCTCCTAGGCAACCAATTTGACTGTATTGTGATAATAAAGCAACATGTGATATTGCTCATAATCCGGTTCAACCTGATCGAACAAAACATGTGGAGGTAGATAGATTCTTCATTAAGGAGAAGTTGGATCAGGAGATCGTGGAGTTTCCTAAGATTCGATTAGAGGATCAGTTGGCCAATATTCTCACCAAAGCAGTTTCAATTCGAGTGTTCTCAAAGTTTTTGGGCAAGTTGGGCATGTGTGACATCTATGCACCAACTTGAGGGGGAGTGTTGCGATATGGAATGATTCTTTCCTATTCTTACCCATTATTTCCGATTCTCTCTATGATTCTTTCCTATCCTGTAGATGGATGTTTCCTATCCTTTTTTTAGGATCAACAACTTGATTATAGGATATGTAGCATGACTGTAGGATCAGAAGCTCGATTGTAGGATCTGGAAATTGATCCATTGATGTATATGTACCTGTACAATTCACTGTAATACAACATAATTATTTTGTCTTGAACTCTGTTTTGAACTGCATTAAGTGTTATGTTGTGTTACGTCATTCATCAAGGTCCATATTGCATTACCACATGGATCAAGTGTTATGTTGTGTTATGCCATTCATCAAGGTCCATATTGCATTGCCACATGGATCAAGTGCTATGTTGTGTTACAACATTCGTGAAGGTGCACATTGTATTGCAACATTTTTCCATGCTCATGCTGTGTTATAGTTAGATTCATTAATTGTTTTTCTTGGATTATAAGATTCAATCAAAGTGATTTCGTTGGATTCCAACATGCTTCAAGAGTTTAGGTTGCATTATGACATTTATGAAGGATCATATTGGATCGCACTGACTTTTTCCATGCTCATACGCAATTGATTTTATGTTGTATTATGGTTATGTTATTTAATAAATTTTGTATTATAAAGAGATTTATTATTACGTATTTCAAATGTTGTGTATAATTATTTTTTCATAATGGTTTTGTTTCACTGGAACATTTGTGAAGGGCTATGATGGTTTACATTATTTGTTCCTTCCATTGGTGGTATTGTCGCATTGTGACATTAATAAATGGTTATGGTTATGTTGGGATGTGATCTTCACAATGGCTTATGTTGGATTGCAATGTTCCTACATGGTTACGACTCAATATGGTTGTGTTGTTAAATGTAATTTATTGGATTTATACATAACTATTAAACAAATTGATGACAATAATAATCATAGCATGGTGTAACCATGTGGGATTGTGGGAATTCGATAATTATCCTTGAGAATGTCATATACGGTAAGACTTTCAAGTTCCTACAGTTCCTTGAATGATCATGTTTAATGGTTCTGCATTTTCTGTTTGATTGAAATGTTGAACAATAGTTTCAAAACAAAGACGTTGCTTGTCAGAAAATGAGGATGGAGAAGTTGATGCAGAATGGGAGAGATCTAGTATGGATCCACTTGAATGAAAAATTTAAATGAAATTTTCTGGGTGTTCTAAATTTTTATTTGAATTCATAGTACTACTCCATCCACACATGGACCAACTCAAAAACTTTGTGACTAAGAGTTTCAATGTCTGACACTTGAATATTATTAGGGGGGACAAGGTGAGACAACATCTCCCACTCATCCATTCCATTCTCAATATTGATCTCATCTTGATGTGTATCATCATATTCTTTAATGGTCTCTAATGCCACATGTATCCTATTTCCATGCCAAACTAGATATCTTAAGTTTCTCCAATTGTGAATAACAATTGTTGTGATGATGATAATAATAATAATTGTTTATACGGAAGTAATTCAAAAAATGGTGGCCATACTCGAACTATCGTATTTTTATCTCTTGGATTCCATTTTTATTTCTTATGCCATGCACTGAAAGACCAAGATCATGCAATATCAATCAATGATAAGTGCTCAAGGAATGGATGTTTATTTCGGTATAGGTCAAGAAACCCATAGTTCATTGCAAATTTGTTGTTATCTAACTTTGAAGAAACTCTTTTGAGTATTTCCCTACCTGCATTAATTGAGACAAATATATGGATAGAAATAACGAATGGAAGCTTTAGCAACATATGTCATGTTTCATGTGCTCCTATATCTCAATCGATAATTGTCTCAACAAATTTTTTGTTTATATGCAACTATAGAGGGACCCTAAGAGTTAACAATATTGGAAATACTTGTCAACATGTTCTGATATCTTTCTAATCTTATCTCATCTTTTGAAGCACACTTGCAATCTATTTCAAAAATGCATGACGTGAAAGAAATGGTTCGTAGATGACATTGGCACACCACATTGCACGAAGAGCAACGTTATGAGAATTTAACCTATCATCATTACGTGCAACTTCTTATTTTTTCTGCCCTTTATCATTGCCATATAATCTTGACTGATCTTGAAGTTCTCATGGTGCATTGTATTGACACACGTAGGTTGAGCCCTTTCTTTCGTAAACATGAGTGAACACTATATTTAGTGTGTCATTGTACTCTATTCATTAATTTCACATATCGTCAAGGGGATTGCTAATAAATATTTCATTGGTATTTAATAAGCAAGGATATTCTTGTAGTGATCGATGAATAGCTATATTCATGTGGTGAGTATCACAAGGATTCCATGTTGTAACATAATTGTCAAAGTATCTTTGTGATGCATCATGTGTCGATCCCCTTCGTTTCAATTCATACCTATGAAACTCTCATGTAATAAATATGTTTAAATAGAACAAAAATTGAAGTGACAATCTAAAATGTTACAGTAAATACAACTAGATGGAAATGATTTACCTGTACCAATAGTCTTTAGCATGAAGATATTTCACAATTATTTCTTCATAAAAAATACTGAAACGTTGACGCATATATATTGCAACAATATGTTGATAGTTTATGGTGTTATCGATCCTCCATCTATTTCTAATTTTTGCAAATAGAGGTGCATAATTAGGCATAACTTTATGTAGGTATTACCACTTCATATAACCTGCACTTAGGGTGAAGAACAATGTGGAGAAACCAATTTGTGTTACCATACCAGTAAGTTCACTATGAAATATGTTCCAGTATTCCTTTTTTCCTTGAAGATGTGAACCAAAACATATCAATTGTTTAGCCAATTTGTTTTATGGGAACTCATTTAGGTCCTTATGCAAATCTTTAATTGTCATAGGTATGACATCTTCAATGTTTTTTTTTCACAAATACAAACATTGTTCCTTGGCTTCAATGTCTCATAATCATGTTTAATAAAAAATATCAAAACCTAGGATGTTTTCAAAACCTATGATCGCAATACTTGAGAAATGTTGGAGCAATAATCTACCTTAGTACCTTAATGATCTACTTAGGAGGAATAAACATTGTCCTTGTGCTATGTTCTATGGTCCAACTTAGGTTATACTGATCAATACTGCTCAAAGAGGTGATTCTGGCTCATTAATTGCAGTTGAGGCATGCTAGTTTCAACATCCTGACATTTCAAACTTTGCATTTATTGTAAACCACTTCCATCTTTGACTAGGGGCGCTAGTGTGTGTGAATATGGATTTGTGTGGTCTCCTTGGCATTTATTTTCCTCCTAGAGATTCCTCCACTCAGCCATGCACTCTCCCATGCTTTCCTTCCCTCATTTATTATTCAAGCATGCTTCTAACTTGTTCACACATGGATTGTGGACTGTTTGGTTAGGTTTGGGAGCCTATTGGTCAACCTATGGGGGTTTAGGTGTCAAATCCTATCCTGACACTTGTATGCATTCACATGGGCTCCAAGGGCTCATGAATTTTCCCCAATGTATTATAAATATGTACTATAACATCTACAAGATGTATAGTAATAATATGACCAATTATTAGCACCTTTCCAATGTGCTATTCCAGCTATTTTCAGTCTCTTTTGTTGTTCTCTTGCATATTTTGTTAAATAATTTGAGTGTGAATATTTCTATAGCTCCTAGATCTCATAGAGAAGCAATTTTCACATGGAATCAGAGCTATTTGGAGCTGCAAACAAATATAGAGAGGTTTGAGTTGCTGTTTAGGGCATATTTCTAGAAAATTTGACTATTTTCCTTGTAGGATCTACATCGTTTTTGTCACACGTTATGCAAGAAGGATGGAGAAAACTTGAAAATTTCTTATTGCATTCAATTATTTTGAATGGAAGGCCGATATGGTCATCTAGTTGAGGTCCAAGGGTCTCTTCTGGGTCACCATGGGGACTGACCTTGAGCCAAATTCTGTTGTGGAGAAAGCTAAGTATTTTAATAGAATTGATGAAGCATTTGGTATGCTCTATATCAGCACTTTGAGGGAACTCCTCTTTCATGTATAAAGTCTTGGCACACCGAATGAATTTTGGCCGAAGCTTGAGTCACTATTTGGGAAGATGGATGAAATGAGAGGACATGATATTGAGAATGAGCTAATCTCCCTGAACCCAGCTCATTATGAGACCACTGAATACTTCTTTACCAAGTTTAAAACGCTATTAATCGAGCTAAAACAATGTGGCATAGAGAAGAAATATGATCATATTATCTTGTCTATCCTTTCTAATTTGGGGCTAGAGTATTCTGTATATGTTTCGATATTTCACTCTAGCAAGCTTACAACCAGAAATTGGAAGATGCCCATGCTAACATATTTCATGGAGTCTTTGACTTAGGAGAAGGAAAAAATCATACAAATGGGTACAATCAAATCAAAATATCAATCCCTTTCTACTGGTACATCCAATCAAGCCAAAGGCAAGAATAAAGATTTGAAGCAAAAAGAGAAAGAGAAGAAGCAATCAAGTTCATAAAGATGTAGTTCTATTGATGGGAATTCGAGATCCAGGAGAAGAAACAAGAGAGAGATACCCACATGTGGTTATTTCAGAGGTTCACATATTGGAATATATTTCTTCAGAAATAAGATGGACATCATGACCAAAATCCTTGAGGAGAACCATATTGATCTTCCAGATTTTGCAAGAGGATGGGAGTGCAAGCAAGGAAGTGGTAAGCCTGAGCATGCATTGAGTGCATGGGTAAAAACCATTTATGATATCTCTGTTTCTGATGGTTCTATTTATAATTTAACTTCTCATATATCAGAATCTGAAGACTTCATCCCTTCCTTGGAATAAACCCAATCAATTTACCAAAGCTTCCTCCCAAAACTAGTCATTTTTTTCTAGTTTCTGATGAGTCTTCTGAAAGCTCTTTCCCAATCCAGTCAGATATTTCCCATTATTATTATGAATATTATATATAGGATGATATATATCCTATTACAACCATTGAATCATTTCCCCAACCATTTCATGACCAAAATACTCGACAACCCTCAAGTTCACTAGTTGGAAAATTTCAAAATTGCCTAGTTTCCAATGCTATGTTACTTGCATATGTTGCTTTTGTGTCTTGTATGTATTTAATTGGTTGGAAATCCATATTATTGGCCTTCATGGGACTATTGTTCCATATGTATGGGATTTATTTTACCACCCATGATTCAAGTCTCAAGTCTCCATACCTTCTAGGCTCGGTCAATTGCAATCATGATCTAGTTGCTCACTCTTCTCACTCTTCTCTCTTTATGGTCCTACAAATATCCTCATATGATTGAGGTGGTGATGTTGTAAAGCTTTGAGTAATATCAAGCTGAGTCTTGTGAGTAATATCAAGGCAGTAGACTTGTGAGTAATATCAAGTTAGTAAACTTGTGTGTAATATCAAGTAAGTTTGTGAGTAATATCAAGGAAGTAGACTTGTGAGTAATATCAAGTTCTACAATTATCCTCATGTTGTGAGGTGGTGCACTTTACTATGTAAAGTGGATATACTATGTGATGTATGGATAGTAACAGTCAATAGGTGCTACAAGTCTCCTTTAGGGATTAATTACATGTAGAGTGATTTAATTTAGCATGTAACTATATGACCCGAGGTAATACATATGATCATAGGTTCGGAAACAATCTTATGAGTGTGAAATTATATAGATGATTAATTACTTAAATACATAAGGACTATGCAGAATTAAATAAATAGAGATGAGCACAGATATATATAGAGAGATAGACCAAGATCATGAAGTATCAATCAATGATAAGTGCTCAAGCAATGGAGGTTTATTTTGGTATAGTTCAAGAAACCCATAGATCATCACAAATTAGTTGTTATCTATATTTGAAGAAACTCTTTTGAATATTTTCCTACCAACATTAATCGAGACAAATCTACGGATAGAAATAACAAAGGGAATCTTTAGCAACATATGACATGTTTCATGTGCTCCTATGTCTCAATCGATAATTGTCTCAACAAGAAAATTTTTATATACACCTCACATACACCTATAGAGGGATCTTGAGAGTTAAAAACATTGGAAATTCTTGTCAACATGTCCTGATATCTTTCTGACCTTATCTCATCTTTTGAAGCATACTTTTCAATGGATTTAAAAAATGCATGATGTGAAAGAACTAGTCTGTAGACGACAATGGCATACCACATTGAACGAAGAGAAATGCTATGAGAATTTAACCTATTGTCATTATGTCCAAATTCTTATTTTTTCTGTCCTCTGTCATTGAAATATAATCTTGACTCATGTTGAAGTTCCCAGGGTGCATTTTATTGACACATGTAGGATGAGCCTTTTTTTTGTAAACATGAATGAACACTGTATTTAGTGTGTCATTGTACTCTTTTCGTTAATTTCTCATAATTGTCAAGGGGATTGCTAATAAATATTTCACTGGCATCTAATAAGCAAGGATCTTCTTGCAGTTCTCAATGAATAGTTATATTCATGTGGTGAGTATCACAAGGATTCCATGTTGTTACATACTTTTCAAAGTATATTCTTGTTGCATCAATGCTTATCATGTCATTCCACTCTAATTGTTACATGTTTGGTGCACCTTCTAACCATAGGAAGCCATGAATATGTGCTGATCCCCTTTGTTTCCATTCATATCTATGAAACTCTCATGTTATAAATATGTTAGGATAGAACAAAACTTGCAGTGATAATCCAAAATGTTACAGTAAATACAAGTAGATGGAAATGATTTAACTGTACCAATAGTCTTTAGCATGAATATATTTCACAATTATGTCTTCATGAAAAATACCAAAAAGTTGATGCATATATACTGCAACAATATGTGGATAGTTTATGACGTTATTGATCCTCCATCTATTTCTACTTTTTGCAAATAAATGTGCATAATTAGGCATAAATTTATGTAGGTATGACCACTTCATATCAACTTCAATTAGAGTGAAGAACTATGTAGAGTAACCAATTTGTGTTATCATATCAGTAAGCTCACTACAACATATGTTCAAGTATTCCCTTGTTCCTTGAAGATGTGAATCAAAACACATCAATCTTTTAGCTAATTTGGTGTTTGGGAACTCATTCAGCTCCTTATCCAAATCTTTAATTGTCGTAGGTATGACATATTCAATGTTTTTTTCACAAATACAAACATTGTTCCTTGTCTTTGATGTCTCATAATCATGTTTAATAAAAAATATCGAAACCTAGGATGTTTTGCAAACCTATGATTGCAATACTTGAGCAGGTGTAAACCATATTTGTGTAAATGAATGATCTTAGTTCATTGCAAATTTGTTGTTATAACTTCAAAGAAACTCTTTTGAATATTTTCCTACCAATATTAATCTAGACAAATCTACAGATAGAAATAACAAAGGGAAGCTTTAGCAACATATGACATGTTTCATGTCCTCGTATATCTCAATTGATAATTTTCTCAACAAGAAAAAAATTATATGCACCTATAGAGGGATCTTGAGAGTTAGCAACATTGGAAATTCTTTTCAACATGTCCTGATATATTTCTGATCGTATCTCATCTTTTGAAGCATACTTTGAAATGTATTTCAAAAATGCATGACATGAAAGAACCGGTTTGTAGAAGACATTGGCATGCCACATTGAAGAAAGAAAAACATTATGAGAATTTAACCTATCATCATTATGTGCAACTTCTTATTTTTTCTATCCTTTATCATTGACTCATCTTTGAAGTTCCCATGGTGCAATCTATTGACACACGTAGGTTGATCCTTTTATTTCTTAAACATGAATGGACATTGTATTTAGTGTGTCATTGTACTCTATTCGTTAATTTATCATAATTGTCAAGGGGATTTCTATTGAATATTTCACTTGTATCTAATAAGCAAGGATCTTCCTGCAGTGCTTGATGAATATTTATATTCATGTGGTGAGTATCACAAGGATTCCATGTTGCTACATACTTGCCAAATTATCTTCTTCTTGCATCAACGCTTATCATGTCTTTCCACTCTAATTGTTACATGTTTGGTGCACCTTATGACCATAGGAATCAATGAATATGTGTTGATCACCTTTGTTTCCATTCATAACTATGAAAATCTCATGTAATAAATATGTTAGGATAGAACAAAACTTGAAGTGATAATCTAAAATGTTACAATAAATATAATTAGATGGAAATGATTTACCTGTACCAATAGTCTTTAGCATGAAGATATTTCACAATAATTTCTTCATGAAAAATACTAAAAAGTTGATGCATACATATTGCAACAATATGTGGATAGTCTATGACGTTATTGATCCTCTATATATTTCTACTTTTTGCAAATGAAGGTGCATAATTATTCATAACTTTATGTAGGTCTGACCACTTCATATCAACTTGAATTAGAGTGAAGAACAATTTCAAGCAACCAATTTGTATTATCATATCAGTAATCTCACTACAATAGATGTTCCAATATTCCTTTGTTCCTTGAATATGTGAACCAAAACACATCAATCTTTTAGCTAATTTGGTGTTTGGGAACTCATTCAACTCCTTATGCAAATATTTAATTGTCGTAGGTATGATATCTTCAATGTTTTTTTCACAAATACAAACATTGTTCCTTGGCTTTGATGTCTCGTAATCATGTTTAATAAAAAAAATATCGAAACGTAGGATGTTTTGCAAACCTATGATCGCAATACTTGAGCAGGTGTAAACCATATTTGTGTAAATGAACGATCTTCAAATGTGGTTGCAACCAATATGCAAAGCTTGTGGGAAACAATGTTAGAAATTCCATGTCAGGCAAACCTTATGTGTTGTATTCATTTATTGGATACTACCCTATCTTTGGCCATTCCATCTGCAAATATGATAAAGAAGATTCTTTTTTATCAAAGTTTTGTCTCTTCTATTTCACATTCTGCATTCGACATTCTAGCTGTAAAAGACGAATGATGAGTTTCAAGTTGATGATTTCCAAATTCATCAATGTTAGTATCATTCTTTTACGACTTAGCTATGTCAAAGTTTATGTAATGTAAACTAGAGGAGACATCTGCTGGTTGATCTGGCAGACATAAAACTGATTGTAAATCAATTTTAACACCTCGATTGCATTTTTCATTACTCACGACCGCTACTAACAATGCAAGCATAATGTTTAGATAGAGGCCCTTTTATTCTAACAATTAATATCTCTAAGTCTTATATTTGTTGAGGAAGAGTTTTAATAGTTGAATTTATATCTTGTGGAAAGTTGATTGTATGACCTTTATATTTATATTTTCCTCCATGAGCATAAGTGACATGTAGTATTGGATTTACTCGTGCTATCTGTTGAGATTGCAACATAAAGACTCAATCTCTAGTATTGTGAGTAATATCAGACAATAGACTTGTGAGTAATATCAGGTCCTACAAATATCCTCATATGATTGAGGTGGTGATGTTGAAAAGATTTGAGTAATATAAAGCCAAGTCTTGTGAGTAATATCAAGGCAATAGAATTGTGAGTAATATCAAGTCAGTATACTTATGTGTAATATCAAGTAATTCTTGAGAGTAATATCAAGGAAGTAGACTTGTGAGTAATATCAAGTTCTACAAATATCCTCATGTTGTGAGGTGGTGTACTTTAAGGAGTTTGAATTACCATTAGTAACTTTATGAAACTATGGCTGTACTCAAACTATCGTAGGTTTATCTCTTGGATTCCATGGTTCTTTCTTATGTCATGCACTGAAAGACCAAGATCATGCAAAATCAATCAATCATAAGGGATCAAGGAATGGAGGGTTATTTTGGTATAGGTCAAGAAGCCCATAGCTCATCGCAAATTTGTTGTTATGACTTCAAAGAAACTCTTTTGAATATTTTCCTACCAACATTAATCAAGAGAAATCTACGGATAGAAATAACAAACAGAATATTTAGCAACATATGACATGTTTCATGTGCTCCTATATCTCAATTGATAATTGTCTCAACTAGAAAAAAATTATATGCACCTATAGAGGGATCTTGAGAGTTAACAACATTGGAAATTCTTGTCAACATATCCTGATATATTTCTGATATTATATCATCTTTTGAAGCATAATTTGCAATGTATTTAAAAAATGCATGATGTGAAAGAAATGTTTCGTAGACGACATTGGCATGCCACATTGAACAAAGAAAAATGTTATGAGAATTTAACCTATCATCATTACGTGCAACTTCTTATTTTTTCTGTCCTTTATCATTGACATATAGTTGTGACTCATATTGAAGTTCCCATGGTGCATTGTATCAACACATGTAGGTTGATCCTTTTCTTTCATAAACATGAATGGACATTGTATTTAGTGTGTCATTGTACTATATTCATTATTTTATCATAATATTCAAAAGGATTGCTAATAAATATTTAACTAGTATCTAATAAGCAAGGATCTTCCTGCAGTGCTTGATGAATAGTTATATTCATGTGGTGAATATCACAAGGGTTCCATGTTGCTACATACTTGTCAAGGTGTCTTCTTGTTGCATCAACGCTTATCATGTCTTTCCACTCTAATTGTTGCATGTTTGGTGCACCTTATAACCATAGGAATCCATGAATATGTGGATATCCCCTTTGTTTCCATTCATACCTATGAAACTATCATGTAATAAATATGTTAGGATAGAACAAAAATTGAAGTGACAATCTAAAATGTTACAATTAATTAAGTTGATGGAAATGATTTACCTGTATCAATAGTCTTTAGAATGAAGATATTTCACAATTATTTCTTCATGAAAAATACTAAAAAGTTGATGCATATATATTGCAACAATATGTGGATAGTTTATGATGTTATCGATCCTCCATCTATTTCTACTTTTTGCAAATTAAGGTGCATAATTAGGCATAGCATTATGTAGGTCTGAACACCTCATATCAACTTCACTTAGACTGAAGAACAATGTCGAGTAACCAATTTTTGTTATCATATCAGTAAGCTCGCTATGAAATATGTTCCATAATTCCTTTGTTCCTTGAAGACGTGAACTAAAACACGCCAATCATTTAGCTAATTTGGTGTCTCGGAACTCATTCAACTCCTTATGCAAATATTTAATTGTCATAGGTATGACATATTCAATGTTTTTTTTCACAAAAGCAAACATTGTTCCTTGGTTTCAATCTCTCACAGTCATGTTTAATAAAAACTATTGAAATCTATAATGTTTTCAAAACCTATGATCGCAATACTTGAGCAGGTGTAAACCATATTTGTGTAAAAGAAGAACCTTCAAATGTTGTTGCCACCAATTTTTTAATGCTCATGGGAAACAATGTTGGAAATACCATGTCATGCAAACCTTATGTGTTGTATTAATTTATTGGAGACAACCCAATCTTTGTCCATTCCATGTGCAAATCTGATAAAGAAGATTCTCTTTTAACAAAGTTTTGTGTCTCTTCTATTTCACATTCTACATTCAGCATTCTAGATGTAAAAGACGAATGGGTAAAAGATGAATGATGAGTTTCAAGTTGATGATTTCCAAATTCATTAATGTTAGTATCAATTTTTTTTTACTTAGCGATGCCAAAGTTTATGTAATTTAAACTAGAGGAGACATCTGTTTGTTGATCTAGAAGACATAAATTTGATTGTAAACCAATTTTAACATCTCGACCTACTAATAATTCATTAATCGCGACCTACTAACAAAGCAATCATAATGTTTAGATAAAGACCCTTTTCTTCTAACAATTAATATACCTAAGTCTTCTATTCGTCGAGGAAGAGTCTTAACAATTGAATTTCTATCTTGTGAAAAGTTGATTGTATGCCCTCTATATTTATATTTTCCTCCATGAGCATAAGTGACATGTAGTATTGGATTTACTCATGCTATTTGTTGAGATTGCAACATCAAGATTCATTCTCTAGTCTTGTGAGTAATATCAAGACAATAGACTTATGAGTAATATCAAGTCCTAAAAATATCCTCATATGATTGAGGTGGTGATGTTGTAAAGATTTTATTAATATCAAGCCGAGTCTTGTGAGTAATATCAAGGCAGTAAACTTGTGAGTAATATCAAGTCAGTAAAATTGTGTGTAATATCAAGTAAGTCTTGTGAGTAATATCAAGTTCTACAAATATCCTCATGTTGTGAGGTGGTGTACTTTAATATGTAAAGTGGATATACTATGTGATGTATGTCTAATCACAGTCAATAGGTGCTACAAGTGTCCTTTAGGGATTAGCTACCCCTAGAGTGATTTACTTTAGGATGTAACTATATGAATCGAGGTAATACATGTGGTCATAGGTTCGGAAACAATCTTATGAGTATGACATGATATAGATGATTAATTAATTAAACACATAAGGACCATGCAGAATTAATTAAATAGAGATGAGCACATAGATAGAGAGAGAATTTGAATTGTTCATTCATGCCTCCAAGAGAAATTGAATTGATAAGATATCAATTGAGTCTTAGTGGTGATAAATACTTTTTAGTTAATTACGGAATCAAATCCTTAATTTATGAAAGTGGTTGTTGAAGATGACATGAATGGAGAAGCACTAGTTACATTCAATTCTGTTAAGTTACATTAAGTTCTGTTCAGTTACATTTAGCTCTGTTCATTTACATTTCGTTCTGTTCAGTTACATTTAGTTCAGTTTAGTTACATTCAATTCTATTCAGTTACACTCAATTCCATTTGGTTGCTTGTAGTTCCATTCAGTTCAATTTAGTTCAATAAATTAAAACTTAGTTAATTAATGGAGGGTGCATATTTTCATTGTGGGGGTAATTATGAAGTTCCAACTTAGCACCTAGTCTAGGGGAGGTGCATGGTTGAAGATGAAACAATGTTCTCAATGTTAACATGTTAATGAAGCATGCAAATATTCACCATCTTCATTGTATGACTGAATTTGGCTTGTTATTAAAGTGTTATGGACTTGGAAATACCAACATAATGTTCCATTTTATCTCTCCTCTCTTGTGCTCTCTTATCAAGCAATCTTCTATTGTGTTGTAATCATTCTCTACTGATTATCAATTATACTCTAATATTGTTTTTGGGATTTTTTATCCTTCGAATCAATGGATGGTTTTCCCATGGTATTACCTGTGTTCTATGGTTTTATTTATTTATTTCTTTGGATTATTAATGAGATCTATATGCACTGTGTGGATTAATGTTTTAAAGTTCAATTTTCTTCATATTTGCTTAAACGTTAAAATGGTATCAAAGCGAGGGTGTGCAAGATATTAGTTTTGTGCAAACGGTCTAAGACTTCATAGGTATTGAAGCATTAAGCAATAGCTAGAAGAAATGGCATCAATATCTGTCTAACCAGAATATCAACTCGAAGGAACATCTAACTTAAATACATGGAAGGTGAGGGTGATCAATATTCTTGAAGAGAATGACCTTGATTCTTTTGTGACCTATGTGATCGAAGATGCCACTACAAATGAAGGAAGAAAAAATCACAAGAAGAATCAAGAAAATTCAAAGAGGACCATATTTGAATCCGTGAAGGACAATCTCATGTCGGTGATCACACCATTGAAGATGGAAAAGGAGTTTTCCGACGCACCCACAAATATTTATGAGAAGAAGGCCACTACTCAAAACATGGCCTTGAAGAAAAAGTTTCACAACATGATCATGCAAAGAGATGATACCGTAGCCTCCTTCTTCACAAATATTTCATAGGTGAAGGATCAACTTGCATTCATTGGTGTGGAGACAGATTAGGATGATCTTCTTCAAACCGCCATTGATGGGATCCTCACCTCGTGGGAGACCTTTCTTGCTATGATAAATGGAAGATAAAATTATCCCAACTTTGAAAGAATCTGGCATGATTGCATTCAAGAAGAAGGGTGCATCCAGAACAAAGTGGTTCACACTAAAGAACATAATCTAGCTCTCATGGCTAGAACCAAGAAAGGGAGGAATCCTTTCTCTCTCAAGAAATTCTTTCATGCAAAGAAGAAAGAGATTACAAATAACCTTGTAAAATAAAAGTTTAAATGCTTAAACGGTGGAAAGAAAGGTCACTTTGCAAGATAGTGAAATAAAGAGAAGAAGGATGAAGGAAAAGTTCATGGCTCCACTGTCATAGAAGAAACTCCACAAAAGATTTCACCCTAAGAGAAACAAACTATAAGAGATTATTATCTTGTCTCTTATTTGTTCGAGTCTATCATCACAGGAGAAGATACATGGATGATTGACAGTGGTGATTCCAAGAACATTTCAGGGTACAAGGGAACACTCTCCCACCTAAAGGAGAAACAATTTTCATGCATGGTGGAATTGGGAGACAATTCTACATATTCAATCAAAGGAGTTGGATCCACATCCTTCCAGCTGAATTCGGGAAACACAATACATATGCAGGTGGTGTGAAAAATGGCCCACTATGTTTCCTTCCTCACGCACCATCATCTCACACCACCTGCGCATCCTAGGCTCTCGAGGCCCACCATCCCGCACTACTATGTGCAGACAAAGGGTTGGCACTCTCTCAAAGAAGAAAGAGCACAGGAATGAAGCAAATCAGAATTCCCCACCAATCACCTTGGCGTGGTTCAGGGCACGTCAAACTGCAAACAAGTACATCTTGGCCCACCAAAATATGTGCCCCCCATAGCACTCTCCACCATTTGGAGCTGCCCCCCGGATACCTTGTGGTTCCTATACGAACCCAAGATCCGCAGCACCATAGTTGTAATTGCTCGAGTAGAAATATTTTCAATATTACACATCAATATATATGAGCCACATACATATGCAGAGGCATAACAATGCCTCTCGCAAGGCTCCTCTAGAGTCTCCTCATGCGAGAGCTTTGGCCCCATATTGCCAATCACTCCCAACCTCAGGAGAGCCATAAGGAAGTACACATCACGCAATGTAATATCGAGAGGTTTCCCCTGTATGATGAAGCACTCCCCCTAAACATCCCAAAAACTCACCAAAGTCTCAAGTAACAGTCACAGGATCTTCATCAAAGGTACCTGCATGAACTTGAGAATCCCACAATGGGCAAGCAAGCAACCATGGGATTTCGTCGCGTATTCTGGTACAAAGTGGTGAAGGAAGTTGGCTTTGCCTTGGAGACTCTACAATTGGCGCAGAGTTCATGGTGAAGGGAGATCAAAAATAGCTTGAACTTTAAGAGGGTAAAATGCTATCCCTTTGTGGGACAAGATGAACCCAAGTAGAAGGCCCACTGGGACACAAAAAAAACACTTGTGGGGGTTCAAGTGGATTTTGTACTTGCGGCATTGCAAAAATAGTTGCCGCAAGTCGTCTATATGTTGAGCATATTTTCACGATCGAGCAGTAAGGTCATCTAGATAAACCAATATAATGTGCACCAGGTTGTGGAAGAAATATGTCATGGCATGCTGGAAGGTGGCTCTAGCATTATTTAGTCCAAAGGGCATCACTCGATATTCAAATGTGCCCCAAGGGGTTGTAAACGTAGTTTTGTATCGGTCTTCCTTTTGGATCTAGATTTGGTTATATCCAAAAAAACAATCCATGAAGGAAAAAACCTCATGTTGGGCGCACGCGTCAATGATTTGGTCAATGAACAGGGTTGGGAGGTTTTTTTTCGGACAAGCCAAATTCAAATCGCGAAAGTCCATACAAACGCGGATGGTGCCCTAATTTTTTTTTACAGGGACAGCGTTGGAAACCCAAGTGGTGTATGCAATGGGATAGATGAAACCAATTGTGTGCATTTTCTCGATTTATGCTTTGACCGCAGTAGCTTTGGAAGGATGGATGGGTCATTTCTTTTGACGAACGGGTGCCACATCAGGCCGGGTATCAATCTGGTGTTCAACAATGGATGGATCCAACCCTAGAATCTCGGTATAAGACCAAGTGAAGACGTCATGGAAATCTTGAAAAAGTGCTTTGTAGGAAGCAAATTCTTTAGAGGAGCAGGATTCCCCTAGCGTGATCTACCCATATGCAGAGATGGACTACTAGGGGGACCCGGAGATGCCCCGACCTCCAGGCTAGGATTGGGGACCAGATGGTACGTATACATGATGCTTCATGTGTTTACATTCATGCATAGAGTACTTTTAGCTTATTGGTATCTAGTTGATATACAGGGACTACTGATATGCTTGTGTGCATGTGTAGATATTGGGCCTCACCCACCAGTAGGTTATGAGCAGCGGGGATGGAGCCACCTGTGTGTAGTAAGGAGCAAAAGACTATCAATGATCTTCGATGGAATGTGGGGCACCTATTGGAGGGCATGACATATGATGGTTGGCAGCATCTAGATGATGATCTTATTGCCTCCTACTACCATGCTCCTCGTGAGTGGATTCCTCTGATGAAGAGGATTGCCGTTGCTACTGAGTATGTACGAGCAGCGACACGGGGAGATGTGCCCATGGATGATGGTGATGCCTTTGAGGAGGAGGAGGAGGAGGACGTTGAGGATGACTCCGGGGAGGAGACAATGTCAGAGGAGCAGGATGCTGAGTCCAGCTCTAATTAGCAGCTTGTGGAGGTACCCCTAATGCATTTGTGCACTTATGATTTTTGTACCTCTATGTATGGTTTGCTGATAAAGCTTGTGTAGCTTCTCATTTTGTAATGGACATATTATGACATGCGATATTTATGGATATATTTTTTGAAGCATGTGGATGTAGTTTCTAGTTTTTATATATGTGAGTCTTTTTATGATGAAAAAATGCCTAGATGATGTATGTTACATATGTATGCATGATTATATGTTGATGCATGATGCATTTTTTTATATGCTTCCTATATATGGTGATGAATATGCCATTCTAGAATATCATTAGCCATTTGATCTTCCGCACTATCAAGGTTTCTGGGAACATTGTTACGGAGAGAAATTCCTATGGCTTGGGGTACCACAACAGACAACTATGACTCCAGAAATCAATCTTTCCAAATATGCAATAGAAATAAAATGTCTAACAATAATGGATCAGACCTCGTACCTTATTCCGGACGGTTGAAGTAGATACCCATTGAGCTTTCCAATATTCAGCTTGAATTGATATAAGACTTCCTCAACAACAAGTAAACAATACAGGCATACTATATATCATGGTGTTAGATCTATTCTAGCATATATAATCAATAATGTAAAAGCATTTGAAATATTCCAATGGATACAATATTCAATCAAATACACATCATTGGACAAGGAAAGATAGTTCTTATTAATATAAATCAGAGATTACAAGATAGATACAACCTCTGACTGCACGCCTGCAAACTGGAGAAACTGAATCCCCCACTTGGGCCTCCACCACCTCAATCCTCCATCTCTCGATAGCAAGCTCACTAGCAAAGGAAAGCTTGGGAAGAACAAAAAAGTGATCCAAAGGGACAAAGGGATGCAGACTCAAGTATAGTTCTGGAAACAATGGACTATAGTTTCGTTGCTTCAATCTCTCTATATGCCTTCAATGTAACAAGGGGTTCCTTATATAGCTTCACAAGGGATAACGAAGGGTCGAATCCGAGCGATCTCAAGGCATATGGAAGGCCAGGAGTCAAATGAGTCGGATCCATGTCAAGGAAAAATCCAAAAGGATTTGGACTATGCACACATCCTGATGTACGCGGTTATAGGAGTCAAACCCACGTATGTACGCGGTTATCGGGTAAAAAGTCGTGCATATCATTTTTTATATAGTTATAGGGATGATCAAGGAAACATCAAAGGATAAAATATGGTCCGTGGGGTCTAACGAGTCTGTAGAGGGACAGGGGAAGGCCATACAAAGTGTGATTCACCTGGAGTGGTGAAATCCGCTATAACAGATGCCCCCTAATGTGTGAGGTCAGAGGGGTCATACGATGGCCGAAATACATTATAAGTCCATCCCAGAAGTGGAGTGATGAAGGATCCCAAATTGAAGACCAGCCACCCAATCAGCATAGTACAATGATACAACTATGCATATAACTGCAAGTACATATAGCAGTCCTGGATACATAAGAGTACAATGGCCATGAATAGGCATAATACATGATATCACATATGTGGTCATCGCCACGTACAATATACATAGATCAGAATCTCCATGACGAAGATATACAAAGGACCATAATCTCCAAAATGGCTAAATATATACAATAGATCAAAATCTCCATATTGGCTAGAAATGTCTGACATACAGTGGAATCAAGTCATGAGAGCTGAAATCTCATGAACACTGGCACGATCAAGGAGGTAGCATATAAGAGATGCCACCAGTCTGGAAGGTCTTCTACACAAACCGCTACGAGTACATGTCCTACTATGTGAATAGAGGTGTCGAGGTCGAACATAGTAGTCCATCGTCTGATTACCGGTCATTGATGTATACCGTTAACAGACACGAGATTACCCACCGATAATGATAATGGGAATCAAGGTACTAGAGTGCAAACAAACAAGTGTGAATATATGTGTTGAGGTCGAACACTTGAGAGAATCCATCGATCAGGGGACATTGATGTATTCCCAAGAACCTGTCGATGGCGAGAGAACCTGCCACTGATGACTGTAAGTCTCAAGGCACTCAAAAGGACTCTAGATTCCAATCCCAGAATAAATGATCTGAAGTCGATGGGATGAAATCCGCTGGAAGGAGGGAATTAAGGCATCCCCCATCATCCAACACGAGGTACTCAGCAAAGCTGTCTAATGTGGAAGGACTCGATCATAAAGTGCACGAACCAGTAACTGTACCGGGAATGGCCGACATGCAAAGTCAAGATAACTGAGGAATGGCCGGCACAGGTTTCAACTTCCTTCGAACAAGAGCATAATGGCGTATGGTGACTAAATGAAGGAAGCATAGAATCGATATACAAACTGGGACATCTCTGTGACATAGGAGGCATCAACAGAGGCTCCATAGGGACTGGAAGCTTAACCAGTTGGTGGAGATAAACTCAGATAAACGAGTACAGCTCCTAAGTCAAACTATAACCCAACCAATGGATGTGATATACAGTGCTCTGTTCGAAGGCGACATGACTCGACAGCTGCCAAAGATAACATCTTTTCTTGTTTGGATTTTTGGTTTTTTAATTTTTTTGGACTTTTTCAGTTATTTGAAAATCTTGAAAAAAGAATAAACTAGCTTTATAGTTACAAACTAGGAGGAGACGAGTGTCATGAGGGCAAACAAACTAGTTCCAAGCAGTGGAACATACCTATGCTCAATGCAAGGATACATGTGTAGGATATCGACACTCGGGGGAAAACCCCCTCCCGGTAAAAAGGGAATCAAGCTGCGAAGGATATACAAAATGGATCTGCATGGCTAGACATGAGACAAGCTCGGGCTATATGGCTGAAATGCAATTTCAGGGGAGCCGACATAAAGCTCAATAAGGCAGGCAAAGCTCATGATAATGCATTCACAACTTGACATAAGGGAGTCCTAGGGAAATGGCCAGCATAAAGTTCAAGAGGAGTATGAAGCTCTTGCTCAAGGACATGGCGAGACTAAAGGGGGGCTCCCGGACCTAAGAGAGGACTCATAGCATGGGTACCAAATGCAAAGGGGAGCTAACTAGGACACCCATGTATAGGAAAGCTCTACCATTCACATAGTATCACTTCTAACAGTAGCATGAAGGTTTCGTGATACCATGGAATGGATTCGTACCTAAGGTTAAGATGTAACGGTCATAAGGAAATGCATAAGTGCAAGCGGATGTAATATCCTAACCTATATCCTAGTTCAGACATAATACCTGTGACAGGCATGAATGGGTCGAAACCTCAGAGAGAGTGTAGAAAACTGGATCCTACATGAAAACCATATTAGACCAAAACAACCCAAAATAGTCAATAAAGAATCCACACTATAGGATATAGGGAGGAATGATCATGACAATAACACCCAAAGGAAACAATGCGGTGAATGATGAGACATAAAAAGGAAACTAAGTTGTAGACCCAACGTTCACGCATACACTACCACCCCAGTGAGGGTGACCACTGGTGTAAAGACCAAGTGAAAGGACAAAGTCCTCCACAAATGGAGTAGAGGATGGAAGATGACCATTCCCAAATCTATGAGCATGGTAAGGGGTTGTGATGCCCCCAAGTCTGACACCAAGGTCTGTACTAGGACCAACGATGGGTGATAGGATACCAAGCACGCCGAAAATAAAAGGACCCAAACTCAAGAGAGCATAAATATACTCAAGTAACCACGATCCCAAAGGCCAACTAGCGCACAAAGAGCACACTCCTAAGAAAATCTACAGCCAAAATACAAGCAAACCAAGGGGAGGATATGTGAGCTCCCGAATGCAGCAGGTATGTCTCGCCTGGGAGAGGCTCGAAACTCCCATACACTACAAGCGGAGGTACGTAACCAATTATAGTGGCCCTCAGCTTCAACGCATATAGCGACTGTGCTGTCCGACCTCTACCTGGCTGGGACACCTGTAGAATAACCTCTACAAGTACCCCCTCGATATCCTAGGTAAGGCAACTAAGGTCACCTCAATATAATCAAAGCTCAGGTGGACAGTCGTAGGAGGGATTGACCATATGGGCAGGGTAGCAAAGCCCGAAACTCTCGAAAGATCCCCCAGATACGAATACAATCCTGGAAATATCTCCTGTGCTACTCAGTTATGACTAGGGGTCATCCCAATCAATAACTGCTCACACTGCCTCGTGCTTAACTCCCTTTTGAGAGGAGGATCCTGAGAATGATGGTTATACCAAGGATTTCACACACTCCCTGGACAAACACCTAGATGTTGTTGTTTAGTGATCTTGGAGAATTGACTTACAATGAACTATTCCAAGATCCTAAAACCTAAGCTTGTTGGTGCACCCTAGAAAAGAAAAGAGTGTAATTCATTTTAATTAGCGTTGATTTTAGTTGGCTATATTACTCAAAAATAGGATATGGTCGTGCAACTAGTGGTGTTATGACGCAACAAGAAGTAAAATGCACACCGTAACAATCAATGCAAATGCAGGGTATGCGTACTACGTGAAATGCATAATTTTTTCTTCAAATGATGAATGCAAATTTTCCTATATGAAGTCCTAGCTAGTACTCCAAAGCAAATCTAGATCTAGTGCAAGTACAATGCAAAGTGCAAAATGCAATGCATTATGATAAGCAAATGTTTTTGGATTTTTTGAAAATATAAGAGATGCAAAAACCAAAAGAATGATTCTACCACCCCCAGACTCTGCAAGCACACATAAACAGCATTCCAGCAAAGCACTAAGGTAAAAGAACTCTAATGCACTAATATCAAACAAAAAATTGAAAATGCCATGACAAGAACTTTCCTAAAAAAGAATTTAGGCTAAAAAAAACGTTTCTAGTCAGAACCAGAGGTCAAAAAAGACTCAGGTAGTGCCAAAGGAGACTCAGCAGCTAACAACATTCACCCAGCAACCAATTAACTTCCACAAAAAGGGAAAAATCCAGGGTATACGTGACTGTTCGCAGTAAACCCACGTGTATACGCGGAAATCCCAGAGGAATCCGCATGTATACGTGACTGTAAATCAAAAACCCGCGTACAGGAAGAAAAGGTGCATTAAATAAGGAAAACAGATAGGCTAAGACAAACTTCACTCCAGCGGAGTCACCAATTCTGTTACAGAGAGAAATTCCTATGGCTTGGGGTACCACAACAGACAGCTATGACTCTAGAAATCAATATTTCCCAATATGCAATAGAAATAAAATGTCTAACACTAAAGGATCAG
>LPNX010186577.1:120805-248331 GCA_001517045.1 Pseudotsuga menziesii
TGCAGACTCAAGTATAGTTCTGGCAACAATAGACTATAGTTTCGTTGCTTCAATCTCTCTATATGCCTTCAATGTACCAAGGGGTTCCTTATATAGCTTCACAAGGGATAATGAAGGGTCGAATCTGAGCGATCTCAAGGCATATGGAAGGCCAGGAGTCAAATGAGTCGGATCCATGTCAAGGAAAACTCCAAAAGGATTTGGACTATGCACACATCCTAATGTACACGGTTATAGGAGTCAAACCCGCGTATGTACGCGGTTATCGGGTAAAAAACCGTGTATATCATTTTTAATATAGTTTTAGGGATGATCAAGGAAACATTAAAGGATAAAATATGGTCCATGGGGTCTAACGAGTCTGCAGCGGGATAGGGGAAGGCCATACAAAGTGTGATTCACCTGGAGTGGTGAAATTCGCTATAACAAACATGTGTGAATGTAATGGATTCAAATGCTCTAACCATCTGTTTACTGTGTAGGAATTTTCTAAAAAGGAAAGGACCACATACCCGGTAGCGGTTATTCAACTGAGAGACAAGCACCTGGGAGTCTAAGAAGACATCGAGGTGATGAATACCCAATAGGATGGCAGCGACCAAGAGACCAGTGACACCATCGTACTCAACTTGGTTGTTTGTTGTGATGCCCACACACATTCCGTCGATATGGATCAACTCATGTGACAGGGAATAGAGAACCCATGCAGCTGAGGTAATATTTGGAGACCATATGCTTGCTTTGTCAGCAAATCCATTATAGCGACGTGAGGTAGGATCCATCTGGAGCAATCAAGGAAGCAAAGTATAAGACTCACTTCAAAAACTGTGTAAAACAAAAAGAGAAAAATATGCTACAAGTGACTCATTCTGGTAATGTTATGCATAAAATTTCTTAAGGTAGAGCCCATTGTGGGGGTTCTCCAAGAGTTGTCCATTAGAGTCAGCAAGAATTTATGCTCCCTTTCCAAGGCAGTGGCGAATGATATATGGGTTGTACCACATGGACTCAAAATTTCCTTTTCCCAACTTATCGTTGGCTTGGTCGTAAACCAGGACCATATCGCCTTCGCTAAAGGTGCGAGGGTGGACATGGGAGTCATAATGGGACTTCGACCAGTTTTTGGCTACTTCAATGGATTGGAGAGAAGCTCGATGGTCCTCATCGGACTGTTCTAGTTGGAGGAGGCATTCTCCCAAAGGTGAAGTGTCGGAAAGGAGTTTCATGGCGAGGCAGGGTGATGGGATCTGGCACTCTATGAGGAGCACTGATTCAATGCCATGTACCAAGTGAAAGGGGGTGAAGCTAGTGGTGGTCTTCGTGGAAGTATGATAGGCCCATAGGGTGGAGAAAAGCATGTGGTGCCAATTGGTTTTGTGATTTCCTACCATCCTATGGATCATGGTATTAATGATTTTATTGATCGCTTCGACTTGGCCATTTCCCTGGGGGTAGTAGGAAGATGAGAACTGGTGCTCGAACTTCAACATGGTTGAAATTTCTACCTAAAAAACATCTTCAAAATGTTTACTGTGGTCCAAGATTATCTCTTGGGGAATGCCAAATCATGAAATGACGTGGTTAAAGAAGAAATGTGTTGTTGTTTCACCTTTACAATCAAAATTGGCCAAACAGTTGACAACTACAACAGTGTTTGATTGCCTCAATGTAATTAGAGAAAATTGAAGGCCAATAATAGCCTCCACATAGAATATTTTGAGTAGTCTCCAAACTGGAGAGGTGGCCACCGCAAGCTCCACTATGATAGTCATTAAGTACTTGTTTAGCCTCGTCATGTGTGAGGCAACAATGTAATATGGTATTGATGCCCCGACGATAGAGGACAACTCCAATAAGGATATGGAGAGCAGCTTGGTGTCGGATGCATTGTCTATCTTCGTGGCTTAACTGAGCCTCAAACTTCTGGGTGTCCAAGTACAGGAGAATGCCCCCATACCAAGGTTCTTCCATGGAGATGATGAATAAGAACTCATCGGGAAGGTTAACCTTGAGTGGTGGTGGTGTGAACAACGGGGAAAGGTCTGTCATTAGCGCAACTAGTGTTAGTGCCTTAGTGCTTTTTGGGGAATCAAACTCCAAGTCGAACTCTTAGAAAATGACTACCCACTTGGATGCGTGACCTTCTAGGAGGCAGCAACTCAAGAGGTATTGCATTGGGTTGGAATCGACCACTAATTGGGTATGATTTGTGATAATCTAGTGATGCAGTTTCCAGACTGAGAATACGATGGTGAGGGCCATTTTATCCTTAGGTGAATATCGCAGAGGGGAACCTGTCAGTTTTTGGATAACATAATAAATCATGTGCTCTTGATGAGCATCATCTTCCTGAACCAAAACTCCAGCAATGGCTTTTTTCGAGGCTGATACATAAAGGATGAAGTCTCGGTTGAAGTCGGGTGCATAAAGTAATGGTGCAGAAGCCATAGCTTGTTTGAGTGCGTCAAATGACTCTTGCGCTTGCTGATCCCAAATGAATGGAATGTTGGAATGAAGTAGACACAAGAAAACATGGGATTTTGTCTCGTATTCTGGTACGAAGTGGTGAAGGAAGTTGGCTTTGCCTTGGAGACTTTGAAATTAGCGCACAGTTCGTGGTGAAGGGAGATCAAGAATAGCTTGAAATTTAATAGGGTAAACTGCTATCCCTTTGTGGGACAGGATGAACCCAAGAAAAAGGCACACTAGGACACAAAAAAATACTTGTGGGGGTTCAAGCGAATTTTTTACTTGTGGCATTGCAAAAATACTTGCCGCAAGTCATCTATGTGTTGAGTGTGTTTCCATGATTGAGCAGTAAGGTCATCCAGATAAACCAATATAATGTGAACCAGGTTGTGGAAGCAATATGTCATGGTGTGCTGGAAGGTGGTTCCAGCGTTCTTTAGTCCAAAGGGAATCACTCGATGTTCAAATGTGCCCCAAGGGGTTGTAAACGCAGTTTTGTATCGGTCTTCCTTCCGGATCTAGATTTGGTTATATACAGAAAAACTGTCAATGAAGGAAAAAACCTCATGTCTGGCACACGTGTCAATGATTTGGTCAATGAACGGGGTTGGGAAGTTATCTTTGGGACAAGCCAAATTCAAATCACAAAATTCCATACAAACGCAGATGGTGCCCTATTTTTTTTTACGGGGATAGGGTTGGAAACCCAAGTGGTGTGTGCGATGGGATAGATGAAACCGATTGTGCGCATTTTCTCGATTTATGCTTTGACTGCATCAGCTTTGGAAGGATGGATGGGTCATTTATTTTTACGAACAGGCTGCACATTAGGCCAGGTATCGATCTGGTGTTCAACAATGGATGAATCCAACCCTGGAATCTCTGTATAAGACCAAGCAAAGATGCCGTGGAACTCTTGAAAAAGTGCTTTGTAGGAAGCAACTTCTTCTTCAAGGGAGGATGCCCCTAGCTTAATCTATTCAATGATCTCCGGATTGGTTGAGATGTTGATCTTGATGGTAGGTGAGATATTGGTCATGTTCCCCTGTTCAAAGGAATTTGGTGTCGGAATGCGTTTTTTGAACCAGTCAACTTTCCCGTGGATGAAATCCTTGGTCTCAACTGAAAACTAGTTTGATGAGATACAGGTTCTTCGGGGATGAAGAACGAACGGTGGTGCATATCGTCCCAAGGGTATTCAGGGGAAGTTAAGGCCTCAAGGATTTCCTCCTCATTACTGAAGCAATTATTGGATAGGACTGAGGGATCATCAATGGTTTCGAAAGTGGAAGGGTCGTTGGAGTTGGATATCATGTAAATAGTCATAGTGTCTGAGGAAGGAACTAGAGGGTGGATCTCCTCGATAACAGTGATCTTGGATTCAAGGGAATGTTTTCGAATATTACTCAGGGTAGTTCGAAACTCAACCAATTCTTGGTAGTGGTGAGAATAATGTCCATACAATCCGCAAAGGGCACATGCATGGTTTGTCCCAAAAGGCTTGTTTTTTACTGTTGGTCCACTCAGGAGGACGACCACTGAAATGTTCTCCTTTGTATCCATAGCATCTAAGTGTGTGCGAAGGATGGGTATTTTTGGATAGTTTTGGGTTGCGTGACCATGTACTTTGCACACAGTGCATGATGGAGTCTGCCTGGGTTCAGTTGTCGCTTTATCATTTCTTCCCTTATCCCTCTTTGGGTGAGGTAGGGATGGTGCAGGTGTGGAAGGTGGTTTCTGTAGGCCAGGAGGGGGGCGTGTCTTGGTTGCAATGGGTTGAATGAGAGTCAACACAACTTGGGGCATTGGAGGTTGAGAGGGTGGTTTGAGGTACCACACAGGAATACCTAATGTAAAATTGTGTAAGTTCAAAGTAGCCATCACTGGCTTACTCACAATGTCGGGTGGACAGAAAAGGAAGGGAAATGTATGGAATGGGAGAGAGCCCCATTAATTCCCTGGTGACTGAATCTGAGGCTGCGGTTGCAGTTGGGGTTGTGGCTATGGATGGGGTTGTAGTTACGGTTGCGGATGGAGCTGTAGCTATGGTTGGAGCTGTGGCTACAGATGGAGTTGCGACTGTAGTTGGGGTTTGGGTGCAATGGTGCTGGATAAGAGCATGCACAAATCCTCAGTATCACTTGGTGCCGGTGGAGGTGGTACTGAGGGGAAGGGAGTCATCATGGAAGTGTCGACGAACAATCCGGGGCCTACAACCAACAATGAGGGGGTGGTTGTGCTATCGAAGGAAGTACTAATAGTAGGGATAACATTGGCTGGTTGGGTTGGCCCCTGTGGATCATGGTAATTTAGTTGTTCCACCATCATAATCTTCCCGTCATGACGGAACATCATAAGGCAGAAAATAGTAGTTTCCACAACTCCCATGGCATACATGTAACTCCATCCTGGGAGAAGGTTATAATCCAACTACGCGGTGAAAAATTCTATGTCGATCAACACCATTTTACTGGCTAATGATATGGGGACGTGTGGAAGGATGCCCTGAGATTTTGTTGGGTGTTCGTCATAGGCACGCAGTGTAGTGGTGGACGGTTAGAGGAGAGGGGATCCGATTTTCTGCCATACCAACGTCGACATGACACAATTGGATGCCCGTTTGTTAATAATACATCGATGCACGACCAAATTCTGAATTGATACCAGAATCTGGAAGGAAATGGTTGATGGAATTTTGGGTTCTCCGTTGTCCAAATCAAATGTGATCAATTTGGAGTCAAAGGGATCTACGTCTCAGAGTGTGGCCAACAATTCTTTCCATTGAGGCGGGCATGTTTTCAACACTTCTAGAGAGAACATAGCCATAGGTGACTAGGCCAAGTCATCCACGATGTTATAGTTCATTGCGGCTCTAGCCATGGCATTGTTGGTAATATGCCGCACGGGGAATCGTGGTCCCTGGGCCACCCCATCAAGGGAGAGTGGGGGTAAGTGAAGAGGTATGTTTGTTTTGTTAGACATGGATGCTGCTGATGGGTGAGCGGTTTTAGTAGTGGATCCATAATGGTTTTTCCTAGTTTGCAAGTTGACCTCTTCAGCTATCATGGCCAACAGGTGATGAACACCTATCTTTGTAGGTCGGGTTGTAGTGGTATCTGCGGGAGAAGGTGGGGGAATAGGTGCGGTTGCTACCAATCCTTGGAGTGGTAATGGGTTCTAAAGCACCATGGGTGGAGGGCCTGGTGGTGTTGGATTGGGTTGAGCTGGAACTGCCACATTGGTACTACGTTGAGCTTCGTTCTGAAGAACCTACTCGGTGCGACCCATGAGGGGGAATTCATGCGTATAATGATTGTAGACATCACATAGTTTGCATGACTGGTTGGTCCATAACATAGTATTTCATCTAGGTGGGTTAGGGTGTTGGGGGTCTTGAGCCGGTGGGTTTATGCCGGTGTTGTTGGGAGTGTTTGGCTATTAGCTGCCTCCTTGAGGTTGGTTGCTACCCCGATTCCTAGCTTGTTTTTTTATCCCTTTCCCTTATTGGTTATTAGGGGTGGGTTGGTTGGGATGGTTCTGCTGAGCAAAAAATTGTCCCATGGGTGTCGGCGGAGTTGGGGAGGGGGCTGGAGCGGCTTGCATAGGTGGTGCATAGTAGACTAGAGGAGCTATAGGGGCTAGGAATCCAGTCTTTGGTCTCGAATACGGTTGTTCCAGCTAAGTTGGTGCATGGGCATGTTGTTGTGGTGCGGGATGTGTGTAGGAGGTTGTGGCTCCGGACTGAGCCATCATCCTTGAGTAGTCCCGAACTTTGTTTTTTTTTGTAAAGCTTGGGCATTTCTTGGGTGTGGTGGCATTATAAGAGGTGTCACACAACACTATGGATGTTGAGAGACAGAACCTATGATTCCATCCGCAGCATGCGATGCCCTCGGCACGTCGCAGTGAGAGGTACTGACACAGGGAACGTCAGGAAGGATGGTGTACAGGTATCCTGACTGAGCATAGATAAAGTCAAATTGTTGGGCCCTCAAGATGGCCTCTTCCTCGGAATGGGGGTGTTTTGGGGCGATGTCCTTGGCTATGGGTGGTAGCAAGGTCTTTAAAAACCAATCAAGGAAGATATTGTCTTCCAGCTGAATATTGAATAAGCTTTAGCGTCGCCGCCACTCGTGGATGTGGTCGGTTATATGAGTTGTCGTGTTTTGGCGACAAGATAGGAGTATCTCCACGCCATCGTCATAGTGGAAGGGTTGTTGGAAATACTGTAGGAACATGAAGGCTAAAGAATTGAAGCCCGGGTAAGTGGCTTGAGGAAGCTCAATGTACCATTTGGCTATAGCACCTGTGAGGGTGCGCTGGAACAACATGAGTCTGATCAAATCGTCCATAATGCTGTTTGATGAGCACCATAGATGAAACATCATGATATGGTTTTGGGGGCACTCCCATGCCTTCCCTTCAAACTTTGGAATGTCTGATGGGAGTTTAGTGGGAATAAGAGACCAATGGGGTTGGTGGAAGATTGGGTCATGGTTAATCTAGCCAAATCAGACAAGTTGAGGCAGGCCATGAATGGGATATTAGACCCAAGGCTTTTGTGGGAGGGGTTGGTGATGGCATCGTATTTTGGAGGAGTGTTATGTCCATGCATAATTGGGGGTACCTGAAGTTGACTTCCCACAATGGGGATAGTCAGGATGGTGGTGGAAGGGCCCTTGCCTCCAGGTATGAGAGGTGGTACTGTGATAATAACAGGGCCATTGCCCCAAGGTATGAAAGGTGGTACTGTGGGAATAATAGGGCCACTGGCCCCAGGTATGAAAGGTGGTACTGTGGTAAGGATGGGGGTTGGTGTGGGCCCACTACTAGTGGGTTGTGTATTCACCCTGATGTTTGTAGTGAAGATGGGGCCTCTAGCCACGATTGTGGTGGTAATGTGAGGCATGGATGTGGGTCTGTTGCCAACTACACCTCCAAAGAAGGGATCACGATTCACGCCAGCCATGGGGATAGATGGTGCAGTGTGTTGGTTTGGCTCGGATTGGTAGTAATCCGAGTCAGAATCAGAGGCTGTATGGATTTCTGAAGGTCAGGAGGGCTATTGAGGGTGGCCTCGACGGTGATGGTCTAAAGACCGAAACTGAGGTGGATCGCCTCTTAGGTGTGAGGAAGAGCGTGGTGGATCAATGGTGTCTTATTGGTAATGAAATTTGGACCCTGATTTTAATGGATTCCTATTGCCTCACAGGTGGTCACTCGCCCACCAAGACTTCCAGAAGACAACGCTTGGCTTTTTCCTCACAAAGGGGTTCTAGTCAATCGGAAGGGGTCATTTCCCGTTTCACTTGGAAATTCCTCTCGTTGGCTAGATACTTTGGGGTTCCTGCGGTACTCCTCACAATGATTTTTAGGGTAGAGCCCAAGTACTTCCCGCAATTATGGAAATTAGGGACTTATGTCCTCAAACTACAAAATTTTGATTTAAAAGTAAATTGGTTACTTTTAAGGTTTGCTACGTGTCATGAACCGAGTTTGATTGATTTATATGGTGTGGTTGTGTGTGTTCATTGTGTATGATATTTTTTTTTTTGTTAATTGTGTGATAAGAAAATAGTACTAAAATTTCTGCACAAATGAGGAAGTGGGAAACATAACTTGTAACATATGAATCAGTAAAATAAATAGAACCAAAGTGCACTAGAAACTGTAAAATGCTAACCAACAGTGTGACTGTCCTGTTTTTGTATCCCTCTTAAGCCAAGAAGGAGTGTTGGGCTCTCATCAAAGTGGGAACAAGACCACCCGTAGATCCATAGGTCACTCCTCAAATGCAAGGTTGCTCAATAGGGAGGACGCAGACGTCGTGAAACCCTCAACAGTTTCCACCCCCTCTAGCTTCCAAGACACTTTTTTTTAGTGGATTAGAGCAATATCAAGGACAGGTTCCTATTACTATGCTTGCTCAACCCTCCGTCCTATCTCAGAATACCTGGGAGGGTGATGACTGAGTAAAGGAGCAAGGGCTGGACAAAAGGGTTAATTTCCAATTGAGCTTTAAGATAAGGAAATAAAGTTGTAGAAACTTAACCGAATAATAAATAGATTTGCATTTGTAAACAGTTTAACCATATAAGCAAACGAATGTGAAACTAATTTAAGAAAAGATAGGTCTCTTCTGGATGCTGGAAAGTAGCGACTGAGTTGCACAGACAGTCTGAACAAGAATGACAGGAAACCCATGAAGCAGGTCGCTCCTTTTGGGGTTGAATAGGCAACTAGGTCGCTCCTTTCGGTCCTGAATGGCCGACGGGGTCACTTCTAGGACGAACCAAGCAACGACAGAGCCTAGAGAGGAAGGTTGCTCCTATTAGGTCCAAACAAGCAACTGGGTCGCTCTGTTCTGGGTTGAATAGGTGACTAGGGCCAGAAACTGAATAAATTAAAAATAGAACCGAGAACGACCGACATTAACTAGTACTGTGGCCGAACGGGCTAGGGTCAGCCTCGTGAGGGCTCGATTAGGAAGAAAAATGAAAGAAAACTTGAAAGAAACTACCAAACAACTATTCAAAAACTATTCAAAAACTTGCAAAAAACTATTAAACCCCAGGGATCCTAAGGGATCAACCCGGTGGAGTCGCCAAACTATAGCTGGACAAAATCCCTAGCCATGTGCAGATGCACCTCCCTTCCATCTATAGGATGAAAGGGTAGAGTCTGTGAATAAAAAAGAGATGCAACAAACTGTTAGAAGAAAAAATAACTAAATATCTACAAACTACAAAATGACAAAGCAAGAATGAGACAATATACCTTCCATTCTGGTTTAAAAGGGGGCCACCATACCCAAACTCAGAACAATTCCTCTCCATAGGCTAGGATAGTGTGGAGGTTGCCTCAACACATAAGGAAATGAGCAAATGGAGTTGTGGGGATGAATATCTTGAGAGTTATGTTCTCTCAAGGTACTCATGCGGGCATAATAACGGCAAGAAGGAAGAGTCATGTGCATGATGTGGACCTCCACCCCTCTATTTATAGTTTTTCTCAAGTGTTAGGGTTTTTAGTCCTTGGTTAGGGTTTTGGGACCTACCTAGGGTTTTAATCCCTTTTTGCTTGTTTCCTAGCTCCTTTTTGAGGTTTTTAAGCTCTTTGAGGGTATTTAGGCCCCCTTTTGGGGATTTAGCCCATTTTTTGAGTTTTTTAGATCCTTTTTGAGCTTTTAAGCTCTTTTGTATGTTTTTAAGCCCTTTGAGGGTATTTTTGGAGCTTTTGAGAGAAAAACATAGGTTAAATGGGTGTGGAGGTAGAATGGGTTAGGAAATGAATGTATTTTGTGTGGTGTAGGCTATATGAGCAATTTTTTTCCTTAACAAATAGTATCAGGGGGGACAAGGTGAGACAACATCTCCCATTCATCCATGTATTTCTCAATATTGATCTCGTCTTGATGTGTATCGTCATATTCTTTAATGGTCTCTAATGCGACATGTATCCTATTGCCATTCTAAACTTGATATCTTAAGTTTCTCCAATTGTGAATAACAATTATTGTGATGATGATAATAATAATAATAATGGTTTATAGAGAAGTAATTCAAAAAATGGTGGCCATACTCGAGCTATTGTATTTTTATCTCTTGGATAGAAATAATAAATGGAAGATTTAGCAACATATGACATGTTTCATGTGCTCTTATATCTCAATCGATAATTGTCACAACATTTTTTTTATATGCACCTATAGAGGGACCATGAGAGGTAACAATATTGGAAATACTTGTCAACATGTCCTAATATCTTTCTGATCTTATCTCATCTTTTGAAGCATACTTGCAATCTATTTCAAAAATGCATGAGGTGAAAGAACTGGTTCATAGATGACATTGGAACACCATATTGAATGAAGAGAAACGTTATAAGAATTTAACCTATCATCATTACATGCAACTTCTTATTTTTTTGTCCTTTATCATTGACATATAATCTTGACTGATCTTGAAGTTCCCATGGTACATTGTATTGACACACCTAGATTGAGACTTTTCTTTCGTAAACATGAGTGAACACTATATTTAGTGTGTCATTGCACTCTATTCATTAATTTTGCATAATCATCAAGGGGATTTCTAATAAATATTACATTGGTATCTAATAAGAAAATATCTTCCTGCAATGCTTGGTGAATAATTATATTCATGTGGTGAGTATCACAAGGATTCCATGTTGTTACATAATTGTCAAAGTATATTCGTGATGCATCATGTATCAATCCACTTTGTTTCAATTCATACCTATGAAACTCTTATGTAATAAATATGTTAGAATAGAACAAAAATTGAAGTGACAATCTAAAATTTTACAGTAAATACAAGTATATGGAAATGATTTACTTGTACCAATAGTATTTAGCATAAATATCTTTCACAATTATTTCTTCACGAAAAATACTGAAAAGTGGACGTATATATATTGCAACAATATGTTGATAGTTTATGACGTTATCGATCCTCCATCTATTTCTACTTTTTGCGAATAAAGGTGCATAATTAGGCATAACTTTGTGTAGGTCTTACCACTTGATATCAACTGCACTTAGAGTGAAGAACAATGTCGAGAACCAATTTGTGTTATCATATCAGTAAGTTCACTATGACATATGTTCCAGTATTGCTTTGTTCCTTGAATACGTGAACCAAAACATATCAATGGTTTAGCTAATTTTGTTTTTGGGAACTCATTCAGGTCCTTATGAAAATCTTTAATTGTTGTAGGTATAACATATTCAATGTTTTTTTTTTACAAATACAAACATTGTTCCTTGGTTTTGATGTCTCATAATCATGTTTAATAAAAAAAATCAAAACCTAGGATGTTTTCCAAACCTATGATCACAATACCTGAGTAGTGTTGGAGCAATAATCTACCTTAGTACCTTAATGATCTACCTAGGAGGAAGCTACGATCTACTATCTTGGGGTTTCATCCATTCTCACATTAATACCTGTATTGGGAAGCATATCATGATGGACCCATGGAAAGGAAGTAGGTCAGACATATGTATGGTATTCAAAATGATCCCATTGCTACAAATAAAAAAGGCCAAAAGGCTTAGATTTAAAAGTCATTTTTATGAAATATTTAGTCTTCAATTAAAGAAATGATGTTGAAGAAGTAAATCATCTGACCAAAAGGGATGTCAAAACAACAAATATCAACAAGGTTCTTCTTTGTCCATGAGAATGATGAGCAAACTAATTTGTCACTCACACAAAAGGACATTGTGGATGGAAGAACCTGTACCAAATTCTCAAAGTAAAAGAAGCAATCAAGGAAGACTCAGAAGAAATTTTCAGTCATAAAGAAAGCATCAAAAGAATGCTAATAGCATGGGAATGAGGAAAAACGAATACATCTGTCTTACTCTATTACGATCCTATGGAGTATTATCTGCTGGCAACTTAAAGACAGGGGATAAAATGAACTTCATACTCTGGCCCTAGGAGAGTTATCAAGACATTGAGCTCTTGGTTACCTTACTCCCAAAGAAATGGTATCAAATGTGATGTTTGAAAGTTGCATCCCTGAATAAATATGGTTTAAAGAAGTCTCAGGAAATACGTTTTAAGTAATCATTGAAGATTCAGAGTACAGTACCATATGGAAATCTTGTTGTTCAAAGAAGGGTTTTCAAAGATATGTGTTCACTAGCTAGTTGCCCATTTTTGCTGTTGCAACTGCTTCCCCCAAAAAAATTTACATTTTAGGGCCCCTCCTTCCATTTTTTGTATTGGAAACACTCTTACACTTGTTTCCCAACTCATATAAGCCCCCGTGTATACCTAGTCTTTCCTAGAAACTTGAGCAGAAGGATTTTCCTAAGCCTGAAGTGTCATTTTGGTAAAGTATCCTTAGGCGCTACCTTGGAAACATGCCTTACAAAAAAATTCTTCTTTTGATTTAATATCAATGTTTGAGAATTGAATAGACATAGATCAACGGTCCAGGAAATAGGGGAAGTGGGAAAGAGGAAGAGGACAGTTTAAATTTAAACTTCTAAACAAGTTGACATTCTGATTTTTGATTTCCGCTTTCCGGAAGGACGGAAGCGGAAAGTTTAAATTTAAACTTCAAAACAAGTTGACATTTCGATTTCCACTTTCCACAAGATCGATAGCTAGGGATGAATCCAAAAATATCAGCGGCCCAAAATGGTAAGGAAAATCTGGAAGCGAAAATACAGAAATCTAGTTGTGAAAATTTTGAATTCTCACTTTCCATTTTTCACAAAACTCAATGATCAACGATGTAGAAATATTCCACACAGATCAACGGTCTAGAAATATCTTGCAGCAAAAGGAAGAATCAGGAGGGTGGAAAGAGGAAAAGGAAAAATTTCTGTCATGAAAAGATGGAAGTCCTCTTTTCACGATCCACAACCCGTAACCTTGATTTTAGATCGACGGATAAGAATATCTCTGAAATAAATCAATGGTCCAGAAAAGGGTGGAAAGGAGCTGGCAGGGCCGCATGATCTAATGGATCAAATCAAACCCAATCCATATTTTGATATGATCTGAGACGTTCAATTTTTGTTTGGTTTGTGACTGTGAACCATTGGGGAAATTGAGAAATATTCCTCCTGAAACTTAAATTAAGTAAAATTGCTACGTAACAGGGCACTGTGCATTATTTGTTTTCTACTTAATAATAGATGCATATCATTAAATTGAAATACTATGAATTATTGTTGTTTCGACATCAGCTATATCTCTTATAATGTTTTATTTGTATATCAGAGGTATTATTTTTCACCAAGTTAGGATGGGCGATTGCGAGAATGGGTAAAGGTTACATCTTTGGATGGATGAGATTCATGGCAAATCAAGATCTATGGTCCTGAATAATTCCGTTGTTTTAACATGAAAGGAGAAATAAATTTCTCGTATTGGGGAAATGATGTAGGACCTGCATTTTTCAATGGCCAAGATCAAAGGTGGAATAAGTTCTATGGCGGAGGTGAATTCTGCTGATTCAACATGCTCATGGAAATTAAATTTTGAAATATGTGGAATTGGTTAAAGAGCTACATTTTTCAACAGAGGAGATCTAATTAGAATTATATCTATGAAGGAGAAAAAATCCACTGATTCAACAAGCATAGGGGAATGAAATTTTGAAATCCACGGAATTTGGTACAAGGCACAGGTTTCAACGACCCAGATCATCCTTGATCTCAGATCTATGGTGAAGAGGGGTTTCGTTGATGAACTTGCACACTCAAAGTTGGTAGGTGCCTACACGATGAGGAACGTGCTTAAATGATGTCTCCCCTCCCCATTGGATATCACGCTCAGAGATTGGGGGTACAAAAGTCACTTTTGTGGAGCGCGATGGTTTAAAGGGCCCGCATATTTAATAGCCAAAACATGCACGAATGATAAAATATTTCTGGGCTGCGAAATACTGTAGACCCCACATCTTTCAACAGATCGGATCAAAGGAAGAATTAGATCTACAGTGGGTGTGCATTTCAAAACCAAAACATGCATGGAATATAAAATATTTTGGGGCTACAAAATCCTGTAGACCCCAAAATTTTGAATGATGGGGATCTAGGAAAATTTTTGATCTTTGGTCCACATTAATTTCACAATGAGAACAAGCAATAAGTTAATCAATATGAGGGACTGTAAAATTGGGTAGGTCTGACAAGTTTGGAGGACCGAGATCTTAGCAGATTTGTAATCTATGGTTAGAATCAATTTCACAATGGAAAGGAGTAGGAGGTTTATCAAGTTGGCAGATTGTGAAATCTGTAGGCCCGTTAGGATTGGACGACAAAGATCTGGGTGGATTTGTGATCTATGGTCAGATTCGATTTCGCAATGGGAACAAGAAAGAAGTTTATTAAGTTGGAGGATTGCAAAATTCGCCAAAGGTTGCATCATTGGATGGTTCAGATTTCTTGTAGACCAAGCTATATGGATGACAATGATTATGTTAATCCAAGGTATTATTGTTCACCATGAGGATGAATGAATCATATTTGGGAAAGTTTTAGATCAATGATGGTGATTCGCTCTAATATTCAAAGATGTAGGGAAAATAAAAGAAGCGTGTATTTCCAGTAGGGTAAGGCTCGTATAGATTTATTTGTTTTATGAAACAATTTATATTCATGCAGGTGGGAGAATAAGAAGCTTGGGAGTCTCCTGGGTGATGGATAAAGATAGTATAAATAGGGGTGCAAAGCACCATAGAAAGGACTTTTTCCTGGTGAAAAGAACGTTGGACTATTTTGTAAAAGAGATAACTCTTTGCTAATAAGAAGGACAATTTTGCTGGAACAAAGGCATGCACATATATTTACTCGGAATGTGTGGAATGCATATTGTAGAACTATTTCTTCTTGCTTCTGTACATCATATAGTGAGATTGTTATAACCTCTTGGAACTATTTCCTTGGTCATGAATGGTCTGTTATCTGTATAAATGTCCTTGTTGAAAGGGTAATAAATGGTTTAATTATATCAGATATATATTTGGTATTATTTCTACTGTGAATGTGATTATTGTGTTGGTACAACTATCTGTTAGACTTTTATGAGCATTTACAGTATATTACTCTGAAATATAAATTTGCTCCTTGGAAAGGGATAGAATAGTTTAGTTTTAGATCTATATTAGACTTGCATTTAGCTTAGGCATCTACATTTCATTATTCAAACAAAAATAATATAAATGGTGGACTGGGTCGTAACCAATAAAATATTTAAATAACTTAATCTACGGTAGACAGAACCGTAAATCGGATAAATTTCCCACACCAAACAGTGGACGATCTAATTGGGATTGTTTACCAGGGAGAATCTCTACTGTTTGGTACCTGGGATTTTTCTAGGCATCAACATGTGGTTGAATCCCCAGGAAATCCAAACCCTATTTTGGCCCTGAACCTGCAGAAACTACAACCTCGCAAGTAAGTTTTGAAGGATGAAGATTTGGGATCTCAAGCAACCAAGTGCACCAACCAAATAATCTCAGTCAAGTGCATCTCCTGGTAAGGCCAGCTTTTAATTATTATGAATTAAAATTATTAGTGACCTCCTAGATAGGATGGCCCCAAGAACTAAGTGTGAGGACAAAATGGAAGGCATATAAAAATTCCTAGCATGGAAGTATAGGATTTGTCTCATTCTTAGAGAGAATGGTTTTGAGAAATACATCAAGGATGAAGTTTCATAACAAAAAGAATATGAAGCTAAGGAGAATCATGAGAAAGAACTAATAAAGGCAATGAGGATCATTGTTGATTCTATCAAGGATCACTTGATCCCTCAAGTGTCATCTAAGAAGACACCAAATCAAATGTATGATGCACTTTCCAGAATATATGAGGGAAAGAACATCAACAGGAAGATAAATTTGAGAGATCAACTGAAGGGAACTAAGATGAGAAAAGGAGAATCAATTCAAGATTACTTCACAAGGGTATCTCATTTCAGGGAACAACTAAGTGCCATTGGAGACACCCTTGATGAATATGAACAAGTTATGACTGCTCTCAATCGTCTCACTAGACCTTGGGATTCATTCAGGCTATGTGTGTCAGAAAATAAAGTATGAAGTTTGACATTGTATGGGAAGATTGAGAAGCTCTACTTAGAGAAGATGATCAAGCTCTAGCCATCCATACTAAAATAATAAAACAATCAAAATTCAAGAAGGATAGTAATAAACCTCCAAAGAAGTTTCAAAAGAAAAGATAAAACAATAATAAGAAATACTACTCAAAGTATCAATGCTATAAATGTCATAAGATATGATTCCTTGCCAGAGAATGTCCATCAAATAAGAAGAACAACAAAAGACATGAATACCATCTAGTTTAATATGAGGATTTGGAAGAAGAAGAATTAATTCGAAAGAGACTAACAAAAGAAGAATATGTACTATTCTCTGCACTCTATGGGTCTGTAACACCTGGAGAAGACACATGGCTTATTGATAGTGGTTCTTCAAAGAACATGACATGAAAGAAGAAAACTCTGTCAAGACTTGAAGAAAAGAGCTCTCCTTAGGAAGTATCATTAGGATATGACTATCAATATCCCATCAAATATATTGGTGAATCAAGCTACAATATTGACTATGGAACTTCCATGAAGATAAAGAAAGTACTATATGTACCAGGTTTGAAAAAGAACCTACTTTCCATCTCAGCACTAGATAAGAAATGATATAGAGTTGCTTTTATAGATGGACAAGTACTCATGTGGTCCAAAGGAAAGACACTTGAAGATGTTGTGGTCATTGGTGAAGAAGGAGGAATGTACAAAACCAAAGGACATCTAGAGACATCCCTTGTCCATGATACTAATAGCTCAAGTGAACTATGGCATAGGAGGCTTGATCACATCAACTAAAAAGAAATTTCTTATGTGAGAAAGGTGGTAATAGGGTTACTGAATCTGAATATTGATCATGAAGGAAATTTCAAAGGATGTGCAAGAGGAAAGAACATCAAGAATCCATTTTTGAAAAGTGAAACAAAGACTAAAGGTACATTGGAATTAATTCATTCTGATGTATGTGGTCCTATTCCCTCCACATTTTTAAGTGGATATGAATATTATGTCACATTTGTTGATGATTATTCAAGAAAGACATGTATATACTTATTAAAGACCAAGAGTGAAGTGTTTGGGAAATTCAAGGAATTCAAAGACTTGATAGAGAACCATTCAGAAAGAAGAAACAAGACACCGAGATCAGATAATGGTGGAGAATATAATTCAAACGAATTTGAAGAATTTTGCAAGGAAGCTGGAGTCAAGAGGGAACTAACCACTCCCTACAATATTCAATAGAATGGTGTTGCAGAAAGAAAGAATAGAACCATTATGGAAGGAATGAAAACAATGATTTATGACCAATACCTCCCCATGCACTTGTGGGTTGAAGCAACAAAGACAACTTTGTAAGTGAAGAATAGATTATCTCACAATGCTCTTGGATTCAAGACTCATGAAGAAATGTATACAGGAAAGAAACTTGAAGTGAGTTATCTCAATATATTTGGTTGTCCAGTATATGCACATATTACAAAAGAGAAGAGAACCAAGGTGGATCCTTCTAGAAAGAAGGGAATATTTGGATCCTTCCAAAGCCTTCAGGATATACATCTCAAGATTCCATCATATAGATATTAGTAGGGATGTAACATTTGATGAAGAGGGAGCTCTTAATAAATCTAGAATGTGTCAGCTTGAAGAAGTGCATGAAGAGGATGTACCTCCCAGAAAATACGAAGTTGAACCTTCTCCTAAAATAGTAGCCTCTGAAGATCATGACATGTTAGAACCTCAAGAACCCCCTACTATGGATATATCTCGAAAGAGAAAACCTACTTCGGTAAGAGAAACCATATAGAAGCAGAAAAGTATGGAGCTCTAGAAGGATCCACAAGAACAAGCAAGAGATCAAAGCCATTCTCCAGTTATGTAGCTTTGATGTGTTACCTTGTAAATCAAGAACCCACTAGCTATGAGGAAGCTGCACAAAAGAAATAGTTGGTGGAAGAAATGACGGAAGAATACCAATCAATAATGAAGAATGTTTTATTGGATATAGTACCCAAACTAGAAAACAAGATTATGGTATCTTCGAAATGGATATACAAGATAAAACATGCAGCTGATGGACGTATTAAAAAATGAAAAACAATATTTGGGGCTAGAGGATTCTCTCAGAAAGAGGGGATTGATTATGAAGAGGCAGTTTCTCCACTAGCAAGTTACACTTCCAAAACCATCATGGCACTTGCTTCCATGATGAAGTGGGATATACACCAGATGGATGTAAAGACAACCCTCCTGAATGGTGTGATTGAGGAAGAGGTTTACATCAAACAACCAGAAGGATTTGAAGTTGAAGACAGAGTGACTCATGTATGTAAGTTGAAAAAGAATTTATATGGACAGAAGAAAGATCCTAGAGCATGGTATGATAGAACATATAGCTTATTGACAAGCTTGGGCGTTACCAAAAGTAAATTTGATCCTAACTTTTCCATGAATATTATGGATGATGAACCTATCATACTATTGTTGTATGTGGATGATCTATTTCTGACTGGAAATGAGAAACATATCACAGAAAGAAAGAAGAAGCTAGCTGAAGAATTCAAGATAAAAGATCTTGAATTGATGCATTATTTCCTCGGGTTGGAAGTGTAGCAGAGACTAGAAGGAATATTTTTGAATGAGGGAAAGTATGGAGTAGAAATCTTGAAAATATTTGATATGTTGGATTGTAAAACCATGGCCACACCAATGGATACCAACCTGAATTTGCTATTTGATGAATCATCAGAGTTAATGGATATGACTCAGCATAGACAAATTATTGGGTCAATAATATATCTGATGAATGCAAGGCCAGGTATATGCTTTGTTGTGAACACTTTAAGTCAGTATCTAGTTAAAGCTAGATGGGTTCACCTGATTGTTGTAAAGAATGTGATGAGGTACCTAAAAGGTACGTTAGAATTTGGACTATAATATGTTAGAGATAAATGAATAGAGATTGTATGGATATTGTGGAAATTGAACCCAGTGATAGAACAATTTTACTCACAACAATTATCAATTGTACATGCAAAATCATTCACAAAAGAGACTGAATATGGAGCTGAACACTAAACTGTATTAACTCAGTGTACAATAGCCAACCCTGTAACATGATAGGTTGCTGTATTAAATAATTACATAAGGGATTTGAATGCATGAGGAGGCAATTCAAATCTAGTCAAAAACAGGCTTACTAAAATTAAGCAATTCCCCCATAGGTGCATAAAGTAGTTTCCAAATCAGTCATGGAGCTCACGAATTGGAAAAAGCACTTAGGAAAGCTAAAGAGTGATGGAATGACAACTCATACATGCTTTTCATAGGAGAAAAGAGTGGAGGATGTGGAGGACAAAAAACTAGTTCACCTCACCTAGTCAAACTTTCCCAATTGCCTTAAAGCACTGAAAAAGCAGGCAATAAAGCAGAAAAAGTAGAAGGGCGCCTAGGAGGCCAGGAATAAAGAAAAATTGATTCCTTGAGGTTTCCCAAGTGCTACATGAGTCAAAATAGGCAAGTTTGACCACTATGGATAGGCAAATGAAAACTTGCATAAGGTGGAATCATGAGACTAGGCAAATAAGACAAAAATGATTAATTTAATGTCTAAGGTAGCTAACTATGGGTTGATTATTCTAACACCCCCCTTAAGCCTGACTTATGAGTAATATATCAGAAAATTATAGGGCCTAGCAACAAGGCTTAGTCACCCTTTACATACTGCATGTCCATTTAAACAAGGAAAGATGCAAAAACCACATGGGAAACTCCTCCCTTAAACATGGACTGTAAAACAAAATTTGGAAATCTTGTCTTCACTCATGCTTCACAGCATGATCAGCAATCTCCAGCAGTGATTTAATATTGCTGAAGGTCTTCTGACCAAATGCTTTGGTGAAGATATTAGCTACTTGTTCTGAAGATGAACAGAAGAGTAGGTGAATGGTGCCATCATGCACAAGCTCTCTCATGTAGTCCATATGGATCTCAATGTGTTTGGTTCTCTTCTTCTGAATTGGATCATTACAGATTTGAATGGTACTCTGGTTATCACAATAGATGGTAGTTGAGTACTTTGATTCGAAGCCACACTCTCCAAGCAATCCCTGCAACCATAAACATTGAGTTGCTGCATTGACAACTCCTCTGTACTCTGCTTCTGTAGATGAGAGTGCAATGGCACTCTGTTTCTTGCTTGACCAGCTGATTGGCCCTTCTACAAGCATGAACACATATCTTGATGTGGAATTTCTATCTATGCTATCACCTTCCCAATTACTGTCAGTAAACCCAATCCATTAGAGAGAATTTGAGGTAAAAAATGGGCCTCAAAAGGACCAAAATGTACTATAAAAATCAACCAATTACATTCTAGTAGATGACATCATCCCCTATGGTTGAGGTGGCACTGCATGAGTTAAGAATGCTTGTTTGTCATATTTTCTATGGTGGATGAAAACCCATAGTTAACCAAGGTAGTGGTACAAGTACTTTTAAGTCATAAAGTGAAGTACTCACAATAAAAGTCATTTCACACTTTCTCATAAAATAATATTATTGTTATTTTCAAGTAAAGTACTTACAATTCACTTTTTCATAAAATAATATTATTGTCATTTTCAAGTAAAGTACTCATAATTTATAAAAATGTCTTTTCACATTTTTTTATAAAATAATATATTGTCATTTTCATGTTTTTTTAATTTTAAATTATATATTCACTCAATTGTATTTAATATCATAATGTCAATCTAATATATATATATATATATATATATATATATAAAATCTTGTACTTTTAAAATAAATTAAATTCATGAATGATATTTATATGAAAACAATATGTTAGTTATGCATATAGATTAAATTCATTTTTGTTTAATTTTATTTACAAGTTCAAGGCAAATAAATGCTAAAGGACAATAATTTTTTGGGAATTTGCAATGAATCTTAGTCACATCATTTTAGAGTTATTTAATTAATTTTATTTAGAGTCAATTTAAAAAAGTAACTCAACCATGGTTATTTATATTGTGCATAAAAAGTAGTGTAGGAGGTGAGTTGTCAAATATACCTACCCCATAAAACCCTAACTCATAATATTTTAATATATCTTATATTTTTGTAGTACATCTCTTAGGAGGCTCATTTTTGACCTCAAATTCTCTCTAATGAAATCAAGATCAGATTTTGCTTTGTAGAAGATCCCATGTGTCCTTGTTCCCTGAACAAAGTTAAGGATCCTTTTGGCTGCTTTCCAATGGATCTCATGAGGCTGATCCATGTATCTAGAAGCCACACTTATTGCATAAGAAAGATCAGGTCTAGTATGTGTAAGATACAACAAACATCCAATCAATTGCCTATACAGTGTATTGTTTACCATAGGTGAAGAATCAACTTCTTCCAGCTTCACTCCTGAAAGGAAAGGAGTCTTGCTTGGTTTGCTGTCCTTCATTCTAAATTTGTTCAGAAATTCCAAGGCATACTTGGACTGGTGCACCTTGATTCCAGCTTTGGTTTGAGCAATCTCAAGCCCCAAGAATTGGCTTAAGAGCCCCAAGTATGTCATGGAGAAGGCTTGGTTCATTGCACCCTTCAAGGAAGCAATCTCATCCTTTGAGCTTCTTGTAATGAAAAGGTCATCAACATATAACACAATGATCATTAATGAACCATTAATTAACTTCAAATAGACATTTGGATCTGATTTGCACCGAACAAAATTCAGTGATAGCAAGAAGCTATCAATCTTGGCATACCAAGCCCTGGGGGCTTGCTTTAGCCCATACAATGACTTTCTCAACCTGCACACAAGAGAAGGGCTAGTAGCAAATCCTTGAGCCTGCTGCATGTATATCTCTTCAGTGAGATCTCCATTTAGAAAGGCACATTTTACATCCATGTGATGTACCTCCCATTGCTTTGAGGCTGCAATGGCTAAGGCTAGCCTGATGGAGTCCATCTTTGCCACTGGTGCAAAGGTCTCATTGTAATCTATGCCATGAACCTATGAGTATCCCTTGGCTACCAATCTATACTTGTACTTCATAGGTGAACCATCAGCAGCAAATTTGGTCTTGTAGACCCACTTACACTGAACTAGCTTCCTCCCTAGAGGAAGATCCACTAGCTCCCAAGTGTTGCTCTTCTGGAGTGAGCTGAAATATTCCTTCATGGATGCTTGCCATATTGGATCTCCTACTGCATATTCATATGTCTGAGGATCTGATTCCACCATCAGATAGCATTTCTCAGCAAACATAGGATCCTTCATGCACAGACCAACCTCAAATTGAGATCTAGTCCTCTGAGGGTCATTGGGATTCCCAACTAGCTCTCCTGCTGCATGAAGTGTCTTGGATGCCCATTTTGGCCTTGTAGGGATGTTAGGATCTGAAATAAACTCATCACTATCAGACATATCAGAAACAACATGTTCAACAATCTCTTCACTTACTTTCAGAGGATCTGGTGGTGAAGAGGCTTCTCCAACTTCCACTGCTGCTAGGGGTTCTTCTTAAAACTGAACACACCTTTCAATGAAGGATTTGTTTGTGCTCAAATTGATCAGCTTGTAGCCTTTTGAATCTTTAGAGTTACCAACAAATAGACACTCTTGGCTTTGGGGCTGCAAATCCTTCCTCTTTTCTGTTGGAATTCTAGCCCAAGCCCTTGAGCCAAAAATCCTGAAATGGGTCACATCTGGCTTGTGCCCACTCCATGCTTCGAAAGGAGTCATACCATCAAGATGTTTATGAGGCACCCTATTCTGGATATAGGCTGTACAGTTGATAGCTTCGGCCCAGTACTTTGGTGGCAAAGTTTTGGCCTCCATCATGCATGTTGCCATCTCCTTCAGTGATCTGTTCTTCCTCTCAGCAACACCATTCTGCTGTGGTGTGTAAGGGATAGAATGCTGCATCTAAATACCTGCATCTGCACAATATTGAATAAAATCAGACTTGACATACTCACCACCATTATCAGATCTGAGGACCTTGAGTTTCCTCCCAGACTGGTTTTCAACCAAAGCCTTAAAGACTTTGAAGAGGCCAAAAACTTTAGACTCGTGTTTCAGGAAGTAAACCCAACAATACCTGGAAAATTCATCTATAAAATTCAATGCATATTTGGCTTGACTCATGAACATATGAGGGAATGGGCCAGAAACATCACTGTGGATCAACTCGAGGGGTGCAGAGGTTCTCTCATGACTAGCTCTCTCAAATTTATGCTCTGGGTGTTTTCCTAGGATACAACCTTGGCAGACTCCTTTGGAAAATTTTATCTTGGGAAACCCTATGACCATCTCTTTTTCACTAAGATCAAAAAGATACTTGTAATTTAAGTCGCCAAAAATTTCATGCCAAATCTTGCTTGCCTCATTAGCATGAATCAGAAGAGCAGAGGGGTTTGAGTAGGGTAGGAAGTGTGAGAACATGTATACCTTCGAAGTATGATTTGCAACTCCTTTTGCAATGAATTTACCACTTGAGATCTCTGTGATCTCAACTTCATCAGGGAAGAATATGACCTTCTTTGGAGACTCAGTGTGAGTCATCTAGTACACTGATAAGAGGTTGGAGGCAAGACCAGGCACATACAACACATTGCTGAACTAACCATGATCAAGATCAATCCTCCCTTTGCCCAAACTTTCAGTGAGAGAGTCATCTCCCAGTACTATAGGTGGTCCTTTCAACATGTCAAGTGAGGAGAATGCCTCCTTGGCCGAAACCATGTGTCTTGAAGCTCCAAAATCAATAATGAAACTAGGTGAGCTTGATGTGCCAGCAACCAATGCATGAACTCTCTCTCTGTCTTTTGAAATTGATCCTCCTTCTCTCTTCTTTGAGCTGTCTGGAAGGGAGATTCCATTCTTCTCTAGGAGTTGGGTCAGCATGTCTATTTTCTTCTTCATACAAGAGCTTTCAGTGTGATTTCCCTTATTGTAGTATGCACACTTGCTCATTTCTCCTTTATTCTTCTTCTTCTGGTTATTCTTCTTGGAACCTTGTGGCTCCTCCAGAGACTTGTTCTTGTCTCTCTTTTGCTTAGGTGGATTTTTAGCTTTCTTTTTGCTTTTTGAATCCACCTTTGAATCTCCAGCAACCAGAGCTTGGTCCTTGGATGGTTTGATGGTGCCCATCATCACCAGCTTGTCCTATTCTTGTGTGAGAGATTCCATAAAATATGCAAGGCTAGGCATCTTCCAGGTTCGAGCTGTGAACTTTGTGGCATAGAAGGTTGAAACAAACATTGAATAGTCAGGGCCAAGCTTCGAGAGTATGGCCAAGACCAGCTGATCATCCTTATTTTCGATCCCACATTGTTTTAGCTGCAAAACAAGTGCTTTGAACTTGGATAAATAGAGTTGCAGAGATTCAAAGCTACTGGGACTCAGGGAAATCAACTCATTTTCAATTTGATGTCCCCTCATCTCATCTGTCTTTCCAAAAATATCAGTAAGCTTCTCCCATACTTCATTTGGTGATGTCAATCCATCAAGATGGAAAAGGAGGTCTCTGGAAATACTCAGACACAAGAGACCATAGGCCTCATCCCTCCTGTTGTGCCATTTTGTCTTCTCTGCAGCTGCATTGGGCTCTGCTTCTGTTGCCATAGTCACCCTATAGAGGCCTTTCACTCTCAACATTAGCTCCATCTCTTCTTTCCATTCAAAGAAATTGAAGGGAGTCAAGATGATCTTCTGAGATTGATCCATAGCTCAGAAATTGTCCCAGCTGTCAGTAGAAGGCTCCCAGTCACTGATGTCGAAACTGCAAAAAAAATTTGAAGGAGAGAAATCGATCTATAATGGCTTTGATACCATGTGGAAATTGAACCTAGTGATAGAACAATTTAACTCACAACAATTATCAATTATACATGCAAAATCACTCACAAAAGAGATTGAAAATGGAGCTGAACACTAAACTGTATTAACTCAGTGTACAATAGCCAACCCTGTAACATGATAGGTTTCTGTATTAAATAATTACATAAGGGATTCGAATGCATGAGGAGGCAATTCGAATCTAGTCAAAAGAAGGCTTACTAAAATTAAGCAATTCCCCCATAGGTGCATAAAGTAGTTTCCAAATCAGTCACGAATTGGAAAAAGCACTTAGGCAAGCTAAAGAGTCATGGAATGACAAATCATACATGCTTTTCATAGGAGAAAAGAGTGGAGGATGTGGAGGACAAAAAACTAGTTCACCTCACCTAGTCAAACTTTCCCAATTGCCTTAAAGCACTGAAAAAGCACGCAATAAAGCAGAAAAAGCAGAAGGGCACCTAGGAGGCCAGGAATAAAGCAGAATTGATTCCTTGAGGTTTCCCAAGTGCTACATGAGTCAAAATAGGCAAGTTTGACCACTATGGATAGGTAAATGACAACTTGCATAAGGTGGAATCATGAGACTAGGAAAATAAGACAAAAATGATTAATTTAATGTCTAAGGTAGCTAACTATGGGTTGATTATTCTAACAGATATACCGATTTATATTGGGTAGGAAGTACCACAGATAGAAAGAGCACCTTAGGTGGATTTTATTGTCTAGGATCCACCATGATCTCATGGTTTAGTAAGAAACAATCCATTGTTTCTCTCAGCACAGCTCAAGCAGAATACATAGAAGCTTTCTGTAACATCCCCGACCCTCCGAGCGGTGAAGAGGACACTACCGTGTCATTAAACATCCGAGATAAAAGCCCCATGAACATGTACATACATATAAAATGCAATAAAAATGCTTAAAACATAAAACCTGCTAAGGTGCATAATAATTCATATACACAGCGGAAGCAAACATACATTCATTCAAGCATTCAACATGTTCATCACATTCATTAGCAATAAATATAAATGCAGAGATGAAATGGTCAAGAATTCTTATCTTATAAAGGATTTGTCCTGCAACCAACTACGTTGCTGCAACGTTCCACCCAACCATAGGCCAGCGTGCTGCTTAATCTCTCAGCAACGTTGCCACCCCCGAGCTAGGCATGATTCCCCAAGGAATAAGGAACAAGTAGGCTTACACATATGAAAGGATACAAAAAACAACAGATCAGCCAAGCCAACACATTTGGGTTTATTAGGCCATCGACAAATCAGCCAAGCCAACATAGTTGGGTTTATCAGGCCATCACGGAGCTGGGAAAGGATAATTGCTAAGATGGTGGGATCATTGTGGAGATAAGGACACCTACACGAGAACTAGCATGGATTCTAGAACAACCGCACACACCCAACACAAGGAAATCAATCCCTTCTCTACTTTATAGTCCCTCAGGCCCTGACCTCCCTTCCAGTGCTATTTAGGGGTTGTGGAGAAGAAAAAAAACCCTCTAGCTCTGTTTATGTGGCTCCCAAACACACCAGGTTTATCAAGCAAACCAAGCCCTCATCCCCACTCCAACGCAGTCCGAATACCAACCACTGCATACACGCAAGCCAAACAAGCTATTCACGGCTTGGATAGGGGAAAGCAAACCCTGAGTTGTTCTTGGCCCTATCGTGGCCAAAACGAATCCATAACAACCTACAACATCCCAACACATAGAAACAACACAACCAACAAAATATGGGGAAACAACAACAATGAACAACGTGGGGAATACCTCAGCTCCTGGCTTCACAATGGGATGAAGCAATAGGAAAAATTACACAGTATGCACTGGGGAAAGAAATTGGACTCCCATTCTGTGCATGACGAAAAAACACACGTAGACCACAAATACATATAGGAATCACAGATACCCCTCTGTAAAAACGTGAATGACAGCAAAAAATGACTCTCTTCCTTGTTGCGTGAGACCAAACAGAAAGAATCCTCCACATGAGGAACATGACGAATCTCCCTCTATGTGAGGATGGATGACAATGGAGCATGGCGAGTGGGAAAGTGTGGAAGAGTGCCCTTGCCCTGTCGTGGAGAGAGTGGAATGATGGGCGTAGTCATTTTTTCCTGCCCAATGTGGGGTTCGATTTGCTGGTGGAGTGTGTGTGTGGGCAAGGACTGACAGTCCTGCCACACTCCATTCCCTAGTAATAAATGCCCCAACTAATCAACAAAAAATTTAAGGTGGTAGTTGGATGAGACAAGGTAAGGTGAGAAAACAAAAAGGGTGGTGACACATGGATTTTCCCCCATGGGCTCAAGGTTTAACATTCCCCTCCTTATCCTTAAGAAAATCATGCCCTTTTTAATATGGTTGTAGTGACATAGCTGGTTGGGGTTATTTAATTAAAAACACATTTACATGATGCCAGAAACCATATGTGCCGGATAGAACAATATACCATCGGCAACAATTCCGTTCATCGAAACATAACACAACCAAATCGATGGTAGGAATTTTTCCTTTAGCTCCACACCATGATTCATTACAATATATATATCATATACATTTTATGCAACGGGGTCAAAACCGGGGTGTTACATTCCCCTTCCCCTTCAATAGCACTGTCCTCAGTGCTTTACAAAATTGAACAAAATGATACACTTGTATTGCCTCAGTGTTGCACAGAATTGAACAAAAATGGATGTGCCAATCACATGGCATCCTCCAGCTCCCCCATAGCCTCTTCAGGTTCGTAGTGCTCCCATTGCACCTTTACTTTACCTATGGCCCAGTTTTGGAGCATTGTGACCTTCCTGTCGAGGATGCGCATTGGCTCGGTTCGAAACTCTCCCTCGGGTTCCACCTAAATCACATTCCAGTTTATCACATGGTTAGGATCATGTACATATCTCTTAATCAAAGAAACATGGAAAACATTAAGCTCTAGTGCTAGCAGGCAATGCAAGTCTATATGCAACTGGCCCTATTCTTTCAAGAACTTCAAATGGCCCACAATATCTTGGTGAGAGCTTGGAACAATTTCCAAGATTGAAGGAACTCTTCCTTACCCTCACTCTGAGGTAAACATGATCCCCAATGCTGAACTCACTGTTCACCCTATGCTTATCTGCATAGATTTTTTGTCTGTCCTGTGTTGCTTTCATATTCTGCCTCATCTTTAGAACCTCTTGCTCCATTTCCTTGAGCAATTCCGGACAAAGCACAACCCTCTTCGCTGGATTATCCCAAGTCACAGGTGTCCTACACCTTCTTCCATAAAAAGCTTCATACGGACTCATCCTCAAGGATGCCTGTTGTCCATTGTTATAAGCAAACTCTACCAAGTGTAAGTAATCTTCCCACTTGGTTGGTTTGTCCATCACGTACATGCAAAGCTTATCTTCAAGCACCCGATTGACTCTCTCTGTTTTCCCATTTGTCTGAGGATGGTATGTAGTGCTGAAGCTTAGCTTTGTACACAAATATGCAAACAACCCCTTCCAAAAATTGGAAGTGAACTTGACATCTCGGTCAGAAACTATTGCCTTAGGAAATCCATGCAATTTGAAAATCTCCCTCATGAATATCTTTGCAATGTCATCAGTATTATGCGTAGACTTTACCGGTATAAAATGTACTGCCTTTGTCAACTTGTCCACCACAACCATGATGGAATCATGTTGTCTCGAAGTCATCGGCAATCTCGTAATAAAATCCATGGAAATAACTTCCCATTTCCATTTTGGAACTGGCAAAGGTTGTAACAAACCTGCTAGGTGTTGATGCTCAACCTTTACTTGTTGACACTTCATGCACCTCGAAATGTATTCAGCCCTGTACTTTTTCATTCTTGGCCAAAAGTACTATTTCCTAGTGGTAGCAATCGTCTTCTGGTATCCTGGGTGACTAGAATACGGAGCTTGATGGATCTCATCCATAACAACCCTCCTCAAATATGCTACATTTGGAATATAAAGTATACCCTTATAAGTAAGAAGTCCATCTTCTTCCAATTTATATCAATCATACCTCTTCTCAAGACTTTGCTGCAGCAATTTGTCTTTTACCAGCTCATACACTTCATCTTCGGTAGTATGATTAACAATTTGCTGCCTCAAATCTGATTGGCAAATACTAAGGGATGCCACATGCATTTCCTACACCTTCCTTCTGAGTGCATCAGCTACCTTACTCTCTTTACCCTTTATGTTCTTGATTTCAAAATCAAACTCACATAAAAACTCCAACCATCTTGCTTTCCTAGCATTCATAGTAGGCTGATTAAATAGATACTTCAGACCGCAGTGGTTTGTCCTAAGCTCAAATATTCTTCCCATCAAGTAATGCCTCCATATCCTGAGAGCATGTACTATGGATGCAAGCTCTAGATCATTAGTGGCATAGTTCTTCTCATGCTCCTTCAGATTTCTTGACTCATAACATATCACGTGGTTGTCTTGCATAAGGACTCCTCCAAGCCCTTGTCCGCATGCATCGGTACATACCACAAAATATTTCTCTGGATCTACGACTTTCAATACTAGTGCACTGGTGAGAAGGTTCTTTAGCTGCTGGAAGCTTTCTTCACACCTTGATTTCCATTCAAACTTTATCCCCTTCCTTTGCAAGGAAGTGATGGCATGTGCAACTTTGGAGAATCCTTCAATGAATCTCCTGTAGTATCCTGTAAGTCCCATAAAAGATCTTACATCTGTCACATTTCTTGGAGTAGGCCAATTCATAATGGCCTCAATCTTTTTAGGGTCCACAAATATACCCTCCTTAGAGATAACGTGACCCAAATATTGAATTCTGTCTCTATAGAAGTCACACTTGCTCAGCTTTGCATACAACTGATGCTCCCTGAGCAATTGTTATGTGAATCTCAAATGATCCTCATTTTCTTCCTCATTCTTTGAATAGACAAGAATGTCATCAAGGAAAACAAGAACAAACTTGTCCAAATACCTGCCGAAGACACTATTCATAAGGCACATAAATGTAGCTGGTGCATTTGTGAGACCAAATGGTACCACTACAAACTCATAATGTCCATACCTTGTTCTGAAGGTTGTCTTCTGAATGTATTCATCCTTGATTCTCACCTGATGGTAACCATACCTCAAGTCAATATTTGAAAATACCCTTGCTCCTATCATTTGATCAAAGAGATCATCAATCCTAGGAAAAGGATATTTATTCTTCACAATAACCTTGTTCAGCTGTTTGTAATTAATGGACAACCTAAGTGTACCATCTTTCTTCTTTACAAACAGAACTGGTGCTCCCCAAGGAGACACACTTGGACTGATATACTTCTTTTCTAACAACTCTTGCAGTTGCATCTTCAACTCTAGCATCTCCAGTGTACTCATCTTGTAGGGTGTCTTGGACACTAGTGTTGCTCCTGGCACAAGTTCAATTGTGAAATCAATGTCCCTCTTTGGAGGAAGCCCTGGAATATCATCAGGAAACACATCCTTGAATTCCTGTAACACGTGATAGTCCTCCAACCTAGGATTTTCAGCTTCTGATGCCTCCAAAATATGAGTTGCATACAACGGGAAACCTTTCCTATAGAACTTCTTCAACTGCATTGCTGAAACCTGCCTTACTAAAATCACCTTTGGAATACCTTTCACAACTACTGGGTTTCCTTCTTCATTCATGCATTTAAAAGTATTGTTATAACAGTCAATCTTCACCCTATGAGATTCTAACCAATCCATTCCAATGAGAACATCATAGGAACCAAGCGGTAGGACATTTAGATCTACACAATTGACCAATCCATTCATGACCAATGGACATTTCTCTACCCCTTCACTAACTTTTCTCTTAGTTCCAGTGGCTAGCTGAACTAACCAAGATTTCTTATGCTTTACTTTCTTAAAAGCACAAATATCCAGTACTATAGGAGTAATGTAATTATGAGTATAACCAGGGTCAATCAAAATAGATATAGATTGATCAGCAATCTTACATGCAACTTCAACCACTGTTGACTGGTGATCTTCCTGGCGGTCCTCTAGTGCTGCATAAATTCTAGGGACTGCCCTTGCTACTTGACCCACTGTTTCTGCTTCTTGAATGTTGTAAGATGGTCTTGCACTCTCATTCTCGAGTGGGCAAGTTTTGCACATGTGGGGTCCTCCACATCTCCAATATTGAAGTGGTCCTCTATTCTGTTGTGGATCCTTATGCTTTTCTCCTGTCACTCCAACTGGCTGACTAGCAGCTTGGAATGGCTACTTCTGCTGATTCCGGAAGTTAGAAGGTTTGAAACCTTTCTTTCTTTGGTTAAACTTCTCATTCTTCTTGTCCTTCCATGCCTTATGGTAACCAGGTTTACTTTTTCTTTGCTCATAGCAATACTTATCCTTCCGTATTGCTTCTTCAAGAGTTCTGGGTTCGTAAAACTCAATTCTATCTTTGTAAGATAGAGGTAATCCACTCAGAAACTTCTGGACCTTCACTTTTTCATCTTTGATGTACCTGGCATACCTCAATAGTTCCAAGAACTTCTTTGCATACTCTTCCATGGTCTGCTGTCCCAATATCAGCTCATGGAACTCCTTAATCTTGCCATCATAATACCTATCAGAGAGGTATTTCTACCTGAAATACTTCTTGAACTGTTTCCACTTTAGTCTCCTTTCACTAATCCTCTTTACTTTATTGAAGTGTTCCAACCAAATGGATCCCCTTCCATTCAGATTGAATATGGCAACTCTTTCCTTCATGTTTCCCGAATAATCCTGAACTTGAAAATACTTCTTTATCCCAAGAAGCCAAGCTTCAGCCTCTTGTCCAGTATTTACTTCACCATCAAATGTAGGAGGCTTAGCCTTCTTAAATTCATCCCGAGAGTGATTCCTATGGTGTCTCTTTCTTTTTCTTTTACGAGAAGATGAGCTTGAATGCCCGCTGGATTCTTCAGATTCAGATGATCCACTAGAAGTCCTTCTCCTTCTCCTAGTACTACTCTTACTACCTTTCGGTCTTGCTGTACCCTGCCCAGAGTCTATCTTTCTTTGCAAGTCTGTCAAAATATGCAACATAGCAGCATTCAACTGATGCTGCTCTTCCTGGGCTTTAATTAAGCTTCTCATGGTGGCTGCAACATCTGACTGTGTCTCTTGGAACCTCCTTCCATTAGACTCTATGTCATCATTTCCCATTTGTACATTTTCTCCCATGGCATCTCACGCACGCTCATAGGAATCCCAAGCATCATATTCATCATGGGTTCTCATAACTGAACCACCACTCACTTACCAAGTTGCACTATTTGGAATACCTCCCTTGAAGGTGTCTATGATTATGCAACGTGTTAGTAACACAACTGTTAGATGCATAACATTGATTTAAACCAACATTACTTACCTTCTCTTGGAGAAAAATTATAAATAACAGTTTTGCTTAAGCACACAAAAATTCTCTTTTTGTTCAGCCCTGCAATCTATTGACAATCCGTTGAAAAACCCACTGAAAAACAACTGGGATTCACTGAAAATCCCACTTGAAAACTCAAAAATTTCCTTGTATAAAATCAGGTCTCATCCCAACTAAAATCTCTGATGTTTCGGCAATCCAATCCACAAACTCCCTCTGATGCTCATCAATGGCCCTAACAACTAACATCGTCCGATGTATCAGCGGCTCCAACAACTAAATTTTTTCGTTGTATTGGATCCCCGATTGTCTCGGCTTCTGATCTTTATTATTTATCGGTGATGCCGAGGGCTACTGCATATTGGCAGTTGGATGCACTATCCATCAGGTGGATAGTCCCTTAGGCAGCCGCAACTGTGGGTAGTAATCTCACTGCAAATTTTGCAGACCATAAACTCATCGGCTATTGAAATCTCTATCCACTATCAGCGGTTGAAGCCTCTAACCATCGAGGTGCTAGTCCACATGGCAGCTGCAACGGCGGAATCCCAAACAACTAAAATTTTTCGATTTATCTGTGGCTCAAACCACTAATCTGCTCCGTAATATCAGCGATTTGATCTTCTATTATTCTCTGATGTGTCGGTGCTCTCATCAACTAAATTTTTTCAACGCCCATCGGTGATCCCATCAACTAAGTTTCATCGACGTGTCGACAGTCCAAACAACTAATGTTTTTCGATGTTCATCGGCGATCAAAACAACTAATTTCTTCCGGCACATCGGCGGACCAATCCACTAACCTTCTCCGACGTATCGGTAGTCTCATCAACTATTTTCTGCCGAATTTTCGGCGATCTGAACAACTAACTTCTTTCGATGTCCGCCGCTGCATCAACGGATTCATCATCTAAATTTTGCCGGTGGCATTGGCGGTCCAAACAACTATTTTGCGTCGACACTTCGACACTTTTAACATCTAATTTTTGGCAATCTGTTCCACTGATCTTCACCGACGACGATGATGTTTTGGAGACTTCATCGCCTAATCATCGGCGATCTAATCCTCTAAACTTCGTCGATCATCGATGGTTTCATGACTTAGAATTTTTTTGACATTTCTCTTTAATATTCCTTCCGCTTGCCACTGTCGGGTGGCCTGCCGACTATGCTTTTCGCTGTACCAGAGGATCTTCCCACTTAGTCCTCTGATGACCCGATGAGCTTGGTTCTTTGAAAAATTTTCAACAAAATTTTCTATCATTCTCAAATTTCTTCCTACCACACTCTGGCAACCTACCTCTGTTAATGGTTCTCACGGCCCATTCAGGCCCATGCTACAACCTGTAGGCTCTGATACCACAATGTAACGTCCCTGACCCTATGACCAGCGAAGAGGATGCTATGGTGTCATTAAACATCTGGGCTAAAATCCCCATGAACATGTACATACATATAAACTGCAATAAAAATGCTTAAAACATAAAACCTGCTAAGGTGCATAATCATTCATATACACAGCGGAAGCAAACATACATTCATTCAAGCATTCAACATGTTCATCATCATTCATTAGCAATAAATATAAATGCAGAGACGAAATGGTCAAGAATACTTATCTTAGAAAGGATTCATCCCGCAACAAGCTACGTCGCTGCAACATTCCGCCCAACCATAGGCCAGCATGCTCCTTAATCTCTCAGAAACGCTGCCACCCCCGAGTTGGGAATGATTCCCCAAGGAATAAGGAACAATCAGGCTTACACATAGCCAAGGATACACAAAATAGCAGATCATCCAAGCCAACATAGTTGGGTTTATCAGGCCATCATGGAGCTGGGAAAGGCTAATTGCTAAGCTAGTGGGCTCATTGCAGAGCTAAGGACACCTACACCAGAACTAGCATGGCTTCTAGAAAAACAACACACACCCAACACAAGGAAATCAGTCCCTTCTCTGATACATAATCCCTTCGGCCCTAACCTCCCTTCCAGTGCTATTCAGGGGTTGTGGAGAAGAAAGCCAACCCTCTAGATTTGTCTGTGTGGCTCCCAAACACACCAGGTTTATCAAGCAAACCAATCCCTCATCCCCACTCCAACGCAGTCCAAAGACCAACCACTGCATACACGCAGCCAAACAAGCTATTCACAGCTTGGGTAGGGGAAAGCAACCCCTGAGTTGTTCTTGGCCCTATCATGGCCAAAATGACTCCATAACAACCTACAACAACCTAACACATAGAAACAACATAGCCAACAAAATATGGGGAAACAACAGCAACGAACAACGTGGGGAAGACCTCATCTCCCGGCTCCACAATGGGATGAAGCAGATGGAAAAATTACACAATCTGCACTGGGGAAAGAAATTGGACTCCCATCTTGTGCATGAGGAAAACACACATGCAGACCACAAATCCATATAGGAATCATAGATACCCCTCTATAAAAAAGTGAATGACAGCCAAAAACGACTCTCCTCCTTGCTGCATGAGACCAAACAGAAAGAATCCTCTGCGTGAGGAACATGATGACTCTCCCTCTACCTGAGGATGGATGACAATGGAGAATGGCGAGTGGGAAAGCGCGGAAGAGTGCTCCCATGCCATCGTGGAGAGAGTGGAATGATGGGCATAGTCATTTTTCCTTCCCAATGTGGGGTTCGATTTGCTAGTGGAGTGTGCGTGTGGGAAAGGACTGACAATCCTGCCAAACTCCACTCCCCAGCAATAACTGCCACAACTAATCAGCAGAACATTTAAGGTGGTAGTTGGATGAGACAAGGTAAGGTGAGCAAAACAAAAAGGGTGGTGACACATGGCTTTTCCCCCATGGGCTCAAGGTTTAACATTCCCCCTCCTTATCCTTAAGAAAATCATGCCCTTTTCAANAGACATTTACATGATGCTAGAAACCATATGTGCCGGATAGCACAATATACCATCGGCAACGATTCCGTTCGCCGAAACATAACACAACCAAATTGATGGTGGGGATTTTGCCTTTAGCTCCACACCATGATTCATTACAATATATACATCATGTACATTTTATGCAACGGGGTCAAAACCGGGGTGTTGCACTTTCTCTGATAGTTGTGAAGCGATATGGCTTCAGAAATTGATGTCAAGTCTATTTGACATGGAGTTGGATACCACATTGATTCTTTGTGACAAACAGAGTTGTATAAAGATGATACAGAATTTCTTATTCCATGATAAATCAAAGCACATAGAAATCCGATACTTTTATGTAAGGGATATGGTACAAAAGGGAGCTATAAAGCTCCATTATGTGAGTACTGATGAGCAAGTTGTTGAAGTGATGACCAAGCCTCTATCTCAAGTAAAGTTTGAATATTTTCGTGACAAATTTTGTGTAGTCAGAAAAGACTTTCCTGGCAAGGAGGAACAATGATGATACTACAAACTTTCCTTGCAATAAGGAATGATGAAGATATGGACTCTCTTCAGAAAGGAGGAAAAATTCTGAGATATGGTCTCTCCTTGGAAAGGAAGAAAAAGTCAAAGATATGAACCTTCCTCGGACAAAGGGGGAGCTAGTTGATGATATGGATCCTCCATGGAAAGGGGGAGTTATGATGAGACTGCCATTGATAATGGGATTACAGTGAAGCTCTAGTATGAAAGAGGCCAAGTATGCCTGAAGATGTTGACAATGTCCAACATTCACTTGTGGATGATAGTATCCTCTCTTAAGGATGGTCTTGTAGGAAATAACACTCTGTTCCTGAGAGTGGTCCTTACTAGCTAAGGATTTCCCTGGAGACATTACTCTCGTATGGAGAGTGTACCCACATTAATTTGTGGATGTCGTAGAATAACAATCGCTTAGGAGTAGTGCTAGATTTGAAGCTAAGGATGCTCTACGATTAGTCCTTATGGACGACATGGCCTACATTTAGGTGTGGTCAATATTTGTAGTTGTAGAAGTTACTCTCGCATGGAGAGTGTACCCACATTCATTTGTGGATGCCGTAGAATAATATTTGCTTAGGAGTGGTCCTAGATTTGAAGCTAAGGATTCTCTATGGCAAGTTCTTATGGATGAAGGGACCTGAATTTATGTGCGGTCAATATCTCTAGTTGCAGACAATAATCTTGCATGGAGAGTATGCATAGATGTACACGTAGATGCATAGTATAACACTCGCTTGGAGTGGTCCTATCTCTAATAGGATTAGGATGGTCTACGATGAGTCCTTGCAGACAATGTTGTCATGCATTTATTTACGGATGAATCAACTGGTCAATACTATGTACCCTCCTTGTTAAGGGGGAGTATGATGATGATGATTGCATCATCCTTAGACCTATGTCCTAAAGTGATAGGGATTGATCATCCCATAAATAGATCATGTGTATTGCAGGTAGCGTGGAAACAAAGGATAAAAAAGGTTGAAGTGCGACTATAAAGGATCAAGAAGATCAAAGTGTTGCTGCAAAGGATTGATAAGATCAAAGTGCTGCTGGAAAGGATGGAGAAGATTGAAGTGCTAATGCAAAGGATAGAGAATATCAAAGTGATACTACAAAGGATTGAGAAGATTTAAGTGTTGTTGCAAAGGATCAAGAGGATTGAAGTGTTGATACAAAGGATAGAGAATATCAAAGTGCTACTACAAAGGATCGAGAAGATTGAAGTTCTACTATGAAGGGTCAAAAGATCGAAGTGTTGTTGCAAAAGGATCAAGTGATTGCATGCTGCAAAAGATGAAAACTCAGTATTGTTCCAGTATTGAAGACATTGAAGAGTAATTATTCTATTTACTGATGATTTTTGAAAACTTCCTATGACGTATAGATGTATAATCTTGATACTATTGAATATGCTCTCTCTCGTTACTCCTATAGTTGATGATGATGTTGTCAGTAGATTACCCTTCTCGTTAAGGAGGAGTGTTGAAATATTGTAACTTCAAAGGATATTATAAATGTATTTTACTGATGTACCCCAAGGGAGATGTTCTGATCCTCCATCGATATGTTATTATTGTAATTGGTCATCAAAGATTCATGAGGTAAAGCCTCCATTGTAATTCGGGTCAATAGTACCCTAATGAATATAATAAAATACCGTTTTGTGATTTACTATGTGAAGTAGGCCGAGACAATTTAGTGGGGTCGACTTGATTAGGGTAAAATTTAGTTGACAAAAACATAGACTCACTCACTTGTGTAGCTCATAAGAGTTGTGCTTCTCATTTGAACACAAACTCACTCACTTGTGTAGCGCATAGGAGAGAGAGAGAGAGAGAGAGAGAGAGAGAGAGAGAGAGAGACATACCAACAAGGAGGAGAATACATGTTTTGGGGTTTTATATTATACATCTTATACAAAGGAAGTTTTGTTGGGTTTTCTTCCCCTTAAGGATTTCCCAGGATAATTAATGTGTCTATATTGTGATTGTGTTTCTTTCAATGATTCATCATATGCTACTATTGTGAATTTCTATTAAAAACTAATGATATATAGCTAAGCATACATAATCTTAACACTTTAGCATCCACTATGTAATCCTATGAAATATTTTTAATGGACAATGTTTCCACTTCTGCAATGATGTCAGTTGCATTTTCCCAATTATCACAATTAAAAAGGTTATTGTCTATTTGAACAAAATAAATACATTCATATGAGCCTACTTCCCGCTTTCTTGTTTCCTTGACTGATAATTCATTATATGTACTGTAATATAAATCCAAATTTGCATTGACATCCCCTTTTTCCTTCTCCAATAAGACTAAAGATTCTTCTTTCGATACATTGACATCTAATATTTGAAGAAACATGGGAAAATTTGGGGTAATTTTTCATGACTATACATATGATTAGTCCCTTTGAACTTGCACGAAATTTCGACATATGCTTATTTCCTTTGAACTTGCACACATTTTTTCATTATAGATATGCTTAGTCCCTTTGAACTTGCATGCAATTTCTTTCCCACTAGATTGTGCTCCGACATAAACTTTGCATGCACATTGAAGACTAGAAATACTCAAATGGTATCATGTGCACCATCCTCCACAACTTCTCTCCTAAAGAAGTTAGTAATATATGATTATTTTCTTTTACTAGACGAAGGATGGGAATTGGGAACCCTCAATCCCATATTGTCTACAACAATAAGTGTCAAAACTATTTTTCCACTTGCAATAGAAGCATTGGACATAGGATTTTTTTTGGAAACATGATCTACAACAAAATTCCTTGTAAGTGGACCATCATTTCCAAGAGAGTTATATTGGGAATTGGTCACAAATTGCTCCCAAAATTCAGTTTGGCTCTCATACAAATAAAAAATTGTTGAAGTTATATCACCTTGTGATTGGGTAAGTCTATCATCTCATTTGCAGTAAGCTACATAGGAAAGCATGTCTTCAATCCTTTGATTACCTTGTCCATAAAATTAACATTTTTATTGGATTAACAACTAACCACTTGAATTGGAACTTCTTGGCGTATAATCACCATCTTCACAATTGTTTTTCCCTACTTGTGTTAAAGTTGGATTGCTAATAACAAGCTGGAAACCATCCTCTATATTAGGAGAAGGAAACAATTACTTACTAATGAGATTGAGAAAAGGTATCCTCTTTACCTCTCTACATTCAGATTGGACTTGGACAAAGTTGATAGGCACATAGATTGTGTAAAGGCATTGGGTACTCACTAGATATGACTCAGGGTCCACTGTCCACTTTTATGGGAAACTCTCAAGGGTGAAGATGAATCGGGATATTGAGACAAGTTTATTGCACAATTTGGGTTCAGAGACATAGAATATCAAAGAAAGCTTCCCTAGACTGGATAAGAATTTATTTCATTTCCTTATCTCTAGAAGAAATTGAAATAGATTCCTACTGCTAGGTTGTTGTATATCAGACCTACAAAATATTCAATTGGGGATAGATGTTGGGAGATGAAATTGTCTATATTTTGTTGCATGTTCATTATATTTTTCCAATTACCTATTGTCTAATTTTCCAACCACTATCCATTCTGTCTAAACCAGTTGAATAAGGTTTCACCAGACCACCCTTAAAGTGCTCTATGAAATTCGAAACCTCAACTACTGTGGTTCAAATGAAGGAAGCTATGAAATTCGAAACCCTAGTTCACCCAATGCATTTCCAAAACCCCAAACACTCGGAACAACATTTCTGAAAAAAATCCAACTGTTAACAAGCCACAGCAATCATCAGAGAAAAAATGATCTACAAAAACAACTAAGCCACTTGATCCAACACATGAGTCTATGAGAACAAAAGAGCCTTTATCACAAAAGAGTTCCCCATTGGTTGAGGAAGAAGTCCAACAGAAGTTTCTTGTTGTTGAGACAGGTAGTTATTACTTAGCATGTTTATTGGGGTGGTTCTTTTGGATTTATGGCTTTGTGGGTTTTTTTATCCATGATAAGTAGGTATATATCTGTAGCAGTGTTTCTCATGCACTTCAAACTTTTCTTGTTTTCAGCAAGGAAGAAGAAAAATAAGCGAGCTCGAAAACTCTCTACTAGTAAGTCATATTTATATTGCTTTTCAATTGGGAAACTGATTTGATGGGAAGTGTTATAGGATGTTTTGTGTTGTATTCTCTTTCCTAATTAGAAGCCAATGGATGCATTTGTAAATATTGCATGTTGGGTTCTTTACCATTGTTACAGCCAATGAGATGCAGTGGAGAGCACCACAGGATTTTGGTGCTGAAGGGTGTATGATGCCATATGCTGCACCTACTGCATATAATTCTTGTCCTGGTGCATAGTGGTGGCCAGAGGATTAAATGGCATGTAATGGTGGTGTCCCATACATGGTTTATGGACCTAATCCCTTTTCCATTCCATTTAGTAGACAAATTATGCCAACAGATATGTATGGAGCAAATGGATATATACCAGGTTTTGTCCCTCCTGTTCAAAGGTGAGGTGTTATTTTGTATTGATTTATTTTACTATATCTTAAATGAATTTTTTAGATATAGGATCGTACTTACAAGACTTGTCCAAGTCTTTTGACTACCTAATTTTGACTTGCTGAGAGTCAAGCATGATGATTACACTTGGTCAAAATGGCCATAACTTGTTAAATTTGAAGACATGGTCAAACAAATCTTAATTTGCTATTTTTACTGGTATTATCTAGGCTTAGCAGACATGGACATACTTGGTGAGTTGTGTAATACTTAGTCAAGTTTGACCTATAAAATAAAAAACTATACATACATACCCAAACCTAGAATAAAAAACACGTTCCTAAATTGTTTTTGAAACCTAGTTTTGTAGTGAGTTTGTTTGCCAAGAATTTACCTATTATGAACCAGTCTTACTCTTAAGTTTGCGGAGTCATTTCAATTTTTAATCCTCTGACTTTAGATAATATTGAATAGATTTTTTCTAATTGAGCAAGTTTGTAAATTTTAGAGAATATATGGATTATGGTATGGGTAATTACAACTCTGCTCATCTAGTTTTGAGTATAGATGAGTTTGAAGCTAGGCAAGCTGAGCAGAGGAGAAAAAAGACAGAATATGAGCAATGACACAATAGAAAGTAAGAAACCTTTAATTTCTCGAAATGAAATGCATATTTTAGGTGTTTTGATGAACCAAAGTTATGTATTCCATATTTTTCCTTTATCTGATCAAAGGAAATAGCTTTAGGGTTGAAAATGTTTTGAAATTTTGTTCCCAAACTTTTTTCATCTAAGTAGCAGAATTGTTTCGATTGGATACAGATTTATCTCCTCAACCCTTACCTATCAGATGCCATAATGCTCTTTCAACTTAACATGTGGAAATGGAAATATTTCTTTCCAAGATTCCATGAAAAGTATTGAACATGCTTTACACAACAGATCCTGGACTGTGTCCTTTATCAGATTAAAGGAAATAGCTTTAGGGTAGACAGTGGTCGAGAATTTTGTTTACATTTTAGTTTGTGGAAGGTGATATGAAAAGGATATTTTCTAAGGTAGCTATGAAATTTGAAACCCTAGTACACTCAATGCATTTTCAAACCCACAATCACACAGAAAAAAAAGATCATTTTTCTCTACAGAGAAGGAATTAATGCATTTTTCAAAAGGCCCTAGTGATCTACGCAATTCATTTCTATGAATTTAAGAAATTTTCATTTCTATGTGCTCTATGCAATCAAATAGTTGTTGTCTTTAATTTTTTTCTAAGTCTACATGGAAATGGGCCTCTTATCATTTTTGTGGATATGTCACCTTAATATTGCTTTTTCAATTAAATTGGGTCTTATTACGGGACAAGTTACCATAACCTATATAGTTTCATGCCACATCATAGCATTTCTGAATTGAAATTATAAATTTTTATCTAGGAAAAGAGGAATGTCTTTTTGATAAATTAATCCCTAGTTGAAAACATTTTTTGCAACACTAATATGTGTTAACTGTAAATGTAGATTATTGTGCAAAAGAGAAAATCATACTCATACTCCATCATCATCATACTCATACTCCTCATCCTCATACTACTCATTATCATGATTATTCTAGCCATGATGGCGATGATGATGATTATGATGAGGATGAGGATGAGGCCAAAACCTTAGGATGCTATCCTTGAAGAGTTCAAATTTGCTTGACATATTCACCAACATGCCACTTGTCCTCTCCTAACATGAGAACTCTTTCTTAAATGACTTGCAAGGATTCTTGGAGTGGTGTGACTTAGATATGCATGCACAAAGAGCCTCAAATGCGGAGTGCTCCTCTTCTTAAATGATGCCACATGTGAGCAAAGGGCTATTTCATGTAGAGTTGATTGGATGAATTGTAACTTGAAGAAAACCTTCCCTGGAGTCTTTATACTTGTCTTTATACAAGGAAGGAAGGTGCTAGGGTTTGTGAAATACAAAACCTAGAAGATACTTGAAGGGTTGGGGTTTTTAAAAGACAAAACCTAGAGGATAATTGAAGTGGTAGGGTTTGATTCCATCTGATAAGGACCTAGGTTTTTTATAGTGGTTCCAACCTCATCAAACATCACATGGAGAGTAGGAATTCAATATACAACACTTTTTATGAATGCAAGAATGAAAATATTGTAGGTTTTTCATTGGATTCTATCATGTATGAGAATATGGGAATGGAATTGAATCAAAATCACCAAGCCCTCCATGTAATCCAATGTCAATGGTGCTGATTTTTGAACTCCTCGTTTATATGCTTAGAAAAATTGTATTTTTCACTTGAGCCAAAAACCCTAATTAGGCATGTCAATTGCACTTAAGAATACATCTGGGTTTACATATGAATATCGATATTGAAATAACTATTTTGAATACAAACAAAGAAGGGAGGGGATCAAGTAGCTTTCCCAAAATCCCATGATGACAAACCCAAGCTCATATATGCTCAACACGGGCATGAATTCCATTTAAATGAAAACATAAGAAAACTACGAGCTTAGTTTTATAATTACAAACATAAATGTAAAATATAAATATGGAACACTTATCTTTTTAACAATATGGTCCAAGGAAATGTATACATCACCCCTCATGGATGCATTAGTTGGACTGCAAAGTATTACCCTCCTTAATGAAACTTATATCAATGGGGATATCTTAATATTTGTATGATTAGATATGCCTACTCTACCACATACTACTAATATTGCGTGGTCCATCCTATTAGGTTGTTTTAGCTTACCAACAAACCTAGTACTTCCCCTACTTCCTTCCTAAAAAACAAACATATCTATAGGAAGGACATGTTGGGACTTGCATTTGGAAATATAGTTATTGCAAATATGTTGATGTATGGAATCCTAGGGATTATGTAGTTACTAAAAAAAATCTAAAAATAATTGTTTGTAAATAAGTAGTTTTTGTTATATATATGATGGTGATGATGATGATGATGGTGATGATGATGATGATGAAGATGATGATGATGAAGATGTCGATGATGATGATGATGATGATGATGTCGACGATGATGATGATGAGGGTCATGATGATGATGATGATGATGACGATGATGATGATGATGATGATGATGATGATGATGAAGATGATGATGATGATGATGATGATGATGAAAATCATGATGATGAAGATGATGATGATGAACATCATGATAATGATGATGATGACGACGACGATGAAGACGATTATGATGATGATGATGATGAAGACGATCATGATGAACATGATGATGATGCTGATAATGATGATGATCATGATGGTCATGATGATCATGATCATGATGATGAAGATGATGATGACGAACATGATGATGATGGTGATAATGATGGTGGTGGTGATGATGATCAACATGATGATGATGATGAAGATGAGGAAGATGAAGAAGAAGAAGAATGATGATGATGACAATGAAGAGGATAAAATTGATTGTGATGATGATGATGATGATGAAGACGATGATGAAGATGAAGACGATGATGATGAAGATGGTGATGATGATGAATATGAAGATGATGATGGCGATGATGAAGATGAAGACAATGATGATGATGATGGTGTTGATGATGATGAAGATTCTTTTAGCCTCGTCTGTTCTCCTATCTATAAATATATGATCTCATTAATGTTAGTAACTCGTTAAAAAAAAGATAAAAGAATAGGTCTAATTAAATATTTACCTTTCAATATATTTCATCGTCTTCTTCATCCAAATCATCATCCATATCATCAGATCTAGAGTCAACATTGTAAGGATTGTCCATATCATCATTCTCATCTAAGTCAGTTAAGCTCATCATGTCATCATTGATATAATATTCATGGGCATTGTCTACTACATCATATGATTCAACTAATTATTGGACATCTTCTACAGGATCATCATGATCGTCTAACTCATGTTGATCATGCTCTTCATCATCATCTTCTTCTTCCAGAGTACCCTCTTCATTACCATCATCTAGGTTATACTTTACCGGCCTTCCCCTTGGATTGTGTCTCACAACAAATGACCAACCCGCTTTACCTGGAAACTTCGAGTAAAACACCTGTTCACATTGGCTTGGAAGAACATAGGGCTCTGTTCCTAGCTCAAACAACCTTGTATTTACCATGGTAAATCCATTATCATGTTCAATAATAGTTCTATTGAGATCACGTTGATTCAATCGTAACCTGTACCATTTGACAATGAACAGAACTCCCTTGAAGGATTTTAAAGTCACACTGTAGAATATCTTCCAAATACCCATAGTATCAATTTTCTAAGAGTTCCGGATGTTTGTCACTTCTAGATGAAACATTGGTCATGTGAAAGACTGCATATATCCCACAATCTGATGTTTTCTTTGTTTCATTCAATTTTTTGATGTGATATCTACAACCATTGCATACCATAGCCTTATGGTGTTTTACTTACAATAAGCAATACACGAAAAATATTACACAACGATTCAATATTTGTGTAGCCATACATGGAAAAGAACAACATGTACATCAAAATGTAATTTGCAAAATAAAAAATTTAGAGTGTTTGATTGATATGATTGCCATTTTATCTTTTAAACCATATGCTAAATCGATTTCCCTTTCTGTAAGATTTGTATCTCCATTGTGATGTGCTACTTTTACCAATGAAGCCACGCCTTCCCATGATATTACATGACCCAATTGTTCACATCGTTCAATCCATATCTTCATCCAAAGAGATCCTAAGATTACATGATTCTTCTTTAAAGTGAGGCCACTTTTCCTCCATATCTATAAAAGCAAATACATCTACAGGAAATCAAATAACATCATCTTGACTTTTGTTCCTGACATGGTAATCCATAAATTGCGTTATGTTATTGCACGTGAACATAAATGTGGAATGATGGGAATGTAATGAAGAACCTTGTGAGGCACCTTTTTTGTTACTTGATCTGTTCATTATCTACTTATATGACATTTCCAACATTCTATTGCAAATTCATGCTGATTATAATATATAACATGGTCATTGGGGCATGCATGAATTGCTTCATAATGCATTCCAATCTCTTTCATGATGGAAGATAAATCTCGATATGTGCGAGGTAAGAAATTTGATGGTGGTAACAAAAATTAAGCTATCAAGCTACATCAAATAAAAATAAAAATAGAGTTAATGTAATATATAAATAATATTAACGAAACACACTTCATCTGTATTAATTTGAATTATGAATTAACAATACAATTATTAGAGGAATACAGATAAACTTTATCACGATCATATGTATGTGATGGATTATTTTACATATCTTAGCATCTGTGTGATTGATATGTTTGAAATACCATTCATAACCTTCAAGTTCATTATCAACAATATAGTAGAGAGAATTTTTTTTTGGGAGCCTTCATAAAGGGGTTCATATGCCTTATTGAGAAGAGGTACATTGTGAACATCATCAAAGTCATCAATATTTTCATTATCATCGTCATCGTCATCATCCATTCTAACATTCAATGAATCATGGATCAATGTATTTGTACCATCATCTTCAACTACGTTATCAGTATGATCATCTTCTTCAATATGATCATTCACTTTTCTCCATTAAAAATAGACACTCCATGATCCTTTAGAACTTGTTTTGAAAGCACTTCCTCTGGACGATATGTTGTAGGATGTATTTCTTTTATAAATACATGAATACATCAATAGATATAAGTTAATATAGGAGATATTAAAATAATACATATATTTACCAAAGCAAAGAATATAAAAAACTTTATAATGCTAAACCTACAAATGGACAATATTCATTCCCCTCCTCAGTGTTTCCATGTTCCCTGCAATGTTTTGTGGCCGTTAAGATCAATATTCTTCCCTTATTAAATCTCCTGCATTGAGTACATGGACAATAAAATTTTCCATCACCCCTTCGTTTCACTGCATCCCATAGTCTAACAAGCAATTGTCGATTGTGTTCATTTGGATCAGGAATATTGCTATTTGACATTTTCTCACAAAATTCGTGAATGAATACTATCGACAATCTTAAAAAATCAAGTTCCAAGCATCACAATTTTCTCAAACGAAGGTTTGTCGAAGAATAAAAAAATTCCCGCAAACTATTTATTGAAGAAAAAAAAATCCCGCAACTAGCCATCGAAGAATAAAACAATTCCTCAAACCGTCCGTCGAGGAATAAATAATTTCTGCAAACCATCTGTCAAAGAATAAATAATTTCTGCAAATCGTTCGTTGCTTCTATAGAAAACATGTTGGAATGTTTAAAAATGTTTATATTTATAATTCGGAAGTCGTCGAATATCCGACGATATGAACCTACTTACCGTTGGAAATGTGGCTTTATACTATTTGAAATATGTCTTTATATTATTTGGAAAAATATCCCGAGGTTGTCAAAAATTCGACGAACACCCCTTCACCTATCATCGCAAATCCGATGACCTATCGTCGTGAATTCAATGACCTAGTGTCACATATACGACACACTAGTGTCGCAAAGTGTCGTCGAAAAACCTATGATGAGGAAGTAAAAAAACCGATGATGATTAAAGAAATCGAAAGGTACAATACTTTTCATCATTACAAACCAACAAAAACATACTTTATGTCGAATGTCGTCAGATGGGCTCAAATTTCATTGTGTTTAATGTCTGAACAAACTGTTTTCAATCTTCTTCAAACTGACATGTTGAGATGGAATGGCTTGTAGATGCTTCTATAACATTCGTTTGATAATCTCAAACATTTTTTTTTGTTTCTCAAATGTTTGTATGATATCTATTATGCTTCATTAATGAGCTAAATTTGGAGTTGAGTCTGCTCAAATGGTGATTCCTTCTAAAAGGAACCAAGAAATAAAATTACCTGCGTAAATACCATTTCATCTGTTAACATATTCTCTGCAAATACTCCCCATTGATTTGATCTTTAACAAATACTCCCCATTTTCCTATAGATTTTACATACACAAAAATAGAACATGTAAATAGATAATATAAAAAGATCATAAAAATTTACATAAAATGAAAAAGAAAAACAACTTTTTACTATATTATCTACATCCCATAATGGTCCGATGACTCAAGCCAATTTGTAGGGAATGGGAGAAGATATTCAAATCCTTCAATGCTTGGAGTGAGTGGACATAATTTTTTAGACATGATAATATTTTTGCATTGATTATCAATTTGTATAGGTAAATGAAGACTTGGGTGTAGTAATCCTTCACAAGATCCTACATGAGTAACTTGATAGGTGTTGAGGTTGCAGTATATGCATGGAATTTGACCATATTTTCACATGAGAATAAAACTCCCACAGCTCGAAATGGAAGGTACCATGGACAATGTTTGATATAAGTGTGAAAAACCATACACTCCTAATTCAATATTCCTATATATGAAAAGCGTCTTCTAATAGGATTCATAATGCAAAGCTTATTATGTCATGGTAAAGGACAATACTTTGAGAGTAAAACAATTGATCTAACTGTGCATTCAATTTAGTATCTATTTTTTAGACTGGTAAAATGCAAAAAAGATGTATATGTGAAAGTATAGAAATCAATTTAACCAATTAATAATGGTGCAATCTAAACGTTCTAAGTTTCCACATTTTCTAAGTGTATTTTTGGTGTTGTTTTGTTTAAAATCCGGTTGGAAATCTATAAAAATTCATAGATTCACAAATATTAGTTATGGAAATTACATAATTTAAGTGTTATGGAGGTATTTGAGGGTGCTAAATCTATTTATAGATTCAAAAATACATAATTTACACTTTTAAATTTGGATTTCACCAAAATACATTTACACGATTAGGAACAAAACCCATTAAAAAGTCCAAAACCTAGAGTATTGTTCCATTGATAATAACATAATTTGCACTGAGAGTAGTGACGTGCTATACCCCAATATGGGGGAGATGTTCTAAGGTAATGTGAACCTCAACCCCCAATTTGGAGGAGATCTTTTAAGGCAAGGTAAAGTTACATAAAAAAATAAAAAATAGTTATAAAAATTCAAATAAAAAGTGATTAAAAAATTTATATAAAATAAAAAAATAACAAATTAAAACCAACTAAATTTATCTTCAACCCAAACTTACATATAAGTTTTCCTTGATATATTAAAAAAACATAATAATAATAAGAAATGTATGGTTAACAGTACTAACTAATCCGTGTTGGCGAAACATAATAATAATAAGAAATGTATGGTTAACAGTACTAACTAATCCGTGTTGGCGTGGTTATTGACTTTCAGGCCTGGCATGTCATAATTGCTATAAAAGAGATCTCTTAGTTTAACAATCATCGTATCAGAACCTTTCTCTTGCAATTTCTAGTTTTATTTCCTCGCGTTTTTTTCTTTTCTGGTTTTATTGCGCGATTTTTTCCTGGTGGTAATAGTTATAGAACGTGTTCTGTTCTCCAATTTCTGGTGGTAATAGTTACAGAACCTGTTATGTTCTCCAATTTCTGTGGCGTTTTTCTTTTCTTTTGCGGTAGTAGTTTCCTCTCTGTCGCTTTCTCCTCCACCAAGCTGAATCTAAGCTAAGCTATCATGGAGCCTGCTTCAGATTTATTATCCAAGCTTCCAAGTCACTTGCTCAGCTTCATCATTTCTAAACTCCCAATTAAAGAGGCGGTTAGGTCTTCCATTCTTTCCAGGAGGTGGAGGTATCTCTACAACGAAATTCCCAAGCTTACTCTCTCCCCGGATCTTCTTATGGGCATGTTCATGATCCCCAATCCACTCGCCATTGCACAAGTGGAGAATATGATCTCCAACATTCTTCTCTTACATTCCTCTACTCTAGAAAGATTTGATCTCTATACCAGAGGCGACTGGCATTTTACTTCTGAGAATATATGTAGATGGGTGCACTGCGTAGCGTCCAAGAATGTCCAAGACCTCTCTCTTCACCATTTGGGCCCTCTCCATCGAAGGGAAATCTTACCTCCTTCCGTTTTCTTATGTAATAGACTCAGTAGCCTCACACTCTTCGACTACATGATCACAAATATTTCGACCGGTTTTCGTGGATTCAAACATCTGACTGATTGCTTCTTCCGTAATGTGGAATTCAGAGATGAGAGTTTAGCCCTATTTCTTTCTCATTGCCCGCTTCTCCAGACACTTCATCTGGAGTCTTGCGTTGTGCCGCAGAATATCACTATTTCGGCTTCTCACATTGAACATTTATCTGTCGAAAGTCCCGGTAACCATAACCCGGTGGAGATTTTAACCATCAACTGCCCGAAGCTTAGACATCTCTGGTTATACTGTATAACCAGAGATTTGAGAGTGAATGGGCTCTTGTTTAAGGAGCTATCTTTGGCAGTTACGCACCTTTACATGGATAGCGATGGACCTTTAGAGATGTCATTGGATCATGGAAGAAACAATTTATGGGCGGAGACAAGGGGAAACTTCAAATTGCTGACAAATTTATTAGTAAGGAATGACAACATAGATATTTCACCTACTACCGACCTTCGGCTTCCTCATATTGAGTGTATGTCCATCTATGGCATCATTTGTCTGGTAGGAGTTCGTTTTCTTGATTGTATATGTTATAGGTTTGTGTTTTGTGAAGCCCCAAGGGTTAGCTCTATTGGTAAGACGTGCGCACACTTTTTAGGTACGGGGAGAGGTCACGGGTTCGAGCCTTGAGTGCTTCGGGGTTAGGTCATTTGTGAGGATGGCCGGCGGTTTACCACCTCTACCATCCACTAATGTGGAGAAGTATTGCTGGGTTTTCCGTGGAGATTTCCTCTGAAAAAAAAAGGTTTGTGTTTGTGTTGACTGAGAAGGATTTTTGGTATGGGGGTGGTGATTTGTATTAGGTTTTCAATTTAATGCAGATTTTAGCCCAAGATCGCATTCCTGCAACATCTCCACTACTCAATCTTCGGAAGGTATACGCACGTCTGCGCAATTATGATGAGAAGGAGATCGCTGTGTTGGTCTGGTTGCTTGGGAACTCCCCTGCTCTTGAAACCATGGATGTCCTTGTACCACCACGGCGAGAAGAACGCTGGAGAGACGAAACATGCAAACAACTTTTACGGATAATGCTGGATTCACCTTCGGCTCCAGCAAGAGTACGCGTAACCGAAGATCGCTCTTTGCTGCAACCAGAGTAAATATGGATTGATAAGAGGATTTATGTTAGGCAGATGTATTATAATTATTGTTTCATGATGTGTTTCTATTTATTTAAGGTAGAAGTATTAAGTGTTAAAATGGACTTTGATATTGGTTAATGGTGATGTTGCAATATGGTTATGTTCTTTATTGCATTTTGTTGTGTTATGAGATTTATTAAAATGTCATGCAACCATTGGGTTTGGTTAAATTTAAATTTGGATTCGGCTTTGTTTCATTGTGTTATACATCAAGGGTTATGTGAGATCACAATGTTGATCCAAGGTTAATGTTATGTTTTATTGTTTCATTTGTTCATGGGTATGTTTTATTATGGTTGTATTAGTTGATGTGTCATGTTGTATTACAAGATTTAATGTAAATTTTGTAATGGGTGGGTTCGGTTATGCTTGGAATCGTTTTGTTGTATTCCAATGTGCATTAAGTGTTATGTTGTGTTATGTTATTCATCAAGGTCCATATTGCATTGCCACATGGATCAAGTGTTATGTTGTGTTACAACATTCGTGAAGGTGCACATTGTAATGCAACATTTTTTCATGCTCATGTTGTGTTATGTTTAGATTCATTGATTGTTTTTTTTGGATTGTAAGATTCAATCAGAGTGCTTTCGTTGGATTCCAACATGCTTCAAGAGTTTAGGTTGCATTACGACATTTATGAAGGCTCATACTGGATCTCAATGACTTTTCTCCATGCTCATACTCAATTGCTTTTATGTTGTATTATGGTTATGTTATTTAATAAATTTTGTCCTTCGTTTTTCAAATGTTGCGTATAATTATTTTTTCATAATGGTTTTGTTTCACTGGAACATTTGTGAAGGGCTATGAAGAACTCATTACTCGTGACCTACTAACAATGCAAACATACTGTTTATATAGAGGCCCTTTTCTTCTTACAATTAATATATCTAAGTCTTATATTCACAAAGGAAGAGTCTTAACGATTGAATTTATATATTGTGGAAAGTTAATTGTATGACCTTTATATTATATTGTCCTCCACGAGCATAAGTGGCATCCAGTACTAGATTTACTCATGCTATATGTTGAGATTGCAACTTCAAGATTCAATCTCTAGTATTGTGAGTAATATCAAGACATTACACTTGTGAGCAATATCAGGTCCTACAAATATCCTCATATGATTGAGATGGTGATGTTGTAAAACTTTGAGTAATATCAAGTCAAGTCTTGTGAGTAATATCAAAGAAATAGACTTGTAAGCAATATCAAGCCAGTAGACTTGTGTGTAATATCAAGTAAGTCTTGTGAGTAATATCAACGAAGTAGACTTGTGAGTAATACCAAGTTCTACAAATATCCTCATATTGTGAGGTGGTGTACTTTAAGGAGTCTGAATTGTCGTTAGGAACTTCACAAAATTATGACCATACTCGAACTATTGTAGGTTTTATCTCTTGGATTGCATGGTTCTTTCTTACGTCGTGCATTGAAAGACCAAGATCATGAAGTATCAATCAATCATAAGTGCTGAATGAATGGAGGGTTATTTTAGTATAGGTCAAGAATCCCATAGTTCATCGCAAATTTTTAGTGTTATGACTTCAAAGAAACTCTTTTGAATATTTTTCTTCCAACATTAATCTAGACAAATCTACGGATAGAAATAACAAAGGGAATAGTCTTTAGCATGAAGATATTTCACAATTATTTCTTCATGAAAAATACTCAAAAATTGATGCATATATATTGCAACAATATGTGGATAGTTTATGACGTTATCAATCCTCCATCTATTTCTACTTTTTGCAAATGAAGGTGCATAATTATGCATAACTTTATGTAGGTCTGACCACTTCATATCAACTTCACTTAGAGTGAAGAACAATGTCGAGCAACCAATTTGTGTTATCATATCAGTAAGCTCACTACAACAAATGTTCTAGTATTCCTTTGTTCCTTGAAGACATGAACCAAAACACATCAATCTTTTAGCTAATTCAGTGTTTGGGAACTCATTCAACTCCTTATGCAAATCTTTAATTGTCGTAGGTATGACATCTTCAATGTTTTTTTCACAAATACAAATATTGTTCCTTGGCTTCGATGTCTCATAATCATGTTTAATAAAAAATATTGAAACCTAGGATGTTTTGCAAAATATGATCATAATACTTGAGCAGGTGTAAACCATATTTGTGTAAATGAACAATCTTCAAATGTGGTTCCAACCAATCTGCAATGCTTGTGGGAAACAATGTTGGAAATTCCATGTCAAGCAAACCTTATGTCTTGTATTCATTTATTGGAGACTACCCTAGCTTTGGCCATTCCCTCTGCAAATATGATAAAGAAGATTTTTTTTATCAAAGTTTTTGTTCGGGTACACAAGGTACTCCCAAAAGACCGAACACCAAGAGCAGTCACTCACACAAATAGATCATAGATCAACACACCGATATTGACGTGGTTATAACCTTTGAGAGTGAAACAGTCCACAACCCCAGCCAAGTAGCTACTTGGAGAAATTTACTATGCAAAAGAAAGAAAGTTACAAATGATATTCTCATAATCGATCAACTAGCCAAGGACCCTCCCTGCTCTTTAAATAGAGATCATGGACCAATCGGGTGTTAAGCCATGGATCAATGGTAGGTATGATCTAAGAGAAGTCAAACCATCAGATCACTTTATTTATAGAACATATCATGACTTCGGATTAGAATATTTACAAATGCATCTTAATGCACACCAAAGAAACACACTTTACCTAACATATATATTACACAAGTTGATCTTAACTAACTCTTAAGTGTCTAAATATCCTAACATCCCCCCTTAAGAACAAGTTGGGATAGGATTGAAGAATTTACAAAAGTGACACTATTAGGAGAAGGAAGGAGGCATTAGAGCCTATCCCCACTTAATGACACATTCCTAAAATCCTAACATAGATCGAAGTTTAGAAATCTTCGCTTCTGTAAGAGACTTGGTGAAGATGTCTGCAACTTGATCATCTGTAGGGAAATAGAGCATTTCAAGAACATGATCATGGAAAAGATTTATGATGAAGTGCATGTGTAGCTCAATGTGTTTGCTGCGTTGATGTAGAACTGGATATTTGGCAAGGTTGATGGCACTTTGATTGTCGCACCAAAGTGGAGTTGGTTACTGTTGCTCGAATCCAAACTCTGAAAGGAACTATCGAAGCCATAAAGATTCCTGACTAGCATTAACTGTGGCTCGATATTTTGCTTCTGCTAAAGAAAGAGCAAGAGCTTGTTGTTTCTTACAAGCCCAAGTGACAGGTCCAGATCCCAACTGAAAACATAACCTGTAGTATACTTTCGATCATCAGGATCACCGATGCAATCTGAATCAGTGAAACCAACTATCAAAGGTTTCCACCCTGTACTATAATGAATCCCAAATTGAAGTGTACCTTGAATATATCAAGTGTTCTTTTTGCTGATTTCTAGTGACTTTCATGAGGTGTTTGCATATAACGAGAAACACGACCAATGGAAAAGGAAAGTTCAGGACGGGAATGAGTCAAGTATAAGAGACTATCAACCAGCTGACAATACAAGGTGGCATCTACTTCAGGTGAAGTACAAGTGGCATAAAGTTTGAGTCCAGACTATAAGGGAGAAGGGGATGGTTTACAATCTTCCATGTGAAAGCGACGAAGAAGGTCATAAGCATACTTAGACTGGGAAAGAAAGATTCATTCTTTGGTTTGCAAGACTTGGATACCAAGAAAATAATGCAAATTTCCTAAGTCTAACATTTCAAAATTTTGCTTAAGACTGGATTTCATATGGGTTAAAAGTTTAGGGTCACTACTAGTAAGGATAAGATCATCAACATAAAGAACAAGTATGATGATATGGTTTCCTACTTTCTTGGTATAGACATTGGGGTCAGAATGGCATCTAGAAAAACCAGTGTCAAGGAGAAAGCTATCCATTTTGGCATACAAAGATCTAGGAGCTTTTTAAGGCCATATAAGGATTTCTTAAGGCGACAAACAAGGCTAGAGTTATTCTGAACATATCCAGGAGGTTGTTCCATGTAAAGTTCCTCCTGTAAATCACCATGTAAGAATGCAGACTTGACATCCATTTGATGGACTTACCATTTATGTAAGGCTGCAAGGGAAAGAACAAGGTGGATGGAGTTCATTTTTGCGACAAGAACAAATGTTTCATTAAATCAATCCCTTCAACTTGGGAAAAACCTTTGGGAACTAGTCTTTCAACATTTGCATCTGATGGATACTTAGTTATGTAGACCCATTTACATATGAAAAGTTTTCTTCCTTTTGGAAGAGGAACAAGATCCCAAGTATCGTTTGCCATTAAGGAACGATATTATTCATTCATAGCTGCATCCCAATCTAGATTTCCCGAAGCTTCTGCAAAAGTTTCTGGATCATGATTCTCGGAAACTTGATCCAAAAGAGAAGAGGCTCGCTGAAATCAAGAACATGTTCGATGTTGATCTCTAGGATCAGCGAGAAGATCACTAGCTGCTTCACATGTTGAATGGACCCATTGAGGAAGCATTGGTGTTGGTGCAACTGGAGGAACATGAGCAGGTAGAGGTGGATTTTCATCCTCACTATCATCATTAAAAACTAGAGTTGGAAACCTGTCAAGGAACTTGGAAGTAGAAGAAGGAACAATCGTCGAATCAGGCTCGTAGGCCAAAGATGGCACACCAGCCAAGTTAGGCTCATAGGCCAAAGATGGCACACCCACCAAGTTAGGCTCGCAGGCCAAGATATTTGCATCAAATTTAACATCTCTTCTAATAATTATATCATGAGAATGTGGCTGAAGAAGTCTATAATCTTTTACATCTTCAGGATATCCAACAAATATGCACTTTTCACTTTTAGGCTGTAATGCTTTCCATTTTTCGTCCGAAATTTGAGCCCATGCTTTACCACCAAACACACAAAAGTGGCTTACAGATGGTTTAATTTTAATCCATGCTTCTTCTAGTGTTAGACCTTGTAAAACTTTAGTGGGTGTGTGATTAATTATGTAGTTTTCAAAATTTATGGCCTCAGCCCAATATTGAAAACTTAGTCCCTTAGATTGGATCATACAATTAACAATTTCTTATAAAGTGCAGTTCTTCTATTTAGCTACACCATTTTGTTGTGGTGTATATAGAACGGTGTGTTGTTGTTGGATTCCTTATTCAATGTAGAGAGTAGTGAGATTTTTGTTAACATATTCTCCTCCATTATCAGATCTTAACTTAATAATTTGATGACTAGATTGTTTTTCAACAAGGGCCTTGTAGGCCAAGAACATGTTAAATACTTCGCTCTTAATTTTTAGGAAGTAAACCCAAGTGCGTCTGCAGTAGTCATCAATGAAATTTAAGAAATATATGAAACCAGAAAAGGAAGCAGATGGAAGAGGATCACACAAGTCTCTATGAACAAGCTCCAAAAGAACCGAGGCGTGCCAAGAGGCACGTTTGTCAAAACTATCCCGATGATGTTTTTCGAGTACACAACTGGAACAAACACCATCCTTGCAAGATACCATCGGAAGACTAGTCACCATATTGTCTTTACATAGTTGTTGCAATGAGAGTTAATTTAAGTGACCAAATCACTCATGCAAAAGTTGCTCTAGTTATCACTATGAGCAACAAAAACTGAAGGAAAAGGTGATGACCCAAAGTTGTTAAATTTGTACAACCTGGTAATATCATCAACAATTCTGGTAGATAGGACATGTTGAGGATATTTAAAATCCTTGATTACAACTTGGTGAGGTGTAAACATTACAGTTTTACCTTCACCAGAATGAGTGATTTAATAGACTGACAAAAAATTGCAGGAAATTCTTGGAGCACATAGTACATCACTAAAATGACCATTTTCTAGTGGAACTGTTCTAGATCCTACAACACTTAGAGAACTATCATCACCAACAAATATTTATTTGGTGTTACATTCATGCATAGTAGAAAACATGGCTCCATAATCAATGAGCCATTCATTTGAAGTAGAAGAAGAAGATGCAGTATAAGAGTAACTAGAAGCATAAAGTGCATGTCCATGAGAGGTAGATTCTAAAGACGAATCTAGGCTGATGTGGTGCTTCTTCATTGCTACTTCCAAGGATGCCATCTTCTTGAAACACTTAGATTCATCATGATTATCTTTTCCACAAAAATTGCAATGACGCTCAGTCTTCTTTCCTTTTGGATTGGATCCTTTGTCATTTTTTAAAGAAGGAGTTGTCTGAGAGGGTTTGGGACCCTTGTTTGGCTTATTATTGAGAAAATTATGTTTCTTGGGAGGCTTGGACTTTTCTTTCTGTTCGGACAATAAGGATTTCCCAAATGAATGAGCTTATCTTTCTCTCTAATTAAGGAATCACAAAAGGATTCAAGACTAGGCTCTTGCTAGCTAGTTGTAGTCAAGGATTCTTTCATGGAATAAAATGTAGATACATAAACAGAATATGTAGGTCCAAGTTTGGAAGAGTATGATAAATACATTGTTTGTTTTCTTTCTTAATCTTGCATTCTTCACACAAGAGTATAAGAGTTTTATACTTAGATAAATAATCTTGAATGCATGAAAAAACACTTGGATTTAAAGAAATCAACTCATTCTCAAGTTGACGAACTCGAATTTCATTGTGTTTACCAAACATAGATTCCAACTTTTCCCGAGCTTTATCAGGTTCATCAATTCCAGATATGTGGAATAAAAAATCAATAGAGATTGACATCCTAATCAATCCACGAGATTCATCACATCTATTTTCCCATTTTATTTTCTTATCATCATCAGTGCATTCTGTTTCTTTCCCTAAGGTAATTCTGAAAAGTCTCCTACTTCATAGAACATATTCCATATGAGATTTCCATGAGAAATAGTTAGAACTGGTAAGTAGAATATCACATTGGGTGGCCATATCATAAAATAATGGATGAAAAAACAGAAACTAACTTTCTGGATGTAAAGAGCTCGAAAAATTAGGCTGTTTAAAAAAACCGACACTAAAAACTGATTCTGAATGATGAAGTTATGCTTGATCAAAGAAAATGTTGAATATGTCCCCAATGGTGATGTGGCAGATATTAAGTTAACCAACTAAAAAAAAGGAACCCCCTTCTTTCCAAAATGAATCTTCGACAATCACTTACAAGAAAGTTGCTTTTAAGTGAATCACTTTTGTAAAATAAGTGATGTTCACTTTTACAATAATGATACTTTAAATAGTGTGGCAATAAAAAACTTAAGTGACTCATTTTTTATTTTATTTTATTTTTAAGTGAGATGCACTTTTACGTAAAAGAAGGGAATGAGGAAGGGTTTTTTTTTATAACTTTTCTCTCTCGGTTTCTGTGCTTGCTTGTTTTTCCTGCAAATCACACCACAAACCAAAAAACAAAAACAAACAAAAAAAAATTCCACACTTGTGGGGCTAGATCTTGTTAGCTTACTCGGAAAGCCTATGTTTTCTCTTTGTTTCTGATTCGTCGCGATTGCACAAGGTGCACATCAAAGAGCATACATAGCCGAGAAAACCCTTTCCCTTCCTGTTTCTGATTCACCGCGATCACGCAAGGTGCATGGAAAAGAGTACACACAGATAGGGAGGGAACCAATCCAAGACTAAAAACAATAAAGATATAAATAATAACACTGATAAACATATGAGAGATTTAAAAAAAAGTAAAACAAATCCGTCACTTTGAACATTATACCTTCAAGTTTGCAGAAATGGGTGTTTTTGGATCAAAAGAAAACAATTTTTGATGAAACGAAAACTATTTCCCAATAGAAATGGCACTCTAGATGCAATGGAATAGATCCCATAGGACAAAAATGCACAACAACTCTAGAACAAGAAACCCTTTCAAATTTTTGGCAACATCGGTTCAAGATCTAGATCACAAACTAAAGTGGCTCTTCATAAACGCTCTGATACCATGTTCGGGTACACAGGGTACTCCCAAAATACCGAACACCAAGAGCAGCCACTCACACAAATATATCACAGATCAACACATCGATTTTTTGACGTGGTTAAACCCCTCGAGAGGGAAACAGTCCATGGCCCCAGCCAAATATTTAATTGGAGCATTTTATTATGCAAAAGAAAGAAATTTACACATGAGCTTCTCATAATCGATCAACTAGCCAAGGACCTGCCATTATCTTTAAATAGTTATATTCATGTGATGAGTATCACAAGGGTTCCATGTTGCTACATACTTGTCAAGGTGTCTTCTTGCTGCATCAACGCTTATCATGTCTTTCCACTCTAATTGTTACATGTCTGTTGCACCTTCTAACCATAGGAATCCATGAACATGTGGCTATCCCCTTTGTTTCCATTCATACCTTTGAAACTCTCATGTAATAAATATGTTAGGATAGAACAAAACTTGAAGTGATAATCTAAAATGTTAGAAATAAATATAAGTAGATGGAAATGATTTACCTGTACCAATAGTCTTTAGAATGAATATGTTTCACAATTATTTCTTCATGAAAAATACTATAAATTTGATGCATATATATTGCAACAATATGTGGATAGTTTATGATGTTATTGATCCTCCATCTATTTCTACTTTTTGCAAATGAAGGTGCATAATTAGGCATAACATTATGTAGGTCTAACCACTTCATATCAGCTTCACTTAGAGTGAAGAATAATGTCGAGCAAGCAATTTTTGTTATCATATCAGTAAGCTCACTACGACATATGTTCCATTATTCCTTTGTTCCTTGAAGACGTGAACCAAAACACATCAATCATTTAGCTAATTTGTTGTCTGGGAACCCATTCAATTCCTTATGCAAATATTTAATTGTCGTAGGCATGACATATTCAATGTTTTTTGTCACAAAAACAAACATTGTTCCTTGGTTTCGATCTCTCACAATCATGTTTAATAAAAACTATTGAAACCTATGATGTTTTCCAAACCTATGATCACAATACTTGAGCAGGTGTAAACCATATTTGAGTAAAAGAACAACCTTCAAATGTGCTTGCAACCAATCCGTAATGCTCGTGGGAAACAATGTTGGAAATACCATGTCATGCAAACCTGATGTGTTGTATTAATTTATTGGAGACAACCCAATCTTTGGCCATTCCATGTGCAAATTTGATAAAGAAGATTCCTTTTTAACAAATTTTTGTGTCTCTTCTATTTCACATTCTGCATTCGGCATTCTAGCTATAAAAGAGGAATGATGAGTTTCAAGTTGATGATTTCCAAATTCATCAATGTTAGTATCATTATTTTTTGAGTTAGCTATGCCAAAGTTCATGCAATTTAAACTAGAGGAGACATCTGTTTGTTGATTTGGAAGACATAAATTTGATTGTAAATCAATTTTAACATCTAGACCTACTAATAATTCATTATTCACGACCTACTAACAATGCAATCATAATGTTTAGATAGAGATCCTTTTCTTCTAACAATAAATATACCTAAGTCTGCTATTTGTCGAGGAAGGTTCTTAACAATTGAATTTATATCTTGTGAAAATTTGATTGTATGCCCTCTATATTTATATTGTCGTCCATGAGCATAAGTGACATGTAGTATTGGATTTACTAGCGCTATCTGTTTGGATTGCAACATTAAGACTCATTTTCTAGTCTTGTGAGTAATATCAAGACAATAGACTTCTGAGTAATATCAGGTCTTACAAATATCCTCATATGATTGAGGTGGTGATGTTGTAAATCTTTAAGTAATATCAAGACGAGTCTTGTGAGTAATATCAAGGTAGTAAACTTATGAGTCATATCAAGTGAGTAAACTTGTGTGTAATATCAAGTAAGTCTTGTGAGCAATATCTAGGTAGTAGACTTGTGAGTAATATCAATTTCTACAAATATCCACATGTTGTGAGGTGGTGTACTTTATTGTGTAAAGTGGATACACTATGTGATGTATGGCTAATCACGGTCAATAGGTGCTACAAGTGTCCTTTAGGGATTAGCTACCCCTAGAGTGATTGACTTTAGGATGTAACTATATGAACCGAGGTAATACATATGATCATAGGTTCAGAAACAATCTTATGAGTATGAAACGATATAGATGATTAATTAATTAAACACATAAGGACCATGCAGAATTAATTAAATAGAGATGAGCACAGAGATGGAGAGAGAATTTGAATTGTTCATGCATGCCTCCAAGAGAAATCGAATTGATAAAACATCAATTGAGTCTTAGTGGTGATAAATAATCTTTATTTAATTACAGAATCAAATCCTTAATTTATGCAAGTGGTTGTTGAAGATGACACGGATGGAGAAGCACTAGTTACATTCAATTATGTTAAGTTACATTTAGTTCTGTTCAATTACATTCAGCTCTGTTCATTTACATTTCGTTCTCTTCAGCTACAGTTAGTTTGGTTCAGTTACATTCAATTCTATTTAGTTACACTCAGTTCCATTCAGTTGCTTGCAGTTCCATTCAGTTCAATTTAGTTCAATAAATTAAAACTCAGTTAATTAATGGAGGGTGCATATTTTTTGTTGTGGGGGTAATTATGAAGTTCTAACTTGGCACCTAGTCTAGGGGAGGTGCATGGTTGAAGATGAAACAATGTTCTCAATGTTAACATGTTAATGAAGCATGCAAATATACACCATCTTCATTGTATGAATGAATTTGGTTTGTTATTAAAGTTTTATGGACTTGGAAAGACGAACATAATGTTCCATTTTATCTATCCTCTCTTGTGCTCTCTGATCAAGCAATCTTCTATTGTGTTGTAATGATTCTCTACCTATTATAAATCATACTCTAAGATTGTTTGTTGGGATTTTTTATCCTTCAAATCAATGGATGGTTTTCCCATGGTATTACCTGTGTTCTATGGTTTTAAATTTCAATTTTCTTCATATTTTCTTAAACGTTAAAATGGTATCAGAGCGAGGGTGTGCAAGAGATTAGTTTTGTGCAAATAGTCTAAGACTTCATAGACCTTGAGGCATTGAGCAAGAGCTGGAAGCAATGGCATCAATATCTATCTGACCAGAATATCGACTCGAAGGAACATCCAACTTAAATACATGGAAGGTGAGGGTGATCAATATTCTTGAAGAGAATGACCTTGATTCTTTTGTGACCTATGTGATCAAAGATGCCACTACAAATGAAGGAAGAACAAATTACAAAAAGAATCAAGAAAATTGAAAGAGGAGCATATTTGAATCCGTGAAGGACAGTCTCTTGTCGGTGATCACACCATTGAAGATGGAAAAGGAGTGTTTCGACACACCCAAAAATATTTATTAGAAGAAGGCCACTACATAAAATAGGGCCTTGAAGAAAAAGTTGCATAACATGAGCATGCAAAGAGATGAGACCATAGCCTCCTTCTTCACAAAGATTTCATAGGTGAAGGATCAACTTGCATGCATTGGTGTGGAGATAGATTAGGATGATCTTCTTCAAACCACCATCGATGGTATCCTTGCCTCGTGGAAGACCTTTCTTGCTACAATAAATGGAAGATAAAATCATCCCAACTTAGAAATACTCTAGCATGATTTCATTCAAGAAGAAGGGTGGATCGAGAAGAAAGTGGTTCACACTAAAGAAGAGAATCTAGCTCTCACGGCTAGAACCAAGAAAGGTAGGAATCCTTTCTCTCTCAATAAATTCTTTCATGCAAAGAAGAAAGAGATTACAAATAACCTTGAAAAATAAAGTTTAAATGCTTAAACTGTGGAAAGAAAGGTCACTTTGCAAGATAGTGAAATGAAAAGAAGAAGGATGAAGGAAAGGTTCATGCCTCTACTGTCATAGAAGAAACTCCACAAAAGATTGCACCTGAAGAGAAAGAGACTAGAAGAGAGTATTATCTTGCGTCTTATTTGTTCGGGTCTATCATCACAAGAGAAGATACATGGATGATTGATAATGGTGCTTCCAAGAACATGCCGGGGTACAAGGGCACACTCTCCGAACTAAAGGAGAAACAATTTTCATGCATGATGGAATTGGGAGACAATTCTACATATTGAATCCAAGGATTTAGAGCCACATCCTTCTAGCTAAATTCAGGAGACACACTACATATGCAGGAAATCTTGTATGTCCCTGGATTGAAGAAGAACCTATTCTCTATTTCTATTCTTGAAGATAAAGGATATTGTGTGATCCTCATGAAGAATCAAGCATACTTGTTCCCGAAGAACTAGAACCTTGATACTGCTATTGTTTTTGGAGTTCGAGAACTGCGCAATAGTACAACAACCACATTAAGGGTTAAATTTGATTGCAATAACTACGTTGTTGTGATATAAATCCTCACATTTATATTTGTTTTTTTTTCAATGGTTTTGTTATATTTGATATTTTTTTTAGCATTTTGTCACATTGCACTATTACAATCAACCTTGAGAAAGTCATATTCCAACATTACCATTGTTAATAAATATTAAATATGTTAATAAAGTTTTTAATTAGATTGTAATAGTGCAACTGTTGTTTAGTTGTTTTGTAAATGATGCAATTGAGATTGATATCCACAATGTTCCTGGAAGGTTTTATTAGATTGTAATGTGCATGTGTTCGTTAATGCATTTTAATATTATTTTTTTATTATTTGTATAATCATCGACTATTGTAATCAATTAAAATTATGTAATAGATTTTATAATAAAAATTTAGTTAATTGAAAATAATGTTGTTAAATTGTCATGTAATCAATGCGATATTTATTTAATTTATAATACAATACAGATTCAAATGTACAATGTGGCCACATTAATTTTATTAATGTATTAATGTGTTTTGTTTCTTTACGAGAATCAATGTAGTGTAATCAATACCTGAGAGAATTGCTTCACCGTGAGATCTAGGAGCTAAGACAATCTTCACAATCTAAGTTATTCACAAAATATGCATGAAAATATTAAAAGAGAGAAAAATAACACACATAGATGGTGCTAATAACATATGTTTATATTAGTGTACAACTTGTACATACATGTGGTACATACTTATAATACATTGGGAGAAATTCGTGATCCCTAGGAGGAAATAAGGATGCATACAAGTGTTAAGCTAGGATTTGACCCCAAACTCCTCGCCCCCCCCCCCTTAGGTGTACATGAATGGAGCATGATGGATCATAAATGAAGGTAGATTAGGTGTGGGTGAGCACATGGGTGAGTGGGAGTGGATCTAGTAAGCAATAAATGCCCAACGAGAGAAAAAAACCAGTAGATACATGTACTAGTTCCCATGGTCAAACAACTTTCTCGATTTAATGGATGGGGAGTGCACCAAAACTCATATGTCATTAATGAGGGAACCTTTCAATCTAAATGATCAAATTTTATTTGCGTCAACTATAAAAATGATCAAAGTGGAGTGCTTCAATTGTAGTAAATGATGAACATAGCCTAAGTTCTGGACCATATGCCATAGCATAAAAGCTGATGAAATGTATCCTAGGTGTGTTATCATGGTACTAAGGTGGATTAATGATATAATACCCCCCCGCTTAAGCATAGTTTAGTAAATATTATACCATATTATTGAGGCCTTGGCAACTAAGTCTGAAGTCACCTCTTACAACAAAAAATTTAATAGTCCATACAACTGAGGTAAGGAGGAAAACCTCATTGGAACAAAACCTCCCCTCTAAAATAGAAATGACACATAGATGGTCAAAATGTATTCAAAAGTTCCTCTTCTTCACTTGAATGAGCTGAAAAAACAACTTCTTGGTGATGGAATTGGTGAAGATGTTGTGGATTCCAAGATCATGTATGAATGCGTCAATGTGTTGTAGAGAAAGAATATGTGGAGAGGCCCCTTGAAGGTCATCATTTGCCGATGGAGGAGAATCATAAGAATTATTTTTTATGAATCCATAATTTAATCTAAAAACATAATCCATAATGGAAAATGTATCTCGTTAAACTCTTTGCCAAAGAGAATCAAAGGACTCAAGAAAATCAGCCTCATGTGTAGCTGCCATATCATGAATTAAACCATGAATATTCTTCCCAATTTGATGAATAAACTTCTTAAAATTGTAAAAAATATCATGAGTCTCTGAAATATCAGAATATATTTCATATACATCATAAAATACCAGAGGTATAGTGTCTCCATGAGTGAATGGGTCCATAGTGGGAAAAGAGTGGGAAACTAGCTCACACTGATAGTTGAGTGAACTTGGATGATTTGGAGATTTGAAATTCGAACCATGGGTGGTGAGATCAAGTCCAGACATGTGGAAAAAGAGTCACAAGAATCCCAGTGATATGGATTTCCAACCAATTAATGATATGAAATACATAAAAACAACATACGCAAGTGACATAGTATTGGAAACAAGGCAATTTTGAGATTTTCCAACTAGCAAACTTGAGGGTTGTTGGGTGTTTTGGGAATAAAATGGATGGGGAAATTAGTTTATGAATGTAATAAAATTTATATATTCTTTTATATCACCTTAAGAATCATAATGAGAAGGATATTAATTTACTGGGAAGGAGATTTAAGAAAACAGGTCGAAAACTAGTGAAAACTGACTAGTTTTTGGAGGAAACTTTGGTGAACGGTTTGGGGTTTCTTCCAAGGAAGGGATGGTGGTTTTAGATTCTAATTTATCAAAATATAATTCAGAAACAAATAAATATTAAATAAATACATGAAAAACATGTTTCTCCCTTGTACCCAAAGCATACAAATGCTTACCATCTTCTTGCTCCAAGGAGGGCTTGCGCTCCCCTATTCTAGAAAAATCTAGAACGTCAATATTGTTCTCTTCAATGAGCTTGGTCATGATTTCCATTTTATTTATGAACTATTTTTCATGATGTGAAACTCTGCAATAATCAAATTTTGATTACTCTCTCTTACTCTTCATCCTCCTGGATTTCGAATCCTCATCAGTTGAACTTGAGATTTCTGTATCCAAATGTTTCTTCTCCTTCACTCTTTGTTGCTTTGAATCCTTGCATTTATTCTTTCCTTTGGATGGGTTTGAAAATACTGCAGAAAGGGATTTATCCTTATTGGATTTGATGGTACCCATTTTCACTAGATTGTATTTCTCCTAAGTCAAAGACTCCATGAAGTCTTCTAGTAGAGGCATTCTCCAATTTCAAACTGTTAGATTTCCTTAATGGAATGTTGAGACAAACACAGAATATTTAGTCCCTAGATTCAAAAGGATATAAAATATCAATGTCTATTCTTTCTTCTCTATGCCACACTGTTTTAGCTCAAGCACCAACGATTTGAACTTGGTGAAGTAGTCTTGGATTGTCTCATAGTGAGCTTGGCTCAGTGAGAGGAACTCATTTTCGAACTGGTGGCCTCTCATCTCATCGATTTTCCCAAATAATGACTCAATATTGAGCCAAAATTCATTGGGTGTGCCAAGAATTTCTACATGGAAAATAATGTCTCTCGAAATTCTAAGACAAAGCATCCCAAATGCCTCATCAAGCCCATTGAAGTACATTGATTTCTCCATAGCAGAGTTGGGTTCAGTTTCAGTCCCCATGGTGACTCTGTACAGGTATTTCGACCTCAGTAGGATCACCATGTTGGTATTCCATTCGAAATAGTTGAATGGAGTGAGAAATACATGATTCTTCTCCATTTAGGATGCTTTCACATTGAGTGACAAAACTGTTGGTTGTACCTGCAATTCAAACACTCAATTGTTTTGGAAAATTCCCTAAACAACAACTCAAACCCTCTAGTTTTGATTTGAAGCTCCATAAAGCTCTAATACCATGTGATAATTTCTTCACAATGAGATCTAGGAGCTAATTAAATCTTCACAATCTAAGTTGTTCAAAAAATATGCAAGAAAACAGTAAAAAAGAGAAAAATAACACACATAGATGGTGCCAATACAGTGATGTTTCATTAGGGTACAACTTATACATATGTGTGGTACATACTTATAATACATTGGGAAAATTTTTTGAGCCCTTGGAGGAAATATGGATGCATACAATTGTGAGGCTAGGATTTGACCCGAAAACATCCTTAGGTGGACCAATCAACTCCCAAACTATCCCAAATAGTCACGAATGCTAGTGTGAACATGGGTGGATCATGTTGAATCATAAATGAAGGCATGATACGAGTGGGTGAGCACATGGGTTAGTGTGAGTGGCTCTAGGAAGAAATAAATGACCAAAACCCACTATATACATGCACTCACGCCCATGGTCAAACAACTTCCATGATTTAAGGGATGGGGAGTGCACCAATAATGATCTGTCATTATTGAGGGCACTTGTCAGTCTAAATGATCAAATTGGAGGGCCTCAACTATAGTAAATTATCAACATAGCCTAAGTTCTGGACCATATGACATAACATAAAAGATGATGAAATGTATCCTAGGTGTATGATCATGGTACTAAGGTGGGTTAATTCTCTAACAATAACTTATGGAATTAATTTATAACTGGATTGATATTTATGTCTGCAATGTTCATCAGACATTTTGTTGAATTGTAAATGTGCATTTTTCGATGTTATGAGATATTCTAAAATGTTTTGCAATGGCTAAGTTTTGTTAAATTTTGGCTGGTTTTGTTCCATTTTGATATACATCAAGTTAGGTTATATTTCAATGTTGATCTAGGGTTAGGGTTATGTTCAATTATTCCAATTTTCCATGGGTATGTTGCATTATGCTTGTGTTAATTGATGTCTAATGTTGTATTACAATATTTAGTGTAAGGTTTTGTGATGGGTGGGTTTACTCACGTTTTGAATCGTTTCATTGTATTTTGATGTGCATAAAATGTTATGATGCGTCACGACATTCACGAAGTTGCATATTGCATGATTACATTCATCAAGTGTTACAATGTTTCATTACAACATTCATGCAGGTCCATATTGCATGGAAACATTTCCATGGTCACGTTGCATTATGGTTACATTCGTTAATTGTTTTTCTTGGATTATGAGATTGATTTGGAATGTTTTTGTCAGATTCCAACATCCATCATGAATTACATTACTTAAGACATTTATGAAGGGCCATATTGGATCTCAACTTTCCTCCATGCTCACGTTGCATTATTTTTATGTTGTAGTATGGTTATGTTATTTGATGAATTTGGTTGCATTATGAGAATAAAATTATGTAATAGATGTATTTAATTCAAATTATGTGATAAATGTAATAATAAAAAATTAGTTAATTTAAAATAGCAATGTTACATTGTTATCTAATTAAAAGGATATTTAATTAATTTATAATACAATAGAGATTAGTTATGTTTAGTTATGTTTGCTACATTCCTTTTTTTTGTTGATTTGTGACTCTGATGAACGATTATCTTGGATTATGATATTGATTAGGGCTTAACGAATATTAAGATTACCATGTAACCAATCAATCACAACATAATTCAAGGGTTATGTTGAATGGTGATCTCGATTGAGGGTTATGTTGGATTGCGCCATTTCTCCATGGTGATGTTGCTTAATGTGTTTTGTTGCTTTACGACATTCAATGTAACATAATTAATTCTTTATTTTATTAATTTATAAATGTGTTTATATTTATGTCTATAATGGTCATTGGAGGTCCTATTAGATTGTATTAGTGGAACAACCATATTAAGGGTTATATTCAATTGCAAGAACTACGTTGTTGTGATATAAATTATGACATTTATATTTGGAATGTGTTTCAAGGGTTTTGTTATATTTGATACATTTCTTTATTGTTTTGTCACATTGCGATGCTTATGAAATGTTATTTTGCAATACGACATTCATTGACTGTTAAGATGGACTATGACATTGGTCCGTGATGATGTTACAATATGGTTACGTTCCTTATTGCATTTTGTGAGTTATGGGATTTATTAAAATGTTTTGCAATGGCTAGGTTCCGTTAAATGTGGAATGGTTTTGTTTGATTGTGATATACATCAAGGGTTATGTGAGATTGAGATTTTGATCCAAAGTTAATGTTATGTTTCATTGTTTTATTTGTCCATGGGTATGTTCTATTATGGTTGTATTAGTTGATGTATCATGTTCTATTACAAGATTTAATGTAAAGTTTTATAATGGGTGGGTTCACTTATGCTTTGAATTGTTTTGTTGTATTTCAATGTGCGTCAAGTGTTATGTTGTGTTACTCCATTTGATCCGACGGATATCAACTTGAGTGATTTAAAAGTTTGTTGTGAAAAGAATGCGTTCAACAGGTTAATTAATGGAACAACATTAACATAAATTAAATGCTCAGAACAGAACAGACATGAACAACCAGACTGATAAGCAGATATAAAGAAGAAAACATAGAATCGGAGAGTCACAAACAGAAGTTGATAACGGAGTTCACCCCCTCCACGGGGATACGTCTCCGGGTCCCTCTCCAATGGGTATCGATCCAATTGATCTCTTTGAAATGGTACAAAAATGGTTCTGGAAACAACTTCAGCAACTGTAAACATAATGCTGTGCAAAGTCTTGAAGACCTCTCTTCTAGAAATTACAATTAGCATTTAAAGACAAAGAAAACTAACTATAACAGAGAATGTCGACTTCTACAGTAACAGCATCTGGGCACTGCATAGAAAAATCTCTCTAAGCTTCTCATAACAGAGAAACGATGCTCTGCGCTCTAAACAAACTGGCTCTCTCCCCTCTATCCTGTGTGTCCCTCTACTGTGGCCAACATCCTCTATTTAAGCATTTTGTGAGAGGATCAGTAATGGACCATAGCTGTTATCTTTTATTTATCGTTACAACCATATGCTAAACTAAATCATGCCATCCTACCAAATCGATGCCCAAGCGTTATGTTACCACGACGTTCCATATCCCCGAAACGTTGCAACCAACTCCACGCATATGTGCCGACTCCCAACACGTTGCAATGACTTGCAACTGGGATATGCCACGTAACGTAACCGTTTGATGTCACCATCAACTTTGCAGCATAAAATGTCACGTCATATAAGGACTTCGCCATATAACCGATCTGTTGTCGCAGCATATAAATGTCGCAGCATGTGAGTAACCTTTACGAACCTTTCAATGTTCAACTTCGATGGTTCGCAGCTGCGGGGCCCATGCCACATCTGCACGGCATGCAATAAGCTGTGCACCATACGGTAACTGCGCAGCATGTGATAAGCTGCGTACCATGGGGTAACTGCACGGCATGCGATAAGCTGAGCATCCTGGGGTAACTATGCGGGCTGTTCACATAATGTCTAGCATACAATAGATTAATAAACCTTATACCATATTGGATCAGTGTAATTTTAAAGACGAATAATCCACCGGATCATTCCTCCCCAATGGAGAACTTTTGGATGACCAAAAGCTTGAATCATTCGGTATGTAAGTGAGTGTACAACTCCCTCACTTTTCCAATCTCCATCCATCTTGCTTTGATAGGATGCATGCCTTTAAGCCCCACTCGAAGGTACTCAGCATTCCCCCTTTGTGAAGTTCTTACATTTCTGTCAAGAATAACATCATCCTGCAACTCTTTCATATATTCAAGTGCCAAATCATCAACTGAAGGAATCTGCATGTTAGTTTCCTCATCCATGATCATAGGAGGCTCATACAGTCTAAGATTCTCCACATTGATAATTGAATAAATTTGCATGTATGGAGGTAAATTCAAGCGAAAAGCATTACTACCAATCTTTTCCAAGATCTCAAAAGGACCATATCTGATAGGCTTAAGATTTTTACCTTCGCCTCTCATTATTTCTTTGGTGATATGTAACCAAACTCTGTCACCAACCTGAAATTGATGATCAACTCGATGCTTGTCATGCCTGGCTTTGTACTTCGCCTGTCTCTTCTCCAACTGTTCCTGGACTTCCTGCTGCACCTCTTGGATTATATGAATGAAATTTAAAGCTTTATCTGCATCATAATGTCCATCCACTGCATCTTTTCCAAAAGAGAAGTCCAACGGTGTCTTTGACAAATAACCAAAACAAGTTTCAAAAGGAGATCTTTTCGTGGAAGAATGAACTGCATGATTGTAAGCATGATGTATATACTGCAACTGCTCATCCCAAAGTTTAGGATGTTTAATACAATATCTTCAGAGTAGCTGAACCACTATCCTGTTCACTACCTCTGTTTCTCCATCGGTCTGTGGATGACAAGATGTACTTTTCTTAAGTTTAGTATCCATAAGCTCCCATAAAGTTGACCAGAATTCTCCCAAGAACCGGGAATCTGGATCAGATACAATAGACATGGGTAGCCCAAAATGCACCCAAACATTCTAAAAGAATAGATGAGCTGTTTGTTCAGTAGTGATCTGTTTATTACATGGCATTAAGATACACATTTTGCTGAATCTATCCACAACAACATATAGGTAATCATTCCCTTTTCTAGACATAGGTAGCCCCCCTACAAAGTCCATAGAAATGCTTTCCCAAGGACGAGAAGAAACTGGAAGAGGAGTGTACAAATCCAATTTCCTATTGCTAGGCTTACTTGTTGCGCACATAACACAACCTCTTATTTATTTAGCTACAGTTTCTTGCATTTGAGGCCAATAACAATGATTCTGCAATACAGACAATGTTTTACTTACTCCAAAATGTCCCGCAATCAATGAACTATGTGCCTCTCGAATCACATGCACTCTCTCTTTCTCTGGAATACAGAGTTTACCAAGATGATACAAGAGTTTATTATGCACATAATAGTTCTCTTCCTATTTACCATGTATTAGTGATGCATATACTTTCTTAAAATCTTTATCTTCTGCATACTGTTCAATATAACTTTCACGTGTTAATGAACTGTTTTGAAGAATGATTGAAGCATTTGTAGGAGGCCTTGATAACATGTCTACTACCTTATTATGAATTCCCTTTTTGTACTTAATTACAAGATGAAACTGTTGTAAGAATCCCATCCATCTTAAATGCCTACTTTGTTGTATTTTAGTCTGAGATTGTAAATATTGAAGTGGCTAATGATCAGTATGTATGACTGTTTCTTTTCCCATGATATAATGTTTCCACTTCTTCACACTCTGTACTAAAGCATACAACTCTTTGTCATAGGTCAGATAGTTACTTATCGCAGTAGAGAATGTTTCTGAATGGTAACAAACTGACTTCCTCCCTTGCATCAAAACTGTTGGAATCCGTCTCGATCTCAAATGGCTGCTGCAAATCTAGCAATGTCAGAACTGGTGTTGTGCTAATCTTTTCCTTCAAAGTGTCGAAGGCTCTCTGATGCTTGCCTCACCACTGGAAAATTTCTTTAATGCTTGTCAATGCATGTAATGGAGCAACAATGGAAGAAAACCCAGAAATGAATTTCCTCCAATACTAAACCGCACCCAGAAAACTTCTGATTTCAGTAACAATGTTAGGCCATGGCCAGTTTATAATGAAAGCAACCTTGGCTGGGTCCACTCGCAGGTGGCCTCCACCAATAATATGGCCCAGATATACTAAAGAAGTTTTAGCAAATTCACATTTAGACATTTTTACATAAAGCTTTTCCTTCTTTAGTACATCTAAAACTTTCTTCACATGTACAATGTGTTCTTCCCAGGTTTTACTAAACACCAGGATATCATCTAGATATACAATTACAAAATCATCAATGAATGAACGAAAGACATCATTCATGACCCGCATGAAAGTAGCAGGTACGTTACAGAGCCCAAAAGGCATCACAAGCCATTCATACAAACCTTGTTTTGTTTTAAAAGCTGTTTTCCAAGCATCATTTTCAGCAACACGGATTCGATGATACCCACTACGCAGATCTAATTTTGTAAAGTAAGTTGCATGTTTCAATTGATCAAGCAAATCAACAATGCGAGGAAGAGGATACTTGTTTTTAATGGTGATCTTGTTAAGGGCCCTATAGTCGATACACATCCTCCAAGACCCATCCTTCTTCGGAACCAAGACTATAGGAGAGCCACAAGGAGAAGTGCTTGGCCGGATGACCCCCTTCTCAATCATCTCTTGAACTTGCTTCTTGATTTCTTCATTCTGTATTACAGACATCCGGTACATATCTATGTTTGGGAGTGGCACATCCTGCTGCAAATGTATCTCATGCTGAATCTCTCTCTTTGGTGGTAACCCTTTCGGATCTTGAAACAAATCATCATACTCAGACATGATTTCAATCAGTTCAGATTTATGCTTAGAGTCACATCCTTCAAAATATTTAGAGATCTCATCATTTTTCACCTCAACCATCATTAATACAAAATTCTTACTAGCATTTACCAACCTCTTCATTTGTCCTCCAAAGACTATCGCTAGATTGGTTTTTATCTTATGTGCTCGTACAATATATTCTACACCATCTTTAAAAAGATGATACTTATTTTGCTCTCTATAAAAGACTACTTTCCGGTCATACAAATATGGACTCCCAAGTACAATTCCACAAATGTCAAGTGGTACTACATCTAGCTCTACCTCATCTATGAATTTTTCAGTAATTGCAAACTTCAATACACATTTCTTTGTAACTTGCAATCGTGTATCATTAGTGACCCAACCTAGAGGATAGGGTTTTTCATGAGGCGTAGTAACTAAATGCAATTTCTTAACCACTTCTTCTGATATCAGATTTACTTGTGAACCACTATCAAAAAATGTATCAATCTTTGTGTGATTTGCAATGACACGAACATGAAACAATGCACTTCTATCTTTATCATTTTTCTTAGAAGTAGATGGCAGATTTGTATTTGCACTAGAACTTGATTTTGCATCAATGGGAAGTGGGATACTTTTATTCTTACCCTGGATTCTGACAGCTGTAACCTTTGTTTCATCACCTGAGTCGGATCCCAAGTCTTGAATAACTGCTGCAGTAGCTTTTGCTTGGCCTTTATCTTTGTTTCCTCCATACTTATTTGGCCTTAACTCTGGATGAAGTTTCCAACACTTAGAGACATCATGTCCCTTCTGACAATGCGAACATGTAGGCTTGTCACCCTCTTTCTTAACAGTAGCCATCTTCTTTTTCCTCGTATCTTAACCTTTCGATTTGCTGTCAAATTTAAAGGATTTCTTCGTAAAAGTATCGTTAGCATGCTTCCCCCTAGCTTCTAAATGTGTAGCTTGAACACATACATCATCCGAAGTACTGGGGTTAAACATCAACAAGGTATGTTGCAAAATAAGAGTGCATGCCACCAATGTACTTAAGAAGAGTTTCCTGGGTGTCTAATGCAACATTCAATGCAATAGCCCTCTTTCTAAATTCATGAGTATATTCTTGAATGATTTTTCCTTTAGCTTGTCTAAAATTTTTCCAGCTCATTATTAATTGCTGCATATGACCTAAAGGATAAAATTGCTTCCTTAATACTTCAATGAATTCATTCCAAACTGAAATAATTTTACCATTATTTCGAAGATCTTGCTGAATCTTACTCTCCCACCAAGTAAGAGCCATTCCACTCATTCACAAAGTGGCCAATTGAATTCTGGAAGGGTCATCAGTAATGCCCTGCACCCTGCAATATACTTCAAGCTGCTTGATCCAATTGTCTAACTTTTCAGCATCTAAATCTCCATTATAAATTGGCAATTCAAATTTCACATCCAATTTGAAATAAGGCATATTAGGACTTGCATTATTTGAATGAGAAGTATGAGAAGAAGAGAAAGTTTGATTAGTGTCAGGAGGATCACCATCACCTCCTACTCCTTTACCCTTTTCTTCCTGCTTTACTTCTGCATCTTTGGATGAAGATCCTTCTTCCTTCTTCTTCCTTTGTGCTCGCTCATCGAGTAGAATTTCCATCATGGCTTTCATGCTCATAAAAGCCTCCAAAAACTCAGTTTTTTAAATAATAGGTTTTTCCCGTTTTGTATGTCCTTCTTCTTCCCCTCGTGGAGAAGACATGGTTCTTGAGAATGTTCTCCTAGAGCCAATATCAGGATCTCCTTCAACTAATTCTCCTTCACCACGTTTTAACCTGAACCTAGTAAGCATTCACAAACTTGCACAAGCAGTCAAACAGCTCTGATACCATAATATGAGCCGTCAGATCTCAACTTGAGTGCTTTAAAAGTTTGTTGTGAAAAGAATGCGTTCAACAGGTTAATTAATGGAACAACATTAACAAAAATTAAATGCTCAGAACAGAACAGACATGAACAACCAGACTAATAAGCAAATATAAAGAAGAAAACACAGAATCAGAGAGTCACAAACATAAGTTGATAACGGAGTTCACCCCCTCCACTGGGATACGTCTCTGGGTCCCTCTCCAATGGGTACCGATCCAATTAATCTCTTTGAAATGGTACAAAAATGGTTCTAGAAACAACTTCAGCAACTGTAAACAGAATGCTGTACAAAGTCTTGAAGACCTCTCTTCTGGAAATTACAATTAGCATTCAAAGACAAAAAAAACTAACTATAACAGAGAATGTCAAATTCTACAGTAACATCATCTGGGCACTGTGTAGCAAAATCTCTCTAAGCTTCTCATAACAGAGAAACGATGCTCTGCGCTCTAAACAAACTGCCTCTCTCCCCTCTGTCCTGTGTGTCCCTCTACTGTGGCCAGCATCCTCTATTTAAGCATTTTGCGAGAGGATCAGTAATAGACCACAGCTGTTATCTTTTATTTATCATTACAACCATATGCTAAATTGAATCATGCCATCCTTCCAAATCACTGCCCAAGCGTTATGTTACCACGACGTTCCATATCCCCGAAATGTTGCAACCAACTCCACGCATATGTGCTAACTCCCAACACGTTGTAATGACTTGCAACTGGGCTATGCCACATAATGTAACCGTTTGATCTCACCATCAACTTTCCAGCATAAAATGTCGTGGCATATAAGGACTTCGCCATATACCCGGTCTGTCGTCGCATCATATAAATGTCGCAGCATGTTTGTAACCTCCACGAACCTTTCAATGTTCAACTTCGATGGTTCGTAGCTACGCGACCCATGCCACATCTACGCGGCATGCGATAAGCTACGCACCATGCGGTAACTGCGCGACATGCGATAAGATGCGCACCATGGGGTAACTGCGCGGCATGCGATAAGCTGCGCATCATGGGGTAACTGTGCGGGCTGTTCACATAATGTCTAGCATACAATAGATTAATAAACCTTGTACCATATTGGATCAGTGTAATTTTAAAGACGAATAATCCACCGGACCACCATTCATCAAGGTCGATATTTAATTGCAACATTGATCAAGTGTTATGTTGTGTTACAACATTCATGGAGGTGCACATTGTATTGTGACATTTCTCCATGCTCACGTTGCGTTATGGTCAGATTCATTAATTTATTTTCTTGCATTATAAGATGCAATAGGCGTGCTTTCATTGGATTCCAACATGCATCAAGAGTTAGGTTTCATTATGACATTTATGAAGGCTCCTATTGGATCACAACTTTTCTTCATGCTCATACTCTATTGCTTTTATGTTGTATTTTTAGTTATGTTATTTAATGAATTTTCTCGCATAATGAGATTTATTATTACATTTTGCAAATGTTGTGTAGGCTTATTTTTCAGAATGGTTTTGTTTCATTGGAACATTCATGAAGGGTTATGACATATTACATCATTTGTTCCTTCCATTGGTGGTATTGTCGCATTGTGACATTAATAAATGGTTATGGTTATGTTGGGATGTTATCTTCAAGATGGCTTATGTTGGATTGAAACGTTCTTGCATGGTTATGACTCAATATGGTTGTGCTGCTAAATGTAATTTGTTGAAATTCTACGTAAATATTAAACAAATTGAGGGAAATAATAATCATAACGTGATGTAACCATGTGGGATTGTGGGAATTCGATAATCAACCTTGAGAATGTCGTATTCCAATATTACCATTGTTAATAAATATTAAATAAGTTTCTTAAGTGTTTTATTAGATTGTAATAGTACAACAATTGTTTAGTTGCTTTGTAAATAATGCAATTGATTTCGTTCAAAATTTTATTAGATTGTAATTTGCATGTGTTTGTTAATGCATTTTAATATTGTTTTTTTAATTATTTGCATAATCATCGACTATGGTATTTAATTAAAATTATGCAATATAGATTATAATAAAAAGTTAGATAATTGAAAATAACGTTGTTAAATTGCTCCATAATTAATATGATATTTATTTAATTTATAATACAATACAAATTTATATGTACAATGTTGCAATTATACATAAAGATTAAAAACATTTGTCACAATAATGTTAATATCATGACATGACTATCGGATATGGTGATAATTAAATAATCAGCCTTGAAGATGTTTTGTTGACACATAAGCATTAAATAACAATACTTTTATTACTATAAGATATTTTTTTTTTCAATTCAATAATAGTAAAATTTTATTACTATCCGATATTGTTTTTTCAATTCAATAATAACATTTTATTTATAGTTTTATTTTAATAATGGGACGTATTCCTTGAATCACGCCGCAATGTTAAGAAAAGGTCAACATTAGCATGAGGGATTACAAAATACAACTAAATTATTGCAAATGTTCCATTAGCAGATAATTGTTAAAAGTATTAATCATAATAGATGCCTATGTGTGACATAACTGTGAAGGATTGTTAGATTTAGAATTGAAAAAAAAAACATTCAAAATGTCACATTGGAACATTACATGTAAATATAAATGTTTTAATTATATAGTATAAGTATTTAGGAAGAAGTTAATAATTGCCCATAGAATTGTAATAATTATAAAGAATGTTTCCAAGCCATACGAATGCATTCAAATTTTAAGATAAATCCATATATAGGATGAGAGTAGCATTTTATTGTAATCTTTATGTAGCACAATTGCTCATTCCATTCATATTGAATTGGAGGAAATAGACATATTACATTTTTTGGGGACAATGCTTTACAGGAAATTAAAATAAAATTCGATCTTTATGTAAACTAAACGTGATAAATGGTTAAAGGAATATACATAGTAACAAATTCAATATATTAGAAAGTATTCCAATTATGGATATAAGGCCAATGAAACTATGGATTGGTGACATTTGAAATTTATGCTTTTAATTGTAGCAATTACACAAATTAAAATACAACATAACCATTGTCTTATTAAGAAATTACTCTGAATCCATAATGTTAAACTTAGTGAAGCTTAGGATCATCATCCCGCATGAATTCAAATGAGAAGAGACGGTTGCATAAGAGAGAGAATAATTTAGCAGAGACAAATAAATTAATCAAGACAAAATTGCAGACACATGTAGATAAAATTGGAATAATATGATTATATTCATGAATCAGTAATTAATATGTAATACAATGGTTATACATATATTAGAATTCTAATTCCTAAGATATGATTCGAAACTAACAACTTAGATGGACTCTAGAGCTAACTTAGTGTGGAAAAATCACCACTAGAGCTCACCAATGTAACTACATATAACGAACTTAGTCTACAATAAGTTAACTGATGAGGGTAGGTGAGCAAAGGCGCACACACTCCCTTAAATTATGCAAACTGGATCTAGTCTAACTTATTGTGATTTAAATGATGGTAACTGGAGAAAAAATGAACATAACTAATTACCTACCGAGGTCAACTGAAGGAGACTGTTGGTGGCACTCAGAGTGGGTTCCTAAATTATAGGGATTGGTCTCTAGGGAATCTAAACTCATGAAATTAGGTGCAGTAAGTGGAAGATGTCCCCTAGGTGTGCCCCCCATGCACTAGTGGAGTGATGAATACCTCGTAAGCTAGGAAAATAGACAAATAGATTATGTGGTCAGAGGGAGGATTAATAATAATCCCAACACCCCCCCTTAATCCTGACTTTGGACAACCTGGGCCTTGGAATTTAAGACCAAAGGTCACCCATACAATTTAAATGCAAAATAATAACTATTAAAAAATGAGGAAATGTGGAAAATATTCCCCTTGGAATAAGCAATAAAATTAGGATCAAGATTTCATATCAAGAGAAAATTTCTTCTCTAATAAAAACATGTGAAAATATTTCTACAACCTTGCATCTATGTGGAGCATTGAAGTAGTATGATGGTCCTTTTGTGCACTAGTATCCTGGAACTATGCATGTGAACCTCTCCATATTCTTCCAATACGATGATAGAAAGGAGAATGAATGTTTCATTTGTCTCTTCTTTCAGGAGGAAGAGTGACATGATCCAATTGGTTCTTCTACGAGCAAAGTTGTTGGTCAGTCCTTACCATCATGTAGCATCTCATGGAGATGTTGTTGCACCTCTATGAAGGAAGTGGACTTTCTTGAAATAGAAAAAGGTTCTCTTAATGAAACTGTGATCATGTTCTCCTAATGTCATATGGCTCTCTAGTCATGTTCCCAGGTTCCTCAATAACCTTTTGTGTCCATTTAGGGCTAGGATTGGGAGTAGGGACTGGATTTGGATCTGGATCACTGTGAAATTCATCTTCAATTTCATCAACTGATTCAACTGGGTCCTTTTCTTTGGATTCTGAATATGAAACACTATTGGAAACATTATCATATGTAAATCGATTATATAGAATGGTTTTACCTCCCCTTTCAAATGGCAATTGAGACTGTACGAGATCTGAGAATGGTAGAAAGTGCGAGAATTCATATTCCTTGTAGGCATGGTTTGCAACACCATTCACTATAATCTTCCCAGTTGATATATATGTGATGTCATTTAATTCAGTACCAAATACCACCCGCTTTGGTGGACTAGTATGTGTCATCTGGTATAAAAATAACAAATTTGCATCTAGAGAGGGAACATAGAGTACATATTTGAACATTCCATGTTTTAAATTTATTGAACCCTTTTCTTCAGCTCCAATTTGAGTGTCATCGCCCATATGAATACTCATACCATCAAGCTTGTTGTAATGAAGAGAATTATTCTCCGAGTGCAACCATATGATTGGAGGATCCTGAATCAATGCGGAAGGAATGTGATTTTCAATAGCTAGACTTTAGTGCATGGATGAAGACCTCCTAATCTAGGAAAATAGAAGACCTCTAGTCTTTTCTACAGATTCAGCCTTCCATGTTCGTTCAGGGAGGGAAATATTGTGTTGCCCAAGTAGTTTTTCCATGTGATCAATGGTTTTATTCATACAATACTTCTCTGTATGGTTTCCTTTCTTACAGTAAGACCACTTTTCCTTGTCATACCTTTGATGATTTTCCTTCATAGAGCTCAAGGCTTCATTTGATGGATCAAACTCATCTTTAAGTGGAAATTCAGTGTTTATTTTCTCTTTACCTTTCCCCTTCCTTTTTTCTTGCTAATTCCTTGTCTCACCAATTAAGAGATCTTGATTTGGAGAGGCTATGAGAGCTCCCATATGTATCAACTTGTCTTGTTATTTGATTAGAGACTCGGAAAAGGCATCAAGGGATGTCATTCACCAATTTGTAGTCAGTCTCCTAGAGTGAAAGGTAGATACAAACAATGAGAATTTTGGGCCAAGTTTTCTTAGTATGGATATCACCAATTGCTAATCCTTATTCTCAATACTGCATTGCTTGCACTGCATGGTCAATGATTTGAATTTAGTGAAGAATAGTTGTATTGTGTCAAATTTACTAGGTTGTTTTGCTATCGGCTCATTTTCTAGGATATGACCCCTCAGCTCATTCTATTTTCCAAACAAGGATTCGAGCTTATCCCATACTTCTTTCGGAGTCTTGAGTCCATCAATATGGAACAACAACTCCCTGGAGATGTGGATGCACATGTAGCCAAAAGCTTCATCAAGCCTATCCATATGCTTGAATTTTTCAATATACAGTTGGGGTTCAACTACTCTACTCATGGTCATCCTGTATATACCTTTTTTAGCAAAAGAAAATATTCATATATTCCCTCAAATAAAGGTAGTTTAAGGGTGTAAGGATTTTGGGATTTAGAGTTGTCGAACTCTCCATTTCATAGCTATATTGATCAACAATTCTTCAGAAATTCTTTGAATGTACCTGCAAAAACACTGTAAAACAACACAATTTGAATTAATTTATTTCAAACACCATTCACTTCAACATGTTCACTTTCAGTGAGTACATAACGCCTGTATAGACATATTTGGACATTATCCAGAGGGAGAAATGCAATTATTCCAATAATTTTGTGGAAACTTAATGGCTTCTGGTGCATCAATGGAAGTTTTTGAGGTTCGAGGCATGCATGGATACCCAGTCTGATACGATGTTAAATTTAGTGGAGCATAGGCTCATCATTCTGCATGAATTCAAATGAGAATAGAAGGTTGCAGAAGAGAGATACAAATTTAACAGAGGTTGATCAATTAATCAAGACAAAATTGCACACACATGGAGACAAAATTTGAATAATATGATTATATTCATGAATGAGTAATTAATATGTAATACAATGGTTATACATATAGTATAATTCCAACGACTAAGATTGGATTTGAATCTACCAACTCAGATTGAATCTGGAACTAACTCAGTGTGGGAAAATCACCACTGGAGCTCATTAATGCAATTACAGATAACTAACTTAGTTTACAATCAGTTAACCAATGAGGGTAGGTGAGAAAAGGTGCCCACACCCCCTTAAATCAGGCCAAATAGCGGTAGGCTAAAAGGTTGTGATCTAACTAATGGTAACTAGAGAATGGATGAACATAACTGATTACCTACTAAGTTCAACCGAAGGAGATTGCTAGTGGCACTTAGAGCGGGTTGCTAAATTATAGGGATTGGTCCCTGGGAACCTAAACTCATGAAATGAAATTCAGTAAGTTACATATGTCCCTTAGGTGTGTCCCCATGCAGTAGTGTAGGGATGAAGACCTTCTAAGCTAGGAAAATAGACAATTAGATTATGTGGTCAAAGGGAGGATTAATAATGATCCCACCACATTGACTACTTATAGTTTCAGAGTTACATTGTTTAATGATTTTTTTGGACCACTTTTTTTCCAATCATATTCAATCAATTGAAAAGAAAAACTAATGTATACAAATTTCATTGTAACGAACAATATTTGATACAGATTTAAATGTATTTTTTATAAAAACAAAATGTGATAAATTGTTAATCAACTATAGATAGTATCAATGCAAAGATCTAATAAAACATTGTAACTATGGATGGATTGTTGAGAAAGCTATGGACTGCTAAAAGCTAAAATTTGTCGTTTTGATTGGAATAATTGCATATAATGCTCGCAATATGTCAAAATCCATTAACATCTTGAGAATTTAATATGCACTTGTTAAATTTGTCATTATATATATATATATATATATATATATATTATATATATATAATGATTGATACTTTCAAAACAACATACACATCAATATTTAAATGTTAAAAATAACGAGAAACATCTGGAATATTTTATTTACTCTGTAACTGTTTAGTAGAAAATATACATGCATCATTTCCACTACTATAGTAAACATAAGAGGATACATTAGTTGTGATATGTTGTCATATGCATCTTTTTTTGAATTGTTGTCATAAGTTGTAAAAGGGTCCCTCTACTTGTACAAACATCATTTATAAGGAATATCATTTGATTTCACTATATGGTGAGACACATAGATCATTTCATGTGTCGTGTGTAAATTAAGTGGACACGCGAGATGTTCAATTCAATGTTCATTGAGTACATTCTGTACACATACAAGGTGTATTCCTTAAAAACTATTTTCACATGTAGCCAATATATATTAACTTTATAAAAAAATGCATCTTTAGGAGAAATGGGTTCACCATCAACACCAATGGTTTCTCTCCAAATTCTTCTCATATTGCTATAGATAAAAAATTTAGAACCGTATCCATTGTGTTGATGACGTAGAAGTATCCATCCATGTTTCCCCTAACAGGTGTTTCCTATGAGTGAAAAGAAACCATGAAATCCTATATCAATGATGCCTTCATTTAAAAAAACACTTTATGAATGGATTTATGATGCAATAGTCCTTATGCCTTGGTAGTGGACAATATTTAGACAGCAAAATGATTGAACCAGCCGCAGATTCAATCGTATATCTATATTCTAAATAAGGAACATGCAACAGAGATACAAGTCCTATACAATTGATAAATTTATACATGATATGGTTTTGATAGTGTCCCCATAATTGAACTAAAAAACAAGTCTATGTTATATGGTTATTTTGATAAGCACTAACAATAGTTGATCTGGATAATAGTTGTTCACATTGTCTAGAAATGGATCGAAAGCATATCAATGTTGAAAAGGGAACCCATAGGAGTATCATCTATAGAATCTTCACTAGGAATAAACTCTGAACGATGGAATCAATATTCTAGTAACTAAAAAACCATTTAAATACATAGTTATCATCAACATGATAACATTTTTAAAGAAATATCTTTTGTTTTTAACTTAAGATACAAAACTCTATAAACTACTTACAAATAAATTACATTTCTAGAATGGATTATTTATGAATGAACTAAAATTCAAAAAATACATTACAACTTATCAAATATGTTTAGCACATTTATACAATTACATGTTTAAATACTATAGAGAAAACAATGATATGAAAATTACAAAATGTACTTTAAATCTATTTTTTTGTATCTTCATAGACGATGAAACATGTTGCTTATAAGTCCTTTTTTTTCTTGGCATTATGCCATGGATTTTCTTTGGTCTTTTCTCATTTTTTTTGTTTTACTACTAAAATCACAAATTTCATTTTTTAGAAAACTTTGGTTTGGTTCATATTTTATTGCATTATCTAACTTTTCATATATCAAACCAAAACCTGACGATCTTTGGGCATATGTGCGAAATACATAAACAAATATTTTTTGTGTATGAGTGATTTTAAATTTTTTTCCTATCTCTTTTTGAATTTCAGGCTTTGAAATGTTTCCTCTCCCATGATGCAAAACATTGATTTGAAATTGACGTCTGATCCTTGGTTCATCTTAAATATACTTATTGCACACAGTTGGATAGTGATTGAATTTTTTAACATCCTTTTTCCTTTGAACTTAATGTAAATCTTCTGAAAATAAAACATATATCATTTAAAGAATTTGAGTGCCATCATAAATAAATAATACGATCAATAATAATCGAGAAAATGTCACATTATAAATAAAAGCAGAACATGTGAATAATAAGTAAATGATACACAATAGCAAAATCTATGTTGCATAACATATGCAAATGATACAAAATAACAAAATATATGTTTAATAAAATATACTATTATTACACATACAATCATGGTTTTATTTGTTCAAATCATTGTCTTGTTCTATATTAATCTACCATCTAATAATGGATTTCCAAAGGGGGCCTCAACAATTGCTTGACCATATATCCCTTCGTTATTGACATTGAGACACATTTATATGAAAGAGAAATTTAATTAAGATTTTCATTTCTTCTTAGGGTTTTAGTTGTAGATCTCATCGACATGTCCTTTTTTAGTTTGAAATTCATAGTATATGTTCAAGGTAGGTTTCACCAATTGGTTTAGCACACTTCCCTTAAGTTCAAGGACTCAAACATGTGTATTTGAAAGAGAGGATTCAATTAATAGTTGAAATTCTACTAAGAGGTTTAATTTTCAAGGTTATGTCTATCGACTCCTAACATTGGGTGATTCTAGGTAAGAGCTAGAAGGCCTATCTTATCCTAATCAACATAAATCATCGATTAAAATATTCTTCCACAAGCTCAATTCTACAAGCTTATTTTCACAACTCAATTTCCGCAACTGAATTTCCACAACAAAGGTTTCATAACAAATTTTCCACAATTATGTGGTCGCAAGGCTCCTTTCGCAATTGCGGATTGCATATTACGGATTGCAGGTCGTATTTTCGACTTTTCATCGAACTGCTTCCGCAATTCGTCTCTCACAACTTTTCTTCTACAATTAATTGTTCACAACTTTAATAATATTGCACCTTTGCATTGCGGAAACCATTCTCGATCGTTGATATCTTGCGGCTTAGTCCCTATGTATTGATATGAGATTAGGTGCAAAACTTTAATTTTACTTTGTGGATCTATTATCTCCTGTACTCTTTTCTCTTGCAGAATTCATCCACATTGACCATAGATCTGTCTAAGTCATATGTTTTTAACTCAGACTATTATATTCAAATTGATCCATGAAACGATCAATTTCCTTTTTGTAGCATTCGCATAAACACATATCCATATTCATGAATTCTCTAAAAATTTGTATCAACTCCGAAGATTCATAGACAGAGAGAATTTTACATGCTTCTAGTTATTGAAAAGAAGATAGAATTTACAAATATTCATGCAGAGGCTATTACTTTGGTCTTCATTTCATTAACCACACCACAAACACTCTCATACACACCCACTCATATATCTAATAATTACATTTGACACTTTAATATAGAACTCTATAAAAATGTTAGACCTGAAGAGGAAGGATCTGAACTCCTAAGAAAGTAAATCTACTACTAACCTATCCTAGAGAAAACTCTTGTAATATTCGAGGACATTAGTGGCAAATTATCATTATTACATTGAAACTAATTGTATCTATAAAACATATTACAAGAATTGAAAACAAATCCTATCCTTCTAGAAATGATACACAGAAGCAGAAAAATATCATTTTCTGCTCAATCACCAAACATAGGGCATTGAATTGATGCTCCTACATTGTACATTCCTACAACACAAATCATCACATTTTCCTAGAAAATTCAAAAGTCTTAGTGATTGTCCCAAATTACTACAAAAGGAAAGTTCGGGAAGCCATAGAAATTGAAAAATGCGTGAGAAACTTCAACCACAACGATGGCCTGAAACTGAAGAAACATGGAAACCAATCATTAAAAAACTAATTCATTAATTAAAAACGTGAACAGTGATTAAACAACCTAATATAAACAATAAAAACTTCTATACAACTTAAAAAAAAATTAAAAAAAATTTAAAAATTTTAGACATTTTAATAACATTTACTTAATAATACTAGAAAAAAATATTAAGTATTAACACTATAATAATTATGTGCTTTATTTAAACACATTAGAAAACCTAATAACACTAAGAATAGATAACACTATAAATAACATTAAATAAAAATATCATTATAGTTAAAATTCTTTAATAATGGGATAACTATTACAACCTTAATACTTAAAATAAAAAATATGGGCTGACCATTGATTATATTCTATGACAGCTACTATTAGGTAAACTTATCCTCTGTTTGGTCATTCTCTGATTCATATTTCGTAGCCTGCAATGAGTTTGAATTCTGATGGTTAAGACACTACGTGAGTTTAACCTACCTTGTCTCCAGAGCAATATGGAATATTGCATACACCCTTTTGTGGGCCCTATCTCTAGTGGGGTTGTTAAGGAGTGGACTAGTGGGATCTTACAAGGAATGGCCCTGGTCAATACTTACCCTCGATATCTGAAGGCTCACACTCCACCCTGTGTCTTTGTGTCTATACATGAGATTAGCTATGGATATGAATACCCTCGATATTTGAAGGCTCACAGTCCATCCTGTGTGTTTGTGTCTATATATGAGATTAGCTATGGATATGAATAAGGTACAAATGTAGTCGATTGTGCAGAAATAAGGGATGGTTCAATGGTGTGGATTGCGGACATGCTATGTTTGGGAAGGATTCTAGCCCTAGCCTCAGACATGGACATAGGATCAGTATAGGTAGGTGTTTATTGCATTTGGATGTGCTATTGGATGGATGCGCTACAGTTTGGATGGGTCCGGATGGATGTGAGTGCATTTTGCTGAGCATGTATATGCATATGTAGATGCCGTAGCCTGCAACCAAAACTAGTGCTAGATCAGAGGAAGAAGCTTAGGTAGATGTTAACAGGGGAGCCAAGGTTCGAGCACCAATTAGAGACCAAGGTAAAAAAAAAATCTACGGTGCAGGTGGCTTAGTTGATTTGTAAGCTATATAGTGTAAAAGCCAGATATAGTGAAGGGTGAACAATATTCAACATGCAGTAGAGTAATAAATGTTGCAGTGACATCACTGTGGGTCATTGGATCTCAACCTGTTTGAGATCAAATGGTCCACAGTGCTGCAGCCCCAACATTTATTACTCTGTTGCATGTAAAATATTTTTTGCCATAGTGAAGTGGTCGCTCTAAATAAATGCTCTATCCTATGTGCCCCTAGTAAATGAGATACCTAAACCATTGAACTACTAGTGTGGGTAGAACTTAAAGTGTACTAGCTTATCTACCTATTACGGTAATTCCCTTAAAATAAAAGTGATCTACTCCTTTGTGATATGCATGTTATGGTAAACCCCTACATAAGTGACTGTTTGAAAGCTATTGGCAAGGTATCAACTCATGTATGACCTCACTTTGATGCAATACATCTGCTCCTATATCACGGTTAAGGGTTAAACTGTGTTAAGACATAGCTTACTAGGTAAGGTTCAAAGCCAATTTGGCCTCTGTGCAGTGCACACCCTTTGGTCTGCCTATAGTTGTTATTATTTTGTGTTTCCACAAATTTTAGTGTCGACTCTTATTAGCAGCTCTTACCTTTGCTAAGCTCTTTTACACTATAATCTGTTGTTCATTGAGAAAAAGAGCCCTCTATTTTGCATCTCGTACCAAGTGCAACAAAATATCAGTCTTGTTCTTGCTATGCGCTCTTTCCCTGAAGAGGATAAATACTTGCAATTAGATAAATACGTACTTGCAATTATTTTATGACGCATACTTTGTTCTTTTGAAGAATAATGGATTTTCCATATTTAAAAAACTCATTGCTATTAACTATTGTGAATGGATCAATAGCTTAATTTTTTTACACTTACCTGGAACCTCCAGGTTATTTGATAACTTCTTTTTTTAACCTACTGACATCATCTAGCTTTTGTAATTCTGTTTGTTATCCAACACATGTAGGAATAGTAGGAGAAAGTAGTTGTCTTAGTAACTTAGCATTTGGAAGCGAAAGTGTGGTATTACAACCTAGTCCTAGAGGATTTGTCTTAATTTGGTTTCCATCTGTATCGATGGCTACAAAATATTGGTGGATCTCTTACTTGATACCCAGAGTTATGGAGAAATGGTGATGAAGACGTGGAGCAACAAAAACTATCAGAGATAGAATGGGAACCAATGGGTTACTAAGGAAGAATGCAAAAAATAAACATTTGTTCACAGCTGGATCTTAAAGCCCATATAACTACAGATAATCGAGATATATCCTACCAAATTTGGATAGATTTTTGGGTGCACTATGATCCGAAGACTCCTGATCATTAGCAATAACCTCATGGAGCTGTCTAACTAGGGGATTTTTTTGACTTTCAAGCTATTTTTTACTGGAATTTGGTGAATTTAATTCACAAAATCTATAATTTATGTTGTTTGTTGGGTGAATTTAGGCTAAAAAATGAAATCATGTGATAGGAAAACCCCCAACACCTGCACTATGTAATATCTAGCAATGATTTTGGGACATTTTGAAAATTCCGTAAGGATTCATAACAAAAAACTGATAAAAACCAAACGGAATAAGAGGTCAAAAAGTCCCATGTTTATACAAATCGATAACCTCATCTTTCTTTATTTATCGAATCTATCTTGGCTTGGGGTGTGTGTGAGACTTCAGGAAAATGCGTAGATTCGAACCGTGTAGCGATAAAACATGTATGCTACAGAAGAAGCTTAGAAAAATGTAGGGCCCAGTGAGAGAACAAATACAGAGCTGTTGGTGTCAAGAACCTTCTTGTTTTTTGCACGCTAAACACCCCATGGACCTTAAATCTCGTTAGTGAGTGGTCTCTCCCAAGTTTATTTGATATTCCCTAGCGTACTTCCTTCTATAGTGAGGTGACCTACCCAAAATATGGGGGAAATGGGGGATATACTTTCGGAGCTACTAAGAGAGCGGTATGATGAGAATGATTTATTGGAACCTAGAAATGAGGTTATACTAAGTGACACACATTGGAAGGAAAAACACTAATAAAGAAAGAAAGGATCACCCTTGAATGAGAAAGGAGAGGCGAGATCCATCATCTCCAATTGGTCGTCAACTGCTAAAGATTAATAAGCTACTATGAGTGGAATTGTAAACCAAAGGCAGATTGAAGACCTTCCCTTAGTAGTTTAGCTTCAAATGGGCTGAGCCCAAGGTGCTTGCTTCACTCCATACAAATATTTATTAAAAAAATAGATAATATTCCTAAATAATTAAAATTTGAATAATTAATAAAAACATTAATATTAATTAAAAATTAAAATTTATAACTAGATTAATTAATGGAACATTAAATTTCAAATTTGTAATCATGACGATAAGAACGCTGGAGAGATGGAATGTGCAAATAGATTTTATGGATAATGTTGGATTCACCTTCGCCTCCAGCAAGAGTACGTGTAACCAAAGATCACTCTTTGCTGCAACCAGAGTAAATATGAATTTATATGAGGATTTATGTAAGGTAGATGTATTATGATTATTGATTCATGATGTGTTTCTATTTATTTATGGTAGAAGTATTAAGTGTTAAAATGGACTTTGATATTGGTTCATGATGATGTTGCAATATGGTTATGTTCTTTATTGCAATTTGTTGCGTTATGGGATTTATTAAAATGTATTGCGACCATTGGCTTTGGTTAAATTTAAATTTGGACTCGCTTTGTTTCATTGTGATATACATAAAGGGTTATGTGAGATCATAATGTTGATCCAAGGTTAATGTTATGTTTTATTGTTTCATCTGTCCATGGGTATGTTCTATTATGGTTGTATTAGTTGATGTCTCATGTTGTATTACAAGATTTAATGTAAATTTTGTAATGGGTGGGTTCAGTTATGCTTTGAATCATTTTGTTGTATTCCAATGTGCATTAAGTGTTATGTTGTGTTACGTCATTCATAAAGGTCCATATTGCATTGCCACATGGATCAAGTGTTATGTTGTGTTACAACATTTGTGAAGGTGCACATTGTATTGCAACATTTTTCCATGCTCATGTTGTGTTATGGTTAGATTCATTAATTGTTTTTCTTGGATTATAAGATTCAATCAAAGTGCTTTCGTTGGATTCCAACATGCTTCAAGAGTTTAGGTTGCATTATGACATTTATGAACGCTCATACTGGATCGTGGTGACTTTTCTCCATGCTCATACTCAATTGCTTTTATGTTGTATTATGGTTATGTTATTTAATAAATTTTGTCTTATAATGAGATTTATTATTATGTTTTTCAAATGTTAATGTGTATAATTATTTTTTCATAATGGTTTTGTTTCACTGGAACATTTGTGAAGGGCTATGATGGATTACATCATTTGTTCCTTCCATTGGTGGTATTTTCGCATTGTGACATTAATAAATGGTTATGGTTGTGTTGGGATGTGATATTCACAATGGCTTATGTTGGATTGCAAATGTTCCTACATGGTTATGACTCAATATGGTTGTGTTGTTAAATTTAATTTTTTGCAATTCTACATAACTATTAAACAAATTGATGACAATAATAATCATAGCATGATGTAACCATGTGGGGTTGTGGGAATTCAATAATTATCCTTGAGAACGTCATATATGGTAATACTTTCAAGTTCTTGCAATTCCTTGAATGATCATGTTTAATGGTTCTGCATTTTCTCCTTGATTGAAATGTTGAACAATAGTTTCAAAACACAGATGTTGCTTGTCAGAAAATGAGGATGGAGAAGTTGATGTAGAATGGGAGAGATCTAGTATGGATACACTTGAATGAATATTTTAAATGAAATTCTTTGGGTATTCTACAATTTTATTTGAATTTGTTGTACTAGTCCATCCACACATGGACCAAGTCAAAAACTCTGTGACTAAGAGTTTCAATGTCTGACACTTGAATAGTATTAGGGGGGACAAGGTGAGACACCATCTCCCACTAATTCATGCCATTATCAATATTAATCTCATCTTGATGTGTATCATCATATTCTTTAATGGTCTCTAATGCCATGCCAAACTCGATATCTTAAGTTTCTCCAATTGTGAATAACAATTGTTGTGATAATGATAATAATAATAATGGTTTATAAAGAAGCAATTCAAAAAATGGTGGCCATAACCGAACTATCGTAGTTTGTCTCTTGGATTCCATGGTTCTTTCTTATGCCGTGCACTGAAAGACCAATATCATGCAATACCAATCAATGATAAGTGCTCAATGAATGGAGGTTTATTTTGGTATGGGTCAAGAAACCCATAGTTCATCGCAAATTTGTTGTTATCCAACTTCGAAGAAACTCTTTTGAATATTTCCCTACCTACATTAATTGATACAAATATATAAATAGAAATAATGAATGGAATCTTTAGCAACATATGACATGTTTCATGTGCTCCTATATTTCAATCGATATTTGTCTCAAATAATTTTTTTTATATGCACCTATAGAGGGACCCTGAGAGTTAACAATATTGGAAATACTTGTGAACATGTCCTGATAGATTTCTAATATTATCTCATCTTTCGAAGCATACTTGCAATCTATTTCAAAAATGCATGACGTGAAAGAATTGGTTCATAGATGACATTGGCACACCACATTGAACGGAGAACAACATTATGAGAATTTAACCTATCATCATTACGTGCAACTTCTTATTTTTTCTAACATTTATCATTGACATATAATCTTGATTGATCTTGAAGTTCCCATGGTGCATTGTATCGACACACGTAAGTTGTTCCTTTTCTTTCGTAAACACGAGTGAACACTATATTTAGTGTGTCATTGTACTCTATTCGTTAATTTCACATAATCATCAAGGGGATTGCTAATAAATATTTTGTTGGTATCTAATAAGAAAAGATCTTCCGGTAGTGCTTGATGAATAGTTATATTCATATGGTGAGTATCACAAGGATTTCCATGTTGTTACATAATTGTCAAAGTATCTTCGTGATGCATCATATGCTGATCCCCTTTGTTTCAATTCATACCTATGAAACTCTCATGTAATAAATATGTTAGAATAGAATAAAATTTGAAGTGATAATCTAAAATGTTACAGTAAATACAAGTAGATGGAAATTATTTACTTGTACCAATAGTCTTTAGCATGAAGATATTTCACAATTATTTCTTCATGAAAAATACTAAAAAGTTGACGCATATATATTGCAACAATATGTTGATAGTTTATGACATTATCGATCCTCCACCTATTTCTACTTTTTGCAAATAAAGGTGCAGAATTAGGCATAAATTTATGTAGGTCTTACCACTTCATATCAAATGCACTTAGCGTGAAGAACAATGTCGAGAAACCAATTTGTGTTATCATATCAGAAAATTTAGTATGGCATATGTTCCATTATTCCTTTGTTCCTTGAAGATGTGAACCAAAACATATCAATAGTTTAGCTAATTTGGTTTATGGGAACTCATTCAGGTCCTTATGAAAATCTTTAATTGTCATAGGTATGACATCTTCAATGTTTCTTTTCACAAATACAAACATTGTTCCTTGTCTTCGATGTCTCATAATCATGTTTAATAAAAAATATCAAAACCTAGGATGTTTTCCAAACCTATGATCACAATACTTGAGCAATATTGGAGCAATAATCTACCTTAGTACCTTAATGATCTACCTAGGAGGAATAAACATTAGCCTTGTGCTATGTTCTATGGTCTAACTTAGGTTATACTGATCAATATTGGTCAAATAGGTGATTATGGCTCATTAATTGTAGTTGAGGTGTGCTAGTTTTAACATTGACATTTCAGACTGTGCATTTATTGTAAACCACTTCCATCTTTGACTAGGGGTGCTAGTGTGTGTTAATGTGGCTTTTTGTGGTCTCCTTGGCTTTTATTTTCCTCCGAGAGATTCCTACACTCACCCATGTGCTCTCCCATGCTTTCCTTTCCTCATTTATGAATCATTCATGCTTCTAACCTATTCACACATGGATTCTTGACTGTTTGGTTACTTTTGGGAGCCTATTGGTCAACCTAGGGGGGTTTAGGGGTCAAATCCTATCCTGACACTTGTATGCATTCACATGGGCTCCAAGGCCTCATAAATTTTTCCTAATGTATTTTAAATATGTAATATAACATCTACAAGATGTAAACTAATAATATGATCAATTATTAGCACCTTTCACATGTTCTATTCCAGCTATTTTCCGTCTCTTTTGTTGTTCTCTTGCATATTTTGTCAAATAATTTTAGTGTGAATATTTCTCTAGCTCCTACATCTCATTGAGAAGCAATTATCACATGGTATCATAGATATTTGGAGATGAAAACAAATCTAGATAGGTTTGAGTTGTTGTTTAGGACATACTTCTAGAAAATTTGACTGTTTTTCTTGTAGGATCTACATCATTTTTGTCACAGGTTATGCAAGCAAGATGGAGAAAACTCAATAATTTCTAAATATATTCAATTATTTTGAATGGAAGGATGGTATGGTAATCTAGTTGAGGCCCAAGGGCCTCTACCGGGTCACCATGGGGACTGAACTTGAGCCAAATTCTGTTGTGGAGAAAGCTAAGTATTTTAATAGACTTGATGAAGCATTTGGTATGATCTATATCAACACTTTGAGGGAACTGCTCTTTCATGTAGAAATTATTGGCACATCGAATTGAGTCACTATTTGGGAAGACAGATGAAATGATAGGACATCATATTGAGAACAAGCTAATATCCATGAGGCTAGCTCATTATGAGACCATTGAATACTTCTTTACCGAATTTAAAGTGCTAGTACTTCAGCTAAAAAAATGTGGCATAGAGAAGAAATATGATCATCTTATCTTATCCATCCTTTCTAAGTTGGGGCCACATCATTCTTTATATGTTTCGACATTTCACTCTAGTAAGCTTACAACTAGAAATGGGAAGATGCCCGCGCTAACATATTTCATGGAGTATTTGACTCGAGATAAGGACAAGCTCATACAAATGGGTACCATCGAATCCAAATTTCAAGACCTTTCTATTAGTACATCCAATCATGGGACTGTTGTTCCATATGTCTGGACTTACTTTTACCACCCATGGTTCAAATCTCAAGTCTCCATACCTTCCAGACTCGGTCAATTGCAATTGTGATATAGTTGCTCACTCTTCTCTCTCTATGGACCCATTCGCTCATGGAGACACCATACCGCTGATAATTTCTACCGTGTATGACATATATTCTGATATTTCAGAGCCTCAAGATATTTTTTATAGAGTTATGAAGGTGCTTCCTCAAATTGGGAAGAAAATTCATGGTTTGATTCATGATATGACATCTACACATGAAGCAGTTTTTGTTGAATATTTTGATGTTATTTGGGAAATATTTTCGAGATATATCTTTTCCATGGTTTATTATGCTATTAGATCAGATTATTCTTGAAGCAAAATACTTTCTTATGATTCCCCTCCATCAACAAATGGCCTCTGCACATGATCTTTGTCTACAACACTTTGATGCATTGATGCATGACCTTGGCATCCACAACATCTTCACCAAGTCCATCAACAAGGATTTGTTGTTTCATATCACTCAAGTGAATAAGAGGACATGTTGAAGAACTTTTTTTCTTCATCTCTGTCATGTCCATTTTTTAGGGGAGGTTTTTTCCCATGATTTTTCCTCCTTACCTCAATTACATGGATCAATAAAATTTTGTTGTAAAAGGTGACTTGTGCCTTAGTTGACAAGGTGTTAATAAATCATTTTGAATAATATGTACTAATTTATGATTAAGAGGGGGTGTTGGAGCAATAATATACCTTAGTACCTTAATGATCTACCTAGGAGACATAAACATTGTCCTTGTGCTATGTTCTATGGTCTAACTTAGGTTATAGTCATCAATATTGGTCAAATAGGTGATTCTGGCTCATTGATTGCAATTGAGGCGCTCTAGTTTGAACATCCTAACATTTCATGCTATGCATTTATTGTAAACAACTTCCATATTTTACTAGGGCGCTAGTGTGTGTGAATGTGGCTTTTTGTGGTCTCCTTGGCATTTATTTTCCTCCTAGAGATTCCTCCACTCACCCACGCACTGTCCCATGCTTGCCTTCCCTCATTTATGACTTGGGCATGCTTCTAACTTTTTCACACATGGATTCATGACTATTTGGTTATGTTTTGGATCCTATTGGTCAACCTAGGGGGGTTTAGGGGTCAAATCCTATCCTGACACTTGTATGCATTCAAATGGGATCCAAGGGCTCATGAATGTTCCCCAATGTATTATAAATATGTAATATAACATATAAAATATGTACAGTAATAATATGACCAATTATTATCACCTTCACATGTGTTATTCCAGCTATTTCCAGACTCTTTTGTTGTTCTCTTACACATTTTATCAAATACTTTGAGTGTGAATATTTCTCTAGCTCCTAGATCTCATAGAGAATAAATTCTCACAAGTATGTGTAAACCATATTTGTGTAAATGAACGGTCTTCAAACATGGTTGCAACAAATTTGCAATGCTCGTGGGAAACAATGTTGGAAATTCCATGTCTAGCAAATCTTATGTATTGTATTCGTTTATTGGAGACAACACTATATTTGGTGATTCCATTTGGAAATATGATAAAGAATATTCCTTTTTAACAAAGTTTCGTATCTCTTTTATTTCACATTCTGCATTCGACATTCTAGTTGTAAAAGACGAAGGATGTTTCAAGTTGATGATTTCCAAATTCATCAATGTTAGTATCATTCTTTTCAAACTTAGCTATGTTAAATTTTATGTAATGTAAACTAGAGGAGACATCCGTTGGTTGATCTGGAAGACATAAAACTGATTGTAAATCAATTTTAACATCTCAATAGTATTTGTAATTTTAGATTTTGTAGTGCAAAGAATTCATTACTCGCAACCTACTAACAATGCAATCATAATGTTTAGATAGAGACCCTTTTCTTATAACAATTAATATATCTAGGTCTTCTATTCAATTAGGAAGAGTCTTAACAATTGAATTTATATCTTTTGGAAAGTTAATTTTATTACATCTATATTTATATTGTCATCCATGAGCATAAGGGACCTGTAGCATTGGATTTACTCGTACTAGCTGTTGAGATTACAACATCAAGAGTCATTCTCTAGTATTGTGTATAATATCAATACAATAGACTTGTGAGTAATATTAGGTCCTACAAATATCCTCATATGATTGAAGTGGTGATGTTGTAAATCTTTGAGTAATATCAAACTCAGTCTTGTGAGTAATATAAAGGTGGTAGACTTGTGAGTAATATCAAGTCAGTAAACTTGTGTGTAATATTAAGTAAGCCTGTGAGTAATATCAAGGTAGTGGAATTATGAGTAATATCAAGTTCTACAATTATCCTCATGTTGTGAGGTGGTGCACTTTAATGTGTAAAGTGGATATACTATGTGATGTATGGCTAGTAACGGTTAAAGACTGCTACAAGTATCCTTTAGGGATTAACTACCCCTAGAGTGTTTTACTTTAGCATGTAAGTATATGACTCGAGGTAATACATATGATCATAAGTTCAGAAACAATCTTATGAGTGTGAAATTAAATAGATGGTTAATTAATTAAACACATAAGGACCATGCAGAATTAATTAAATAGAGATGAGCACATAGATAGATAGAGAGATAGACCAAGATCATGCAACATCAATCAATGATAAGTGCTCACGAAATGGAGGTTTTCTTTTGGTATAGGTCAAGAAACCCATAGTTCATCACAAATTAGTTGTTATCTGGCTTCAAAGAAACTCTTTTCAATATTTTCCTACCAACATTAATCAAAACAAATCTACAGATATAAATAACAAAGGGAATCTTTAGCAACATATGACATGTTTCATGTGCTCCTATATCTCAATCGATAATTGTCTCAACAAGAAAATTTTTATATACACCTCACATACACCTATAGAGGGATATTGAGAGTTAACAACATTGGAAATTCTTGTCAACATGTCCTGATATCTTTCTGACCCTATCTCATCTTTTGAAGCATACTTTGAAATGTATTTAAATAATGCATGATGTGAAAGAACTAGTTTGTAGATGACAATGGCATGCCACATTGAACGAAGAGAAATGTTATGAGAATTTAACCTATCATCATTACGCCCCTCTTATTTTTTCTTTGGTTTATCATTGAAATATAATCTTGACTCATCTTGAAGTTCCCATGGCGCATTTTATCGACATACATAGGTTGAGCGTTTTCTTTCATAAACATTAATGAACATTGTATTTAGTGAGTCATTGTACTCTATTTGTTAAGTTCTCACAATCGTCAAGGGGATTGCTAATAAATATTTCACTAGTATCTAATAAGAAAGGATCTTCTTGTAGTTCTTAATGAATAGTTATATTCATGTGGTGAGTATCACAAGGATTCCATGTTGTTACATACTTTTCAAAGTATCTTCTTGTTGCATCAACGCTTATCATGTCATTCCACTCTAATTGTTACATGTCTCGTACACTTTCTAACTATAGGAAGCCATGAATATGTGTTGATCCCCTTTTTTCCATTCATATCTATGAAACTCTCATGTAATAAATGTGTAATAAATATGTTAGGATAGAACAAAACTTGAAGTGATAATCCAAAATGTTACAGTAAATACAAGTAGGTGGAATGATTTCACTATACCAATAGTCTTTAGCATGGATATATTTCACAATTATGCCTTCATGAAAAATACTAAAAATTTTGATGCATATATATTGCAACAATATGTGGATAGTTTATGACGTTATCGATCCTCCATCTATTTCTACTTTTTTGCAAATAAATGTGCATAATTAGGCATAAATTTATGTAGGTATGACCAATTCATATCAAATTCACTTAGAGTGAAGAACCATGTTGAGCAACCAATTTGTGTTATCGTATGAGTAAGCTCACTACAACATATGTTCAAGTATTCCTTTGTTCCTTGAAGATGTGAATAAAAAAGCATCAATCTTTTAGCTAATTTGGTGTTTGGGAACTCATTCAATTCCTTATGCAAATATTTAATTGTCATTGGTATGACATCTTCAATGTTTTTTTCACAAATACAAACATTGTTCCTTGGCTTCGATGTATCATAATCATGTTTAATAAAAAATATCGAAACCTAGGATGTTTTGCAAACCTATGATCGCAATACTTGAGCAGGTGTAAACCATATTTGTGTAAATGAATTGTCCTCAAACGTTGTTGCAACCAATATGCAATGCTCATGGGAAACAATGCTGGAAATTCCATGTCAATCAAACCTTATGTGTTGTTTTCATTTATTGGAGACAACCCTAACTTTGTCCATTCCATCTGCAAATATGATAAAGAAGATTATTTTTTAACAAAGTTTTGTGTCTCTTCTATTTCACATTCTACATTCGACATTCTAGCTATAAAAGATGAATGATGAGTTTCAAGTTGATGATCTTATAATTCATCAATGTGAGTATCATTGTTTTCTGACTTAGCTATGTCAAAGTTTATGTAATTTAAACTAGAGGAGACATATGTTGGTTGATTTGGCAGACATAAAATTGATTGTAAATCAATTTTAACATCTTGATAGAATTTGTTATTTCAGATTTTGTAGTGCAAAGAACTCATTACTCGCAACCAACTAACAATGCAAACATAATGTTCTTTCTGACGTCGTGCACTGAAAGACCAAGATCATGTAGTATCAATAAGTGATAAGTGGTCAAGGAATGGAGGGTTAATTTGGTATAAGTCAAGATGCCCATAGTTCATCGCAAATTTGTTGTTATGACTTCAAAGAAACTCTTTTGAATATTTTTCTACCAACATAAATCGAGACAAATCTATGGATAGCAATAACAAAGGGAAGCCTTAGAAACATATGACATGTTTCATGTGCTCCTATATCTCAATCGATAATTGTCTCAACAAGAAAAAAATTATATGCACCTATAGAGGGATCTTGAGAGTTAACAACATTGGAAATTTTTTTCAACATGTCCTGATATATTTCTGATCTTATCTCATCTTTTGAAGCATACTTTGAAATGTATTTCAAAAGTGCATGACATGAAAGAACCAGTTTGTAGACGACATTGGCATGCCACATTGAAGAAAGAAAAACATTATGAGAATTTAACCTATCATCATTATGTGCAAATTCTTATTTTTTATGTCCTTTATCATTGACATATAATCTTGACTCACCTTGAAGTTCCCATGGTGCATTCTATCAAGACACGTAGGTTGATCCTTTTCTTTCGTAAACATGAATGGACACTGTATTTAGTGTGTCATTGTACTCTATTTGTTAATTTATCATAATAGTTAAGGGGATTTCTATTAAATATTTCACTTGTATCTAATAAGAAAGGATCTTCCTGCAGTGCTCGATGAATAGTTATATTCATGTGGTGAGTATCACAAGGATTCCATGTTGCTACATACTTGTCAAAGTATCTTCTTATTGCATAAACACTTATCATGTCATTCCACACTAATTGTTGTGGAAATTGAACCCAGTGCTAGAACAATTACACTCACATCAATTGCCAATTACACATGCAAAATTACTCACAAAAGAGACTGAATATGGAGCTGAACAGTAATCTGTATTGAATAAGTGTACAATAGCCAACCCTGTGAAGTCATAGGCTTCCATGATAAATAATTACATGAGGGATTTGAATGCATGAAGATTCCATTCGAATCTAGTCAAAAGCAGGCTTACTAAATCTAAGCAAATCCCCCATAGGTGCATAAAGTAGTTTCCAAAACTGTCTAGGAGCTCACGAATTGGAAAAATCAATTAGGAAAGCTAATAGTGGATGGAAGGAAAAATCATACATGCTTTTCATAGGAGAAAAGAGTGGAGGATGTGGAGGACAAAAAACAAGTTAACTTCACCTAGTCAAACATTCCCAATTTCCTTAAAGCACTGAAAAAGTAGGCAATAAAGCAGAAAAAGCAGACATTCGCTAGGGAGGCCAGGAATAAAGCAGATTTGATTCCAAGAGGTTTCCCAAGCGCTCCATGACTCAAAATTATCAAGTTTGACCACTATGGATGTGTAGATGACAACTTGCATAAGGTGGAATATGGAAACTAGGAAAATAAGACAAAAATGGATTAAATAATGTCTAAGGTAGATAACTATGGGTTTATTATTCTAAAACCCCCCCTTAAGCCTGACTTATGAGTAATATATCAGAAAATTATAGGCCCTAGCAACAAGGCTTAGTCACCCTTTACATATTGCATGTCCATTTAACCAAGGAAAGAGGCAAAAACCCAGTGGGAAAATCCTCCCTTAAACATGGATTGTAAAAAAAAATTTGGAAATCTTGTCATCACTCATGCTTCACAGCATGATCGGTAATCCCCAATAGTGATTTGATATTGCTGAATGTATTCTCACAAAAAAATTTGGTGAAGATATCAGCTACTTGTTTTGAAGATGAACAGAAGAGTAGGTGAATGGTGCCATCATGCACAAGCTGTCTGATGTAGTGCATATGGATCTCAATGTGTTTGGTTCTCTGCTTCTGAACTGGATAATTTCAGATTCAAATGGTACTCTAATTATCACAGTAGATAGTAGTTGAGTATTCTGATTCGAAGCCACACTCTCCAAGTAACCCCTCCAACCATAAACATTGAGTTGCTGCATTTACAACTCCTCTGTACTCTGCTTCTGTAGATGAGAGTGCAATGGCACTCTGTTTCTTGCTTGACCAACTGATTGGTCCTTCTGCAAGCATGAACACATATCCTAATGTTGAATTTCGATATGTACTGTCACCTACCCAATCACTGTCAGTAAACCCAATCAAATCAAGATCAGATTTTGCTTTATAGAAGATCCCATGTGTCCTTGTTCCCTGAACAAAGTTAAGGATCCTTTTGGATGCTTTCCAATGGATCTCATGAGGCTGATACATTTATATATAAGCCACACTTACTGCATATGAAATATCAGGTCTAGTATGTGTAAGATACAGCAAACATCCAATCAATTTCCTATACAGTGTATTGTTTACCATAGGTGAAGAATCAGCTTCTTCAAGCTTCACTACTGTAAGGAAAGGAGTCTTTCTTGGCTTGCGATACTTCATTCTAAATTTGTTTAGCAAATCCAAGGCATACTTGGACTGGTGCACCTTGATTCCAGCTTTGGTTTGAGCAATCTCAAGCCCCAATAATTGGCTCAATAGCCCCAAATCTATCATGGAGAAGGCTTGGTTCATTGCACCCTTCAAGGAAGCAATTTTATCCTTTGAGCTTCCTATAATGAGAAAGTCATCAACATATAAAATAGTGATCATTAATGAACCATTAATCAGCTTCAAATAGACATTTGGATCTGATTTGCATCGAACAAAATTCAGTGATAGCAAAAATCTATCAATCTTGGCATACCAAGCCCCGGGGGCTTGCTTAAGCCCATACAATGACTTCTTTAGCCTGCACACAAGAGATGGGTTAGTAGAAAATCCTTGAGGCTGCTGAATGTATATCTCTTCAGTGATATATCCATTCAGGAAAGAACAATTCACATCCATGTGATGTACTTCCCATTGCTTTGAAGCTGCAATGGCTAAGGCTAGCCTGATGGAGTCCATCTTTGCCACTGGTGCAAAGGTCTCATTGTAGTCTATGCCATGAACCTATGAGTATCCCTTGGTACCAATATATCCTTGTACTTCATAGGTGAACCATCAGCAGCAAATTTGGTCTTGTACACCCACTTACACTGAACTAGCTTCCTCCCTGGGGGAAGATCAACCAGCTCCCAAGTGTTGCTCTTCTGGAGTGAGCTAAACTCTTCCTTCATGGATTCTTGCCATATTGGATCTTCTGCTACATCTTCATATGTCTGAGGATATGATTCAACCATTAGATATCATTTCTCAGCAAACATAGGATCTTTCATGCATAGAGCACTCTCAAATTGAGATCTAGTCCTCCTAGGATCATTAGGATTTCCAGCTAGTTCTCCAGCTGCTGGTCTTGGCTGCCCATTTTGGCCTTGTAGGGCTGTTAGGATCTGCAATAAACTCATCACTATCAGACATATCAGAATCAGCATGTTCAACTATCTCTTCACTTACATTCATAGGTTCTGGTGGTGAAGAGGATTCTCCAACTTCCACTGCTGCTAGGGGTTCTTCTTGAAACTGAACACACATTTCAATGAAGGATTTGTTTGTGCTCAAATTGATCAGCTTGTACCCTTTCGAATCTTAAGAGTACCCAAAAAATAGACACTCTTGGCTTTGGGGCTGCAAATCCTTTCTCTTTTCTGTTGGAATTCTAGCCCAAGCCCTTGAGCCAAAAATCCTGAAATGGGTCACATCTGGCTTGTGTCCACTCCATGCTTCAAAAGGAGTCATACCATCAAGATGTTTATGAGGCACCCTATTCTGGATATAGGCTACACAGTTTATAGCTTTGGCCCAGTACTTTGGTGGCAAAGTATTAGCCTCCACCATGCAGGTTGCCATCTCTTTCAGTGATCTGTTCTTCCTCTCTGCAACACCATCCTGTTGTGGTGTGTAAGAGATAGAATGCTGCATCTGAATACCTGCATCTGCATAATATTGAATAAAATCAGACTTGACATACTCACCACCATTGTCAGATCTGAGGACCTTGAGTTTCCTCCCAGACTGGTTTTCAACCAAAGCCTTAAAGACTTTGAAGAGGCCAAAAACTTCAGACTTGTGTTTCAGGAAGTAAACCCAGCAATACCTGGAAAAGTAATCTATGAAATTCAATGCATATTTGTCCTGACTCATGGACATATGAGGGAATCAGCCAGAAACATCACTGTGGATCAAATCAAGAGGTGCAGAGGTTCTCTCATGACTAGCTCTCTCAAATTTATGCTCTGGGTGTTTTCCTAGGATGCAACCTTGACAGAATCCTTTGGAAAATTTTATCTTGGGTAACCCTATGACCATTTCTTTTTCACTAAGATAAAAAAGATACTTGTAATTTAGGTGGCCAAATATTTGATGCCAAATCTTGCTTGCCTCATTAGCATGAATCAGAAGAGCAGAGGGGTTTGAGTAGGGTAGGAAGTGTGAGAACATGTATACCTTCGAAGTATGATTTGCAACTCCTTTTGTAATGACTTTACCACTTCAGATCTCTGTGATCTCGAATTCATCAGGGGAGAATATGACCTTCTTTGGAGACCCTGTGTGGGTCATCTGATACACTGATGAGAGGTTAGAGGAAAGACCTGGAACATGCAACACATTGCTGAACTTACCATGATCAAGATCAATCCTCCCTTTTCCCAAACTTTCAGTGAGAGAGTCATCTCCCAGTACTATTGGTGGACCTTTCGACATGTTAAGTGAGGTGAATGCCTCCTTGGTCGAAACCATATGTCTTGAAGCTCTAGAATCAATGATGAAACTAGGTGAGCTTGATGTGCCAGCAACTAATGCATGAACTCTCTCTCTGTCTTCTGAACTTGATCCTCCTTCCCTCTTCTTTGAGTTGTCTAGAAGGGAGATGCCATTATTCTCTAGGAGTTGGGTCAGCATGTCTATTTTATTCTTCATGCAAGAGCTCTCAGAATGATTCCCCTTACTGCAGTATGCACACTTGCTCATTTCTCTTTTGTTCTTCTTCTTCTGGTAGTTCTTCTTGGAACCTTGAGGCTCCTATGGAGACTTGTTTTTGTCTCTCTTTTTCTCAGGTGGATTTTTAGCTTTCTTTTTGCTTTTTGAATCCACCCTTGAATCTCTAGCAACCAGAGCTTGGTATTTGGATGGTTTGATGGTACCCATCATCACCAATTTATCTTGTTCTTGTGTGAGAGATTCCATGAAATATGCAAGGCTAGGCATCTTCCATGCTCGAGTTGTCAAATTTGTTGCATAGAAGCTCAAAAAAAACATTGAATAGTTAGGGACAAGCTTCGAGAGTATGGCCAAGACCAGATGATCATCCTTATTTTCGATCCCACATTGTTTTAGCTACAAAACAAGTGCTTTGAACTTGGAAAAATAGAGCTGCAGTGATTCAAAGCTATTGGGACTCAGGGAGATCAATTCATTTTCAATTTGATGTCCCCTCATCTCATTTGTGTTTCCAAAAATATCAACAAGATTCTCCCATACTTCATTCAGTGATGTCAATCCATCAAGATGGAAAATGAGGTCTCTGGATATACTCAGACACAACAGACCATAGGCCTCATCCCTCCTGTTGTGCCATTTTATCTTCTCTGCAGCTGCATTGAGCTCTGCTTCTATTGCCATACTCACTCTATAGAGGCCTTTCGCTCTCAAAACTATCTCCATCTTTGCTTTCAATTCAAATAAATTAAATGGAGTCAAGATGATCTTCTAAGATTGATCCATAGCTCAAAAATTGTCTCGTCAGTCAGCAGAATGCTCCCAGTCAATGATGTCGAACCTGCAAAAACAATTGGAAGGAGATAAATCGATCTACAAAGGATATGATACCATGTGGAAATTGAACCCAGTGTTATAACAATTACACTCACATCAATTTCCAATTACACATGCAAAATTACTCACAAAAGAGACTGAATATGGAGCTGAACACTAATCTGTATTGAATAAGTGTACAATAGCCAACCCTGTGAAGTCATAGGCTTCCACAATAAATAATTACATGAGGGATTTGAATGCATGAATATTCCATTCGAATCTAGTCAAAAGCAGGCTTACTAAATCTAAGCAAATCCCCCATAGGTGCATAAAGCAGTTTCCAAAACTGTCTAGGAGCTCACAAATTGGAAAAATCAATTAGGCAAGCTAATAGTGGATGGAAGGATAACTCATATATGAATTTAATAGGAGAAAATAGTGGAGGATGTGGAGGAAAAAAAACAAGTTAACTTCACCTAGTCAAACTTTCCCAATTGCCTTAAAGCACTGAAAAAGCAGGCAATAAATCAGAAAAAGTAGACATGCACTAGGGAGGCCAGGAATAAAGCAGATTTGATTCCAAGAGGTTTTCCAAGCGCTCCATGACTCAAAATTATCAAGTTTTACCGCTATGGATGTGTAGGTGACAGCTTGCATAAGGTGGAATATGGAAACTAGTCAAATAAGACAAAAATGGATTAATTAATGTCTAAGGTAGCTAACTATGGGTTGATTATTCTAACAACTGTTACATGTGTGATGCACCTTCTAACCATAGGAAGCCATGCATATGTGTCGATCCCCTTTGTTTCCATTCATACCTATGAAAATCTCATGTAATAAATATGTTAGGATAGAACAAAACTTGAAGTGAAAATCTAAAATGTTACAGTAAATACAAGTAGATTGAAATGATTTACCTATGCCAATAGTCTTTAGCATGAAGATATTTCACAATTATTTCCTCATGAAAAATTCTAAAATGTTGATGCATATATATTGGAACAATATGTGGATAGTTTATGACGTTATCAATCCTCCATCTATTTCTACTTTTTGCAAATGAAGGTGCATAATTATGCATAACTTTATGTAGGTCTGACCAGTTCATATCAAATTCACTTGGAGTGAAGAACAATGTTGAACAACCAATTTGTGTTATCATATCAGTAAGATCACTACAACATATGTTGTAGTATTCCTTTATTCCTTGAAGATGTGAATTAAAACATATCAATATTTTAGATAATTTGGTGTTTTGGAACTCATTCAACTCCTTATGAAATCTTTAATTGTTGTAGGTATGACATCTTCAATGTTTTTTTTCACAAATACAAATGTTGTTCCTTGGCTTCTACGTCTCATAATCATGTTTAATAGAAAATATCGAAACCTATGATCGCAATACTTGAGCAGGTGTAAACCATATTTTTGTAAATGAATTGTCATCAAACGTTGTTGCAACCAATATGCAATGCTAGTAGGAAACAATGTTCGAAATTCCATGTCAATTAAACCTTATGTGTTGTATTCATTTATTGGAGACAACCCTAACTTTGGCCATTCCATATGCAAATATGATAAAGAAGATTATTTTTAACAATTTTTTGTGTCTCTTCTATTTCACATTCTGCATTCAACATTCTAGCTATAAAATACGAATGATGAGTTTCAAGTTGATCATTTCCAAATTCATCAATGTTAGTATCATTCTTTTCTGACTTAGCTATGTCAAAATTTATGTAATGTAAACTATAGGAGACATATGTTGGTTGATTTGGCAGACATAAAACTGATTGTAAATCAATTTTAACATCTCGATAGAATTTAATATTTCGGATTTTGTAGTGCAAAGAACTCATTTCTTGCGACCAACTAACAATGCAAACATAATGTTTATATACAGGCCCTTTTCTTCTAACAATTAAGATATCTAAGTCTTATATTCGCAAAGAAAGAGTCTTAACAATTGAATTTATGTATTGTGGAAAGTTGATTGTATGACCTCTATATTTATATTGTCCTCCATGAGCATAAGTGACATGTAGTATTGGATTTACTCATGCTATCTGTTGAGATTGGAACATCAAGAGTCAATATCTAGTATTGTGAGTAATATCAAGACATTATACTTGTGAGTAATATCAGGTCCTCCAAATATCCTCATACGATTGAGGTGGTGATGTTGTAAAGCTTTGAGTAATATCAAGCTAAGTCTTGTGAGTAATATCAAGGAAATATACTTGTAAGCAATACCAAGTCAGTAGACTTGTGTGTAATATGAAGTAAGTCTTGTGAATAATATCAAGGAAGTAGACCTGTGAGTTATACAAAGTTCTACAAATATCCTCATGTTGTGAGGTGGTGTACTTTAAGGAGTCTGAAGTGTCGTTAGGAACTTCACAAAAATGTGGCCATGCTTGAACTTTCATAGGTTTTATATCTTGGATTGCATGGTTCTTTCTGACATCATGCACTGAAAGAGCAAGATCATACAGTATCAATAAGTGATAAATGATCAACTAATGGAGGGCTTATTTGGTATAGGTCAAGAAGCCCATAGTTCATCGCAAATTTGTTGTTATGAATTCAAATAAACTCTTTTGAATATTTTCCTACCAACATTAATTGAGACAAATCTACGGATATAAATAACAAAGGGAAGCTTTAGAAACATATGACATGTTTCATGTGCTCCTATATCTCAATCGATAATTGTCTCAACAACAACAAAATCATTATGCACCTATAGAGGGATCTTGAGAGTTAACAACATTGGAATTTTTTTTCAACATGTCCTGATATATTTATGATTGTATCTCATATTTTGAAGCATACTTTGAAATGTATTTCAAAAAGGCATGACATGAAAGAACTAGTTTGTAGACGACATTGGCATGCCACATTGAAGAAAGAAAAACGTTATGGGAATTTAACCTATCATCATTACGTGCAAATTGTTATTTTTTATGTCCTTTATCATTGACATATAATCTTGACACATGTAGGTTGACCCTTTTCTTTCGTAAACATGAATGGAAACTGTATTTACTGTATCATTGTACTCTATTCATTAATTTATCATAATCGCTAAGGGGATTGCTATTAAATATTTCACTTGTATCTAATAAGGAAGGATCTTCCTGCAGTGCTCGATGAATAGTTATATTCATGTGGTGAGTATCACAAGGATTCCATGTTGCTACATACTTGTCAAAGTATCTTCTTCTTGTATCAATGCTTATCATGTCTTTCCACTCTAATTGTTACATGTCTAGTGCACCTTCTAACCATAGGAAGCCATGCATATGTGTCAATCCCCTTTGTTTCCATTCATACCTATGAAACTCTCATGTAATAAATATGTTAGGATAGAGCAAAACTTGAAGTGATAATCTAAAATGTTACAGTAAATATAAGTAGATTGAATTGATTTACCTGTACCAATGGTCTTTAGCATGAAGATATTTCACAATTATTTCTTCATGAAAAACTCTAAAAAGTTGATGCATATATATTGCAACAATATGTGGATAGTTTATGACGTTAGCGATCCTCCATCTATTTCTACTTTTTGCAAATGAAGGTGCATAATTATGCATAACTTTATGTAGGTCTGACCAATTCATATCAACTTCACTTAGAGTGAAGACCAATGCTGAGCAAAAAATTTGTGTTATGATATCAGTAAGATCACTACAACATATGTTCCAGTATTCCTTTGTTCCTTGAAGACGTGAACCAAAACACATCAATATTTTAGCTAATTTGGTGTTTGGGAACTCATTCAACTCCTTATGCAAATATTTAATTGTCGTAGGTATGAGATCTTCAATGTTTTTTTCACAAATACAAACATTTTTCCTTGTCTTCGATGTCTCATAATAATGTTTAATAAAAAATATCGAAACCTAGGATGTTTTGCAAACCTATGATCACAATGCTTGAGCAGGTGTAAACCATATTTGTGTAAATGAACAATCTTCAAACGTGGTTGCAACCAATATGCAATGATCATGGGAAACACTGTTGGAAATTACATGTCAAGCAAACCTTATGTGTTGTATTCATTTATTGGAGACTACCCTATCTTTGGCCATTCCATCTGCAAATATGATAAAGAAGATTCCATTTAAACAAAGTTTTGTCTCTTCTATTTCACATTCTGCATTCGACATTCTAGCTGTAAAAGACGAATGATGAGTTTCAAGTTGATGATTTCCAAATTCATCAATGTTAGTATCATTATTTTTTGACTTAGCTATGTCAAATTATATGTAATGTAAACTAGAGGAGACATCTGTTGGTTGATTTGGAAGACATAAAACTGATTGTAAATAAATTTTAACATCTTGATAGTATTTTTCATTTTGAATTTTTTGGTGCAAAGAACTCATTACTCGGGACCTTCTAACAATGCAAACATAATGTTTAGATAGAGGACCTTTTAGTCTAACAATTAATATATCTAATTCTTATATTCGTCGAGGAAGATTCTTAACAATTGAATTTATATCTTGTGGAAAGTTGATTGTATGAACTCTATATTTATATTGTCCTCCACGAGCATAAGTGACATGTAGAATTGGATTTACTCATGTTATGTGTTGAGATTGCAGCATCAAGAGTCAATCTCTAGTATTGTGAGTAAAATCAAGACAATAGACTTGTGAGTAATATCAGGTCCTACAAATATCCTCATATGATTGAGGTGGTGATGTTGTAAAGATTTGGGTAATTTCAAGCTGAGTCTTGTGAGTAATATCAAGGCAATAGACTTGTGAGTAATACTAAGTCAGTAGACTTGTGTGTAATATCAAGTAATTCTTGTGAGCAATATCAAGGAAGTAGACTTGTGAGTAATATAAAGTTCTACAAATATCCTCATGTTGTGAGGTGGTGTACTTTAAGGAGTCTGAATTGTCGTTAGGAACTTCACAAAACTATTGAAATACTCAAACTATCGTAGGTTTATCTTTTGGATTCCATGGTTCTTTCTTACGTTGTAAACTGAAAGACCAAGATCATGTAGTATCAATCAATGATAAGTGCTCAAGGAATGAAGGGTTATTTTGGTATAGGTCAAAAAGCCCATAGTTCATCGCAAATTTTTTGTTATGACTTCAAAGAAACTCTTTTGAATATTTTCCTACCAACATTAATTGAGACAAATCTACATATAGAAATAACAAACGGAAGCTTTAGCAACATATGACATGTTTCATGTGATCCTATATCTCAATCGATAATTGTCTCAACAAGAAAATTTTTATATGCATCTATAGAGGGATCTTGAGAGTTAACAACATTGGAAATTCTTGTCAACATATCCTGATATATTTATGATCTTATCTCATCTTTTGAAGCATACTTTGCAATGTATTTAAAAAATGCATGACGTGAAGGAACTAGTTCGTAGACGACAAAGGCATGCCACATTGAACGAAGAATTTTTTTATGAGAATTTAACCTATCATCATTACACGCAACTTCTTATTTTTTTGTCCTTTATCATAGACATATAATCTTGACTCGTCTTGAAGTTCCCATGGTGCATTGTATCAACACATGTAGCTTGACCCTTTTCTTTCGTAAACATGAATGAAAACTGTATTTAGTGTGTCATTGTATTATATTCGTTATTTTATCATAATTGTCAAGGGGATTGTTATTAAATATTTCACTAGTATATAATAAGCAAGGATTTTCCTGCAGTGATCGATGAATATTTATATTCATGTGGTGAGTATCACAAGTGTTTCATGTTGTTACATACTTGTCAAGGTATCTTCTTGCTACATCAATGCTTATCATGTCTTTCCACTCTAATTGTTACATGTTTGGTGCACCTTCTAACCATAGGAATCCATGAATATGTGTCTATCCCCTTTGTTTCCATTCATACCTAATGAAACTCTCATGTAATAAATATGTTAGGATAGAAAAAAACTTGAAGTGATAATCTAAAATGTTACAGTAAATATAAGTAGATGGAAATGATTTACCTGTACCAATAGTCGTTACAATTAAGATATTTCACAATTATTTCTTCATAAAAAATACTGAAAAGTTGATGCATATATATTGCAACAATATGTGGACAGTTTATGACACTATTGATCCTCCATCTATTTCTACTTTTTGCAAATGAAGGTGCATAATTAGGCATAACATTATGTAGGTCTAACCACTTCACATCAACTTCACTTAGAGTGAAGAACAATTTCAAGCAACCAGTTTTTGTTATCATATCAGTAAGCTCACTACGACATATGTTCCATTATTCCTTTGTTCCTTGAAGACGTGAACCAAAACACATCAATCATTTAGCTAATTTGGTGTTTGGTAACTTGTTCAAGTCCTTATGCAAATCTTTAATTGTCATAAGTATGACATATTCAATGTTTTTTTCACAAATACAAACATTGTTCCTTGGTTATGATCTCTCACCATCATGTTTGATAAAAACTATTGAAACCTATGATGTTTTCCAAACCTATGATCGCAATACTTGAGCAGGTGTAAACCATATTTGTGTAAAAGAAAAGCGTTCAAATGTGGTTGCAACCAATCTGTAATGACCGTGGGAAACAATGTTTGAAATACCATTTCATGTAAAACTTGTGTTGTATTAATTTATTGGAGACAATCCAATATTTGGCCATTCCATCTGCAAATCTGATAAAGAAGATTCCTTTTTAACAAAGTTTGATGTGTCTTCTATTTCACATTCTGCATTTGGCATTGTAGTTGTAAAAGATGAATGATGAGTTTCAAGTTGATGATTTCCAAATTCATCAATGTTAGTATCATTCTTTTCTGACCTATGTGATCAAAGAGGCCACTGCAAATGCAGGAAGAACAAATTACAAGAAGAATCAAGAAAATTCAAACATGACCATATTTGAATCCATGAAGGACAATCTCATGTTGATGATCACACCATTAAAGATGGAAAAGGAGCATTTTGAAACACTCACAAATATTTATGAGAAGAAGGCCAATACTTAAAATATGGCCTTGAAGAAAAAGTTGCACACATGAAGATGCAAAGAGATGAGACCGTAGCCTCCTTCTTCACAAATATTTCATAGGTGAAGGATCAAATTGCATGCATCGGTGTGGAGACAAATTAGGATGATCTTCTTCAAACCACCATCGATGGGATCCTCGCCTTGTGGGAGAACTTTCTTGATACGATAAATGGAAAATAAAATAAGCCCAACTTCGAAAGACTCTGGCATGCTTGCATTCAATAATAAGGGTGCATCTAGAACAAAGTGGTTCACACTAAAGAAGAGAATATAGCTCTCACAGCTAGAACCAAGAAAGGGAGGAAACCTTTCTCTCTTAAGAAATTCTTTCATGCAAAGAACAAAGAGATTATAAAGAACCTTGAAAAATAAAAGTTTAAATGCTTAAACTATGGAAATAAAGGTCACTTTGCAAGATAGTGAAATAAAAAGAAGAAGGATGAAGGAAATGTGCATGCCTCCATTGTCATAGAAAAAACTCCACAAAATATTGCACTCGAAGAGAAAGAGACTAGAAGAGAGTATTATCTTGTCTCTTATTTGTTTGAGTCTATCATCATACGATAATATACATGGATGATTGACATTGGTTCTTCCAAGAACATGTCAAGGTACAAGGGCACACTCTCCCACCTAAAGGAGAAACAATTTTCATGCATTGTGGAATTGGGAGACAATTCTACATATTTAATCCAAGGAGTTGGATCCACATCCTTCCAGCTAAAGTCAGGAGAAACACTACATATTCATGACATCTTGTATGTCCCTGGATTGGATAAGAACCTACTCTCTATTTCTATCCTTGAAGATAAAGGATTTTGTGTGATCCTCATGAAGAATCAAGCATACTTGTGGCCGAAGAACCACAACCTTGATATTGCTATTGTTTTTGGAGTTCGAGAACTGTATAATAGTACAACAAACACATTAAGGGTTAAATTTGATTGCAATAACTGCGTTTTTGTGATATAAATTCTCACATTTATATTTGGATTTTTTTCAATGGTTTTGTTATATTTGATAGTTTTTTTTATCGTTTTGTCAGATTGCACTATTACAATCAACCTTGAGAAAGTCGTATACCAACATTACCATTGTTAATAAATATGTTAATAAAGTGTTTTATTAGATTGTAATAGTGCAATAGTTGTTTAGTTGTTTATAAATGATGCAATTGAGATTGATATCTGCAATGTCCCTGGAAGGTTTTATTATATTGTAATGTGCATGGGCTCTTCTTCAAACTGTAAACTCCTTTCGATGAATGTTTTATGAGATGAGGTACACAGATATTTTATCCATTTTCATAATCATCATATTCAACCATCATGGACTCCTTTATTTGAGGTTGCAATCCCTTTCTCTTCCCTGTAGGAATCTAGCCCAATCCTTTGAGCCAAAAACCCTAAAATGAGAAACATTGGGATTGTGATCACTCCAAGCCTCAAATGGAGTTTTTACTTCCAATGATTTTTCTGGAGCTTTGTTCTGCACATATGCAATACAATTGATAGCTTCATACCATAGCTTATTATTCAAATCCTTTTCTTCCATGATGCATGTAGCCATCTCCTTGAGAGATCTGTTCTTGTGCTCTGCAACACCATTATGTTGTGGTGTGTAGGGAACATAATGCTGCATTTGGATGCCACATTCTTCACAAAGATGCTACAAATTCTTGTTGACATACTCCTTACCATTTTCAGTCCTAAGAACCTTGATTTTGTTCCCACATGCATTCTGAAATAAATCTTTGTACACTTTGAAAGTCTTAAAAACTTCATATTTTAGCTTGAGAAAATACACCCAACAGTACCTTGAGAAATCATCTATGAAAGTCAAAACATACCTTTAATTCCCATATTAGGGTGTGGGAAGAGGCCCTATTACATATGAATGGATAATATCAAGCACTTGGACAACCCTCCTTTCCTTTTCTTTCTCATATTTGCGCTCAACATGTTTCCCCACTATGCGCCCTTTGCAAGTGTCATTGGAAAACTTGATGCTAGGAAGCCCTTCCACCATGCTTTCCTTACTTAGTGATTGAAGGTACCTATAATTGAGATGTCCATATCTATCATGCCACAAATTTCTTATCTCATTGGCACGTGACAAGAGCGCATTCCCTTGGTTGTATGGAAGGAAGTGAGAGAATTTGTACATTCTTGAATCATGGTCAACAAAACCCACTGCAACAACTTGGCCTATAGAGATTTATGAGATATCCATGTCATTTTGAGTAAATGTTACTCTCTTGGATGTACCTATGTGTGTAATTTAATATATAGAGAGTAGGTTCGTTGCATGATCAAGCACAAACAACACATTATTGAAGTACCCATCTTCAAGATCAATCTTGCCAATCCCTTTGGCTTGGATTTCTGAATCATCATCCATGAGGATGGATGGACCACTATAAGGATATAGGGCCGAGAAATATTCATGCATGGAATCCATGTGCCTTGAAACACCTAAATCGATGGTGAAGGAAGAAGAGATTGAATATACAACAACCAAAGCATGACATCTTTCCTTGTTCTCTAAGCTTGAACCTCCCTCTTTCTTCCTTGTGCCTTCTGTAGTGGGATGTCGTTCTTCTCAAGGAGTTGCACCATCATGTAAATGGTTTTATTCATACATGAACTCTCTGGATGCCAACATTTGTGACAATAAATGAATTTTGTCTTCTTTTGCTTCTTCTTCTCTCTGTCCCTACTATGATTCAAAACCCCATCTGAAGGTTTTGGATTCTCCTGCTTCTTCTTCTCTTGTTGCTTTGAATATTTGGATTTATTCTTTCCTTTGGCTAGATTCTAAACTCCTATAGCAAGGGCTTGAGCTTTGGTGTATTTGATGGTACAAATTTGCACCAACTTGTCTTTTTCTTGAGTCTGTTACTCCATGAAGTATGCTAGTGAAGGAATTCTCTGATTTTGAGTTGTGAGCTTGGTTGAGTGGAATGTTGATACAAACATTGAATACTCAGACCCTAGATTTGAAAGAATGCACAAGATCAACTTATTCTCTTACTTGTCAATGTCATAATTTTTTAGATGAAGCACCAACGATTTGAAATTTTTGAAGAAATTATGGATCATCTCAAATTGTATTGGGTAATCAATACATGAGTCTACTCCATTCCTTCTTGCAAACACTTGAATGTTTCTAGAAAATACCCTAGATAGCAACTCAAACACTTTGGATTTGATTTGCATATCCAAAGAGCTATGATACCATGTGAAAATATGATTCACAACAAGATCTAATAGCTAAGGGAATCCTCATAATTCAATATTATTCATAAATTATGCAGAAAACAGTGAAAAGATTGAAATTAACACATAGAAATGGTGTAAATAACAAAGTTTATTATGAATTTCAACATGTAAATATGTCTAGAACATGTTGATAATACAATAGGATAAACACGTTATACTTTGGAGGCAATTTGGATGCATAGATGTGGCAGGCTTAGATTGGACCTCAAACCCCCCCTAGGTGGACCAATGAGATCCAAAACCACCTAAAATGGTCACAAATGCTAGTGTGAACATGTCTAGAACATGGTAGGACATAAATGAGGGTATGCTCGCATGGTGGAGTGCATGGGTGAGTGGGAGTGGCTCTAGGCAGCAATAAATGGTCCAAAAGAGCCAAAAACAACTGCACTACATGCATGGGCACCTCTAGTCAACCAGTTTCCCTATTTTAAGGGATGGGGAGTGTACCAAGGACTAAGAAGTCATTAATGAGGTTGCATGTGTCTCGATAATGGTCAAATGCGGGATATTGGGTGCATTTATGAGTCCAAAACATATAAATACCTTGCTAGACCAACATAACGAAGGTTTGGACCATATGACATCAGTATAAAAAAATGAAAGTGTGTCCTAGGTGGTATGATGCTCTAACATAGATGAAGGATTTTCCCTAGTTCCAATTTTCTTGGAATCCACTGTGACTTTTTGAACTACAAGTGAAAATGTAGTCCACAAGTTATATTGATTTTGTTCACCTTCCAAAATCATATTTAAAACTCTTAACACCCAGAGAATATTTACTTTTGTTTATTCATTCCTTGACAATGGCGCCATAAGATGTTATTTCTAAAAGATGCACTTCGACTGATCAGAGGGCATGGCTAGCACATCTTAAGCTCATGGGAAAATAACTGGTTGAATTTATATTTTAAGGTAGCTTGTGCAAGGGGGTGAAAAGAATGTTCTAGGAAGAGAAAGTGTAAGAGAACTGATAACATCAGACTCTGCAATAACCAGTGAATGACTAGACGAAAGCGAGAAGCATCAATAATGGGCCAGATTCAAAGCTTAATGATAGCATGAGGAATAGATTGTATGGCCACATACAACATTTCAAATACTAAGTGCATAAGAACATTCTAAAATCAGATCTCATGGGTGTTCAATCACCAAATGAGCATCATGAAGATAAAATCAACATGAATGAATTTATATTAATGACAGTTTAAACTTTACCACATAACATTTTAGTCAAATGAAATACTAAAACCCGGTTCATAAAAAAATGAGATTTATGATATTTGGATGTAAGCCTCCAAAAGGAATTACAAAGTAATGACTCAGACTTTCATCACAATAACTCTTGATCCCTTTGCAATTTCACAACCTCTTGGCCAGAAACCCCGTTACCTTATAAATGACAGAATTTATAAAAAAAATTTGCATCCACATATTGTTATGAGACTTTTGGAACCAAAGCCTCACAAAAATCATCTCGAATAAAGTGGCTAGAGATCACATAAATGATCTAAAGTTATTCCCTTGAATTTCGATTTCTTATTTGGATATACTTTGCCACCTCATACGCAATTCAAAATCTAGAGTTGGTTAGCCAGGTTCTATGTTCATGATATTCTTCCACTTGTTTTTTTTTAATGCTTCAATTTTTCCTATAGAAAATGATGAAATCCACAGAATTTCGGATATATTGTTAAACCATTATCTTCAAATTCAAATTTAATTGAGAAGTTTTACCAAAGAAAAATGTGAAGGTAAAAATTAAATGGAGAATTAACAGCATAGATCTCAATCTTTAATGTCTAAACAAACTGCCTTCGATCTTCTTCAAAGTGACGTGTTGAGATGGAATGACTTGTAGATGCTTCTATAACATTCATTTGATGATCCCAAACGTTTTTTTCTTTTTTGTTTCTCAAATGTTTGTATGATATATTTTATGCTGCATAACTGACCTAAATTTGGAGTCGAGTCTACTCAAATGGCGATTCCTTCTAAAAGTAACCAAGCAATAAAATTACCTTCGTAAATTTCATTTCATATGTTAATGTATTCTTTGCAAAAAGAGAACATCTTTAACAAATAGTCCCCATTTTCCTATAGATTTTACATACACAAAAAGAGAACATGTAAATAGATAATATAAAAAGATCATAAAAAATTACATAAAATGAAAAAGAAAAACAACTTTTTACATATTATCTACATGCCATAACGGTATGATGACTCAAGCCAATTTGTATGCAATGGGAGAAGATATTCAAATCCTTCAATGCTTGGAGTGAGTGGACATAATTTTTTAGACATGATGATATTTTTGCATTGATTATCAATTTGTATAGGAAAATGAATACTTGGGTGGAGTAATCTTTCACAAGATCCTACGGGAGTAACTTAATAGGTGTTGAGGTTGCAGTATATGCATGGAATTTGACCATACTTTCACATGACAATAAAACTCCCCACAGCTCGAAATGGACGGTACCATAGACAATGTTTGATATAAGTGTGAAAAACCATACACTCCTAATTCAATATGCCTATATATGAAAAACGTCTTTTGATAGGATTCATAATGCAAAACTTATTATGTCGTGGTAAAGGACAATACATTGAGAGTAAAACAATTGATCCAACTCTGCATTCAATTGAGTATCAATTGAGTATCTTGAGCAGGTGTAAACCATATCTGTGTAAATGAACAATCTCCAAACGTGGTTGCAACCAATATGCAATGATCGTGGGAAACAATGTTGGAAATTACATGTCAAGCAAACCTTATGTGTTGTATTCATTTATTGGAGACTACCCTATCTTTGGCCATTCCCTCTGCAAATATGATAAAGAATATTCCATTTAAACAAAGTTTTGTCTCTTCTATTTCACATTCTGCATTCGAAATTCTAGCTGTAAAAGATGAATGATGAGTTTCAAGTTGATGATTTCCAAATTCATCAATGTTAGTATCATTATTTTCTGACTTAGCTATGCCAAATTTATGTAATGTAAACTAGAGGAGACATCTGTTGGTTGATTTGGAAGACATAAAATTTATTGTAAATCAATTTTAACATCTTGATATTATTTTTCATTTTGAATTTTTTAGTGCAAAGAACTCATTACTCGGGACCTGCTAACAATGCAAACATAATGTTTAGATAGAGGCCCTTTTAGTCTAACAATTAATATATCTAATTCTTATATTCGTCGAGGAAGATTCATAACAATTAAATTTATATCTTGTGGAAAGTTAATTGTATGACCTCTATATTTATATTGTCCTCCACGAGCATAAGTGACATGTAGAATTGGATTTACTCATGTTATTTGTTGAGATTGCAGCATCAAGAGTCAATCTCTAGTATTGTGAGTAATATCAAGACAATAGACTTGTGAGTAATATCAGGTCCTACAAATATCCTCATATGATTGAGGTGGTGATGTTGTAAATATTTGAGTAATATCAAGCCGAGTCTTGTGAGTAATATCAAGGAAATAGACTTGTGAGTAATATTAAGTCAGTAGACTTGTGTGTAATATCAAGTAATTATTGCGAGTAATATCAAGGAAGTAGACTTGTGAGTAATATAAATTTCTACAAATATCTTCATGTTGTGAGGTGGTGTACTTTAAGGAGTTTGAATTGTCATTAGGAACTTCACAAAACTATGGCAATACTCAAACTATCGTAGGTTTATCTCTTGGATTCCATGGTTCTTTCTTACGTTGTACACTAAAAGACCAAGATCATGTAGTATCAATCAATGATAAGTGCTCAAGGAATGGAGGGTTATTTTGGTGTAGGTGAAGAAGCCCATAGTTCATCACAAATTTGTTGTTATGACTTCAAAGAAACTCTTTTGAATATTTTCCTACCAACATTAATCAAGACAAAACTACAGATAGAAATAACAAACAGAAGCTTTAGCAACATATGACATGTTTCATGTGATCCTATATCTCAATCGATAATTGTGTCAACAAGAAAAAATTTATATGCATCTATAGAGGGATATTGAGAGTTAACAACATTGGAAATTCTTGTCAACATATCCTGATATATTTATGATCTTATCTCATCTTTTGAAGCATACTTTGCAATGTATTTAAAAAATGCATGACATGAAGGATCTAGTTCGTAGATGACAAAGGCATCCCACATTGAACAAATAAAACATTTATGAGAATTTAACCTATCATCATTACACGCAACTTCTTATTTTTCCTATCCTTTATCATAGACATATAATCTTGACTCATCTTGAAGTTCCCATGGTGCATTGTATCGACACACGTAGGTTGATCCTTTTCTTTTGTAAACATGAATGAAAACTGTATTTAGTGTGTCATTGTATTATATTCATTATTTTATCATAATTGTCAAGGGGATTGTTCTTAAATATTTCACTAGTATATAATAAGCGAGGATCTTCCTGCAGTGATTGATGAATATTTATAGTCATGTGGTGAGTATCACAAGGGTTTCATGTTGTTACATACTTGTCAAGGTATCTTCTTGCTGCATCAACGCTTATAATGTCTTTTTACTCTAATTGTTAGACGTTTGGTGCACCTTCTAACCATAGGAATCCATGAATATGTGTCTGTCCCCTTTGTTTCCATTCATACCTAATGAAACTCTCATGTAATAAATATGTTAGGATAGAACAAAACTTGAAGTGATAATCTAAAATGTTACAGTAAATATAAGTAGATGGAAATGATTTACCTGTACCAATAGTCTTTAGAATTAAGATATTTCACAATTATTTCTTCATGAAAAATACCGAAGAGTTGATGCATATATATTGCAACAATATGTGGATAGTTTTTGACGTTATCGATCCTCCATCTATTTCTACTTTTTCCAAATGAAGGTGCATAATTAGGCATAACATTATGTAGGTCTCACCACTTCATATCAACTACACTTAGAGTGAAGAACAATGTCAAGCAACCAATTTTTGTTATCATATCAGTAATCTCACTATGACATATGTTCCATTATTCCTTTGTTCCTCGAAGACGTGAACTGAAACACATCAATCATTTAGCTAATTTGGTGTCTGGTAATTTGTTCAAGTCCTTATGCAAATCTTTGATTGTCATAAGTATGACATATTTAATGTTTTTTCCACAAATACAAACATTGTTCCTTGGTTATGATCTCTCACCATCATGTTTAATAAAAACTATCGAAACCTATGATGTTTTCCAAACCTATGATCGCAATACTTGAGCAGGTGTAAACCATATTTGTGTAAAAGGAAAGCGTTCAAATGTGGTTGCAACCAATCTGTAATGACCGTGGGAAACAAAGTTGGAAATACCATGTCATGCAAACCTTATATGTTGTATTAATTTATTGGAGACAACCCAATATTTGGCCATTCCATCTGCAAATATGATAAAGAAGATTCCTTTTTAACAAAGTTTTATGTCTCTTCTATTTCACATTCTCCATTGGGCATTCTAGTTGTAAAAGACGAATGATGAGTTTCAAGTTGATGATTTCCAAATTCATCAATGTTAGTATCATTCTTTTCTGACTTGGCTATGCCAAAGTTTATGTATTTTAAACTAGAGGAGACATCTATTGGTTGATTTGGAAGACATAAAACTAATTGTAAATAAATTTTAACATCTCGATAGTATTTTTCATTTTGGATTATGTAGTTCAAATAATTCATTACTCGCGACCTACTAAGAATGCAATCATAATGTTTAGATAGAGACCCTTTTCTTCTAACAATTAATATACCTAAGTCTTCTATTCGTTGAGGAAGAGTCTTAACAATTGAATTTATATCTTGTGGAAAGTTGATTATATTCCCTCTATATTTATATTGTCCTCCATGAGCATAAGTGACATGTAGTATTGGATTCACTCATGCTATATGTTGAGATTGCAACATCAAGATTCATTCTCTAGTATTGTGAGTAATATCAAGACAATAGACTTGAGAGTAATATTAGTTCCTACAAATATCCTCATATGATTGAGGTGGTGATGTTGTAAAGCTTTGAGTAATATCAAGCCGAGCCTTCTGAGTAATATCAAGGAAGTAAACTTCTCAGTAATATCAATTCATTAAAATTGTGTGTAATATCAAGTAAGTCTTGTGAGTAATATCAAGGCAGTAGAGTTGTGAGTAATATCAAGTTCTACAAATATCCTCATGTTCTCAGGTGGTGTACTTTACTATGTAAAGTGGATATACGATGTTATGTATGGTTAATCACAATCAACAAGTTCTACAAGTGTCCTTTAGGGTTTAGCTACCCCTACAATGATTTACTTTAGGATGTAACTATATGACCCGAGGTAATACATATAATCATAGTTTCGGAAACAATATTATGAGTATGAAATGATATAGATGATTAATTAATTAAACACACAAGGACCATGCAGAATTAATTACATAGAGATGCGCACAGAGATAGAGAGAGAATTTGAATTGCTCATGCATGCCTTCAATATAAATCAAATTGATAAGACACGAGTTCAGTATTAGTGGTGATAAATATTTTTTAGTTAATTACGGAATCAACTCCTTAATTTATGCAAGTGGTTGTTGAAGATCACACAGATGGAGAAGCACTAGTTACATTCAATTCTGTTAAGTTACATTCAATTCTATTCAGTTACATTCAGTTCTATTCATTTATATTTAATTCTGTTCAGTTACATTTAGTTCAATTCAGTTACATTCAATTCTATTCAATTACACTTAGTTCCATTCAGTTCAATTTAGTTCAATAAATTAAAATTCAGTTAATTAATGGAGTGTGCATATTTTCATTGTGTGAGTAATTATGAAGTTCCAACTTGGCACCTAGTCTAGGGGAGGTGCATGGTTGAATATGAAGCAATGTTATTGATGTTAACATGTTAATGAAGCATGAAAATATTAGCCATCTTCCTTGTATGACTGAATTTGTCTTGTTATTAAAGTGTTATAGACTTGAAAAGAGCAATACATTGTTCCATTTTATCTCTCCTGTATTGTGCTCTTTGATCAAGCAATCCTCTATTGTGTTGTAATCATTCTCTATCGATTATCAATCATACTCTAAGATTGTTTGTTGGGTTTTTTTATCCTTCGAATCAATGGATAGTTTTCCCACGGTATTACCTATGTTCTATGGTTTTATTTATTTATTTCTTTGGATTATTGATGAGATCTATCTGCACTATAATTGTGGATTAACATTTTAAAGTTCATGTTTCTTCATATTTGCTTAAACGTTAAAATGATATCAGAGTGAGGGTGCACAAGAGATTAGTTTTGTGCAAACAGTCTAAGACTTCATAGATCTTGAAGCATTGAGAAAGAGCTAGAAGCAATGGAATTGATATCCATCTGACCAGAATATTGACTCGAAGGAACATCCAACTTAAATACATGGAAGGTCGGAGGGTGTTCAGTATTCTTGAAGAGAATGATATTGATTCTTTTGTGACCTATGTGATTGAAGAGGCCACTACAAATGCAGGAAGAAAAAATTACAAGAAGAATCAAGAAAAATCAAACATGACCATATTTGAATCCGTGAAGGACAATCTCATGTCGGTGATCACACCATTGAAGATGGAAAAGGAGTGTTTCAAAACACTCACAAATATTTATGAGAAGAAGGTCAATACTTAAAATATGGCCTTGAATAAAAATTTGCACAACATGAACATGCAAAGAGATGAGACCGTAGCCTCCTTCTTCACAAATATTTCACATGTGAAGGATCAAATTGCATGCATCGGTGTGGAGACAGATTAGAATGATCTTCTTCAAATCGCCATCATTGGGATCCTCGCCTTGTGGGAGAACTTTCTTGATACGATAAATGGAAGATAAAATAAGCTCAAATTTGAACGACTCTGGCATGATTGCATTCAATAAGAAGGGTGCATCCAGAACAAAGTAGTTCACACTAAAGAAGAGAATATAGCTCTCACACCTAGAACCAAGAAAGGGAGGAAACCTTTCTCTCTCAAGAAATTCTTTCATACAAAGAAGAAAGAGATTACAAAGAAGCTTGAAAAATAAAAGTTTAAACGCTTAAACTATGGAAATAAAGGTCACTTTGCAAGATAGTGAAATAAAAAGAAGAAGGATGCATGAAATGTGCATGCCTCCATTGTCATAGAAAAAAATCCACAAAATATTGCACCCGAAGAGAAAGAGACTAGAAGAGAGTATTGTCTTGTCTCTTATTTGTTCAGGTCTATCATCACAGGATAATATACATGGATGATTGGCATTGGTGCTTCCAAGAACATGTCAGGGTACAAGGGCACACTCTCCCACCTAAAGGAGAAACAATTTTCATGCATGGTGGAATTGGGAGACAATTCTACATATTCAATCCAAGGAGTTGGATCCATATCCTTGCAGCCAAAGTCAGGAGAAACACTACATATGCAAGACATCTTGTATGTCCTTGGATTGAAGAAGAACCTACTCTCTATTTCTATCCTTGAAGATAAAGGATTTTGTGTGATCCTCATGAAGAATTAAGCATACTTGTGGCCGAAGAACCACAACCTTGATACTGCTATTGTTTTTGGAGTTCAAGACTTGCATAATAGTACAACAACCACATTAAGGGTTAAATTTGATTGCAATAACTGCGTTGTTGTGATATAAATTCTCACATTTATATTTGGATTTTTTTCAATGGTTTTTTTATATTTGATAGTTTTCTTACTGTTTTGTCACATTGCACTATTACAATCAACCTTGAGAAAGTCGTATTCTGACATTACCATTGTTAATAAATATAATAAAGTGTTTTATTAGATTGTAATAGTGCAATAGTTGTTTAGTTTTTTTGTAAATGATGCAATTGAGATTGATATCTGCAATGTTCCTGGAAGGTTTTATTAGATTGTAATGTGCATAGGTTCTTCTTCGAACTGTACACTCCTTTCGATGAATGTTTTATGAGATGAGGTACAAATATATTTTATCCATTTGCATAATCATCATATCCAACCATAATGGATTCCTTTATTTGAGGTTGCAATCCATTTCTCTTCCCGGTAGGAATCTAGCCCAAGCCTTTGAGCCAAAAACCCCGAAATGAGAAACATTGGGATTGTGATCACTCCAAGCCTCAAATGGAGTTTTTACTTCCAATGATTTTTATGGAGCTCTTTTCTAAACATATGCAATACAATTGATAGCTTCATACCATAGCTTATTATCCAAATCCTTTTCTTCCATCATGCATGTAGCCATCTCCTTGAGAGATCTGTTCTTGCGCTCTGCAACACCATTATGTTGTGGTGTGTAGGGAACATAATGTTGCATTTGGATTCCACATTCTTCACAAAGATGCTACAAATTATTGTTGACATACTCCTTACCATTTTCATTCCTAAGAAAATTGATCTTGTTCCCACATGCATTCTGAAATAAAGCTTTGTACACTTTGAAAGTCTTAAAAACTTCATATTCTAGCTTGAGAAAATACACCCAACAGTACCTTGAGAAATCATCTATGAAAGTCAACACATACCTTGAATTCCCATATTAGGGTGTGGGAAGAGGCCCTATTACATATGAATGGATAATATCAAGCACTTGGACAACCCTCCTTTCCTTTTCTTTCTCATATTTGCGCTCAACATGTTTCCCCACTATGCGCCCTTTACAAGTGTCATTGGAAAACTTGATGCTAGGAAGCCCTTCCACCATGCTTTCCTTAATTAGTGATTGAAGGTACCTATAATTGAGATGTACATATCTATCCTGCCGCAAATTTCTTATCTCATTGGGATGCAACAGGAGCACATTCCCTTGGTTGTATGGAAGGAAGTGAGAGAATTTGTACATTCTTGAATCATGGTCAACAAAACCCACTGCAACAACTTGGCCTATAGATATTTCTGCGATATCCACGTCATTTTGAGATCAAGCATAAACAAGATCAAGCATAAACAACACATTATTGAAGTACCCATCTTCAAGATCAATCTTGCCAATCCCCTTGTCTTGGATTTCTGAATCAATATTCATGAGGATGGATGGACCACTATAAGGATGTAGGGCTAAGAAATATTCATGCATGGAATCCATGTTCCTTTACACACCTAAATCAATGGTGAAGGGAGAAGAGCTTGAGGATACAACAACCAAAGCATGACATCTTTCCTTATTCTCTGAGCTTGAACCTCCCTCTTTCTTCCTTGCGCCTTCTGTAGTGGGATGTTGTTCTTCTCAAGGAGTTGCACCATCATGTAAATGGTTTTATTCATGCATGAACTCTCTGGATCCCAACCTTTGTGACAATAAATGAATTTTGTCTTCTCTTGCTTCTTCTTCTCTCCGTCCTTGCTAGGATTCGAAACCCCATCTAAAGGTTTTGGATTCTCCTACTTCTTCTTCTCTTGTTGCTTTGAATATTTGGCTTTATTCTTGCCTTTAGCTGGATTCTAAACTCCTGTAGTAAGGGATTGAGATTTGGTGTATTTTACGGTACGAATTTGCACCAACTTGTCTTTTTCTTGAGTCCGTTACTCCATGAAGTATGCTAGTGAAGGAATTCTCCAATTTCGAGTTGTGAGCTTGGTTGAGTGGAATGTTGATACAAACATTGAATACTCAGACCCTAGATTTGAAAGAATGCATAAGATCAACTTCTTCTTTTACTTGTCAATGTGATAATTTTTTCGATGAAGCACCAACGATTTGAACTTTTTGAAGAAATTCTGGTTCATCTCAAAGTGTATGGGGTAATCAATACATGAGTCTACTCCATTCCTTCTTGCAAACACTCGAATTTTTCTAGAAAATACCCTAGATAGCAACTCAAACACTTTGGATTTGATTTTCATATCCAAAGAGCTATGATACCATGTGAAAATATGATTCACAACAAGATCTAGTAGCTAAGGGAATCCTCATAATTCAATATTATTCATAAATTATGCAGAAAACAGTGAAAAGAGTGAAATTAACACATAGAAATGGTGTTAATAACAAAGTTTATTATGAATTTCAACATGTAAATATGTCTAGAACATGTTTTTAATACAATATGATAAACACGTAAGCCTTTGGAGGAAATTTGGATGCATACATGTGGCAGGATTAGATTGGACCTCAAAACCCCCCTAGGTGGACCAATGAGATACAAAACCACCTAAAATGGTCACAAATGCTAGTGTGAACATGTCTAGAATATGGTAGGACATAAATGAGGGTATGCTCACATGGTGGAGTGCATGGGTGAGTGGGAGTGGCTCTAGGCAGCAATAAATGGTCCAAAAGAGCCAAAAACAACCACACTACATGCATGGGCACCTCTAGTAAACCATTTTGCCTATTTTAAGGGATGGGGAGCGCACTAAGGACTAAGAAGTCATTAATGAGGGTGCATGTGTCTCGATAATGGTCAAATGAGGGATATTGGGTGCATTTATGAGTCCAAAACATATAAATACCTTGCTAGACCAACATAACAAACGTTTGGACCATATGAAATCAGTATAAAAAAATGAAAGTGTGTCCTACGTGTATGTGACCATGGTACTAGGTGGTATGATGCTCTAACATAGATGAAGGATTTTCCCTAGTTCTAGTTTTCTTGGAATCCATTGTGACTTTTTGAGCTACAAGTGAAAATGTAGTCCACAAGTGATACTGATTTTGTTCACCTTCCAAAATCATATTTAAAACTCTTAACACCCAGAGAATATTTACTTTCATTTCTTCATTCCTTGACAATGGTGCCATAAGATGTTATTTCTAAAAGATGCACTTCGACTAATGAGAGGGCATGGCTAGCACATCTTAAGCTCATGGACAAATAACTAGTTGAATTTATATTTTAAGGTAGCTTGTGCAAGGGGGTGAAAAGAATGTTGCAGGCAGAGAAAGTGTAAGAGAACTGATAACGTCAGACTCTGCAATAACCAGTGAATGACTAGACGAAAGCGAGAAGCATCAATAATGGGCCAGATTCAAAGCTTAATGATAGCATGAGGAACATATTGTATGGCCACATACAACATTTCAAATACTAAGTGCATAAGAACATTCTAAACTCAGATCTCATGGGTGTTCAATCACCAAATGAGCATCATGAAGATAAAATCAACATGAATGAATTTATATTAATGACAGTTTAAACTTTACCACGGAACATTTCAGTCAAAGGAAATACTAAAACCCGGTTCATAAAAAAATGATATTTATGATATTTGGATGTAAGCGTCCAAAAGGAATTACAAAGTAATGACTCAGACATTCAGCACAATAACTCTTGATCCCTTTGCAATTTCACAACCTCTTGGCCAGAAACCCCGTTACCTTATAAATGACAGAATTTATAAAAAAAAATTGCATCCACATATTGTTATGAGACTTTTGGAATCAAAGCCTCATAAAAATCATCTCGAATAAAGTGGCTAGAGATCACATAAATGATCTAAAGTTATTCCCTTGAATGTCGATTTCTTATTTGGATATACTTTGCCACCTCATATGCAATTCAAAATCTAGAGTTGGTTAGCGAGGTTCTATGTTCATGATATTCTTCCACTTGTTTTTTTTAATGCTTCAAATTTTCCTAAAGAAAATGATGAAATCCACGGAATTTTGGATATATTGTTAAACCATTATCTTCAAATTCAAATTTAAGTGAGATGTTTTACCAAAGAAAAATGTGAAGGTAAAAATTAAATGGAGAATTAACACCATAGATCTCAATCTTTAATGTATGAACAAACTGCCTTCGATCTTCTTCAAAGTGAAGTGTTGAGATGGAATGACTTGTAGATGCTTCTATAACATTCATTTGATGATCCCAAACATTTTTTTCTTTTTTGTTCCTCAAATGTTTGTATGATATCTATTATACTGCATCACTGACCTAAATTTGGAGTCGAGTCTACTCAAATGGCGATTCCTTCTAAAAGTAACCAAGCAATAAAATTACCTTCATAAATTTCATTTCATATGTTAACGTATTCTCTGCAAATGCTCCCTATTGATTTGATCTTTAACAAATACTCCCCATTTTCCTATAGATTTTACATACACAAAAAGAGAACATGCAAATAGATAATATAAAAAGATCATAAAAAATTACATAAAATGAAAAAGAAAAACAACTTTTTACATATTATCTACATGCCATAACGGTATGATGACTCAAGCCAATTTGTAGGCAATGGGAGAAGATATTCAAATCCTTGAATGCTTGGAGTGAGTGGACATAATTTTTTAGACATCATGATATTTTTGCATTGATAATCAATTTGTATAGGAAAATGAATACTTGGGTGGAGTAATCT
>LPNX010186577.1:250582-266662 GCA_001517045.1 Pseudotsuga menziesii
CAAGATTTAATGTTAATTTTGCAATGGGTGGGTTCGGTTATGCTTTGAATCATTTTGTTGTATTCCAATGTGCATTAAGTGTTATGTTCTGTTACTTTATTCATCAAGGTCCATATTGCATTGCCACATGGATCAAGTGTTATGTTGTGTTACAACATTCGTGAAGGTGCACATTGTATTGCAACATTTTTCGATGCTCATGTTGTCTTATGGTTAGATTCATTAATTGTTTTTCTTGGATTGTAAGATTCAATCAAAGTGCTTTCGTTGGATTCCAACATGCTTCAAGAGTTTAGGTTGCATTAAGACATTTATGAAGGCTCATACTAGATCTCATTGACTTTTCCCCATGCTCATACTCAATTTCTTTTATGGTTATGGTTATGTTGGGATGTGATCGTCACAATGGCTTATGTTAGATTGCAATGTTCCTACATGGTTATGACTCAATATGGTTGTGTTGTTAAATGTAATTTGTTGCAATTCTACATAACTATTAAACAAATTGATAACAATAATGATCATAGCATGATGTAACCATGTGGGATTGTGGGAATTCGATAATTATCCTTGAGAACGTCATATAAGGTAAGACTTTCAAGTTCCTCCAGTTCCTTGAATGATCATGTTTAATGGTTCTGCATTTTCTCCTTGATTGAATTGTTGACCAATAGTTTCAAAACAAAGACGTTACTTGTGTGAAAATGAGGATGGAGAAGTTGATATAGAATGGGAGAGATCTACTATGGATTCACTTGAAGGAAAAATTTAAATGAAATTCTTTGGGTATTTTAAAATTTTATTAGAATTTGTAGTACTACTCCATCCACACATGGACCAAGTCAAAAAATCTATGGCTAAGAGTTTCAATGTCTGACACTTCAATAGTATTAGGGGGGACAAGGTGAGACAACATCTCCTAGTCATCCATGTCATCCTCAATATTGATCTCGTCTTGATGTGTATCATCATATTCTTTAATGGTCTCTAATGCCACATGTATCCTATTGCCATGCCAAACTCGATATCTTAATTTTCTCCAATTGTGAATAACAATTGTTGTGATGATGATAATAATAATAATTGTTTATAGAGAAGTAATTCAAAAAACGACAGCCATACTCGAACTATCGTAGTTTTATCTCTTGGATTCCATGGTTCTTTCTTATGTCGTGCACTGAACTACCAAGATCATGCAATATCAATCAATGATAAGTGCTCAAGGAATGGAGGTTTATTTTGGTATAGGTCAAGAAACCCATAGTTCATCGCAAATTTGTTGTTATCCAACTTCGAAGAAACTCTTTTGAATATTTCCCTACCTACATTAATTGAGACAAATATATGGATAGAAATAATGAATGGAAGCTTTAGCAACATATGACATGTTTCATGTGCATGTGCTCCTATATCTCAATCGATAATTGTCTCAACATTTTCTTTTTTTACATGCACCTATAGAGGGACCCTCAGAGTTAACAATATTGGAAATACTTGTCAACATGTTCTGATATCTTTCTAATCTTATCTCATCTTTTGAAGCATACTTGCAATCTATTTCAAAAATGCATGATGTGAAAGAACCAGTTCGTAGATGGTATTGGCACACCACATTGAACGAAGAGCAACGTTATGAGAATTTAACCTATCATCATTACGTGCAACTTCTTATTTTTTATGCCCTTTATGATTGACATATAATCTTGACTCATCTTGAAGTTCCCATGGTGCATTGTATCGACACACGTAGGTTGAGCCTTTTCTTTCATAAACATGAGTGAACACTATATTTAGTGTGTCATTGTACTCTATTCGTTAATTTACCATATTGTCAAGGGGATTGCTAATAAATATTTCATTAGTATCTAATAAGCAAGGATCTTCCTGCAGTTCTTGATGAAAAGTTATATTGATGTGGTGAGTATCACAAGGATTCCATGTTGTTACATAATTGTCAAAGTATCTTCGTGACGCATCATGTGTCGATCCCCTTGTTTCAATTCATACCTATGAAACTCTCATGTAATAAATATGTTAGAATAGAACAAAAATTGAAGTGACAATCTAAAATGTTACAGTAAATAAAACTAGATGGGAATGATTTACCTGTACCAATAGTCTTTAGCATGAAGATATTTCACAATTATTTCTTCATGAAAAATACAGAAATGTTGACGCATATATATTGCAACAATATGTTGATAGTTTATGACGTTATTGATCCTCCCTCTATTTCTACTTTTGCAAATAAAGGTGCATAATTAGGCATAACTTTATGCAGGTATTACCACTTCATATCAACTACACTTAGAGTGAAGAACAATGTCGAGAAACCAATCTGTGTTATCATATGAGTAGAAAAATCAATAATTTCTTACTCCATTCAATTATTTTGAATGGAAGGCCGATATGGTCATCTATTTGAGGTCCAAGGGCGTCTACTGGGTCACCATGGGGATTGAAATTGAGCCAAATTTTGTTGTGAAGAAAGCTAAGTATTTTAATAGATTTGATGAAGCATTTGGTATGCTCTATATGCTCTATTTGGTGTGTGTGGATGTTCTAGAAGCCAAGCTAGCTCTGGTGTTGGTGTCTGTAGCTCTTCAATGAACTCACCAGCTTAGAATTTAGCATTTATTTTCTCCTGGATGGTGTGATAAACCCAACTTGGTTGGATTGGCTGATCTGATGTTCGCCTGATAAACCCAATTGTGTTGGCTTGGCTGAACTGTGTACTCTTGTGGTGTTGTTATCCTTAGCTATATATAATCCTGTTAGTTCCTTATTCCTTGGGGAATCATGCCCAGCTTGGGGGTGGCAGCGTTGCTGAGAGATTAAGGAGCACGTGGGCCTATGGTTGGGTGGAACGTGGCAGCGACGTAGCTAGTTGCGGAACAAGTTCTTAATAAGATAAGTATTCTTACCTAACTTGTGTTTGCAATCATATTTACCATTGATGAATGATGATATACATGTTAAATGTTGATCTGTATATGCATGAGTGTTGATTGATATGTTTTGCTTCTGTTGTGTATATGAATGATTATGCTTCAGCATTATATATATGTATGTTCATGTTCATGGGGATAGATTCCCAGATGATTTGATGTATCGTAGTGTCCTCCTTGCCAGTCGGAGGGTCGGGGACATTACAGTGTGGTATTAGAGCTCTAGTTGCAGCATGGGCCTCAATGGGCCGTGAAGATGCAGTGACAGAGCTTATGTTGTAGCATTTGGGCCTTAGAGGGCCATGAGAGACAGTTAAAAGAGGCAGGTTGCCTACTACCCAGAAGAAACCAAGAAGAATGGGTGAAGACAAGAAAATTCACAAAATTTTCTAAGTGCGAGAATGTCGGCTCATCAAAAAACTTAGTGACAAGTTCTTCCAATGCAGCGAAGCACTTAGTAAAAAGGCCACCCAACGAACGGTAATCAGGAGGAAATTGAGGAAAGGTTGAGTTCACCAGCCGTCGGCTCATTGGAGAACTAGTGTGAAGTTTATCCGACACGGCGGAAATGTTAGTTTGAAGCCCACCCGATCGTGGAAATTTTTGCGAAATTTTGTTTAAGTGTTAAAATCACCAACCATCGGAACATGTTAGTGGTATTCATCACCGATGAACAGTGGAAGGAATTACTGGTTCAAGCGCCACTTAGAGTGAAGAATAATGTCGAGCAACCAATTTTTGTTATCATATAAGTAAGCTCACTACGACATATGTTCTGTTATTCCTTTGTTCCTTGAAGACTTGAACCAAAACACATCAATCATTTAGCCAATTTGGTGTCTGGGAACCCATTCAATTCATTATGCAAATATTTAATTGTCATAGGTATGACATATTCAATGTTTTTTTCACAAAAAGAAACATTGTTCCTTGGTTTCGATCTCTCACAATCATGTTTAATAAAAACTATTGAAGCCTATGATGTTTTCCAAACCTATGATCGTAATACTTGAGTAGGTGTAAACCATATTTGTGTAAAAGAACAACCTTCAAATGTGGTTGCAACCAATCTATAATGCTCATGGGAAACAATGTTGGAAATACCATTTCATGCAAACCTTATGTGTTGTATTAATTTATTGGGGACAACCCAATCTTTGGCCATTCCATGTGCAAATTTGATAAAGAAGATTCCTTTTTGACAAATTTTTGTGTCTCTTCTATTTCACATTCTGCATTTAGCATTCTAGCAGTAAAAGACGAATGATGATTTTCAAGTTGATGATATCCAAATTCATCAATGTTAGTATCATTATTTTTTGACTTAACTATGCCAAAGTTCATGTAATTTAAACTAGAGGAGACATCTGTTTGTTGATCTGGAAGACATAAATTTGATTGTAAATCAATTTTAATATCTCGACCTACTAATAATTCATTATTCACGACCTACTAACAATGCAATCATAATGTTTAGATAGAGACCCTTTTATTCTAACAATAAATATACCTAAGTCTTCTATTCGTCAAGGAAGATTCTTAACAATTGAATTTATATCTTGTGAAAATTTGATTGTATGCCCTCTATATTTATATTGTCCTCCATGAGCATAAGTGAAATGTAGTATTGGATTTACTCGCGCTATTTGTTGAGATTGCAACATCAAGATTCATTCTCTAGTCTTGTAAGTAATATCAAGACAATAGAATTGTGAGTGATATTAGGTCTTACAAATATCCTCATATGATTGAGGTGGTGATGTTGTAAATTTTTAAGTAATATCAAGACGAGTCTTGTGAGTAATATCAAGGCAATGTCAAGTCAGTAAACTTGTGTGTAATATCAAGTAAGTCTTGTGAGCAATATCTAGGCAGTAGACTTGTGAGTAATATCAATTTCTACAAATATCCTCATGTTGTGAGGTGGTGTACTTTACTGTGTAAAGTGGATATACTATGTGATGTATGGCTAATCATGGTCAATAGGTGCTAGAAGTGTCCTTTATGGATTGGCTACCCATAGAGTGATTTACTTTAGCATGTAACTATATGAACCGAGGTAATACATATGATCATAGGTTCAGAAACAATCTTATAAGTATGAAACGATATAGATGATTAATTAATTAAACACATAAGGACCATGCATAATTAATTAAATAGAGATGAGCACAGAGATAGAGAGAGAATTTGAATTGTTCATGCATGCCTCCAAGATAAATCGAATTGATAAGAAATCAATTGAGTCTTAGTGGTGATAAATAATATTTATTTAATTACAGAATCAAATCCTTAATTTATGCACGTGGTTGTTGAAGATGACATGGATGGAGAAGCACTAGTTACATTCAGTTCTATTCAGTTACATTCAGCTCTGTTCATTTACATTCAGCTCTGTTCATTTACATTTCGTTCTCTTGAGCTACATTTAGTTCGTTTCAGTGACATTCAATTCTATTCAGTTACACTCAGTTCCATTCAGTTGCTTGCAGTTCCATTCAGTTCAATTTATTTCAATAAATTAAAACTCAGTTAATTAATGGAGGGTGCATATTTTTCATTGTGGGGGTAATTATGAAGTTCCAACTTGGCACCTAGTCTAGGGGAGGCGCATAGTTGAAGATGAAACAATGTTCTCAATGTTAACATGTTAATGAAGCATGCAAATATATGCCATCTTCATTGTATGAATGAATTTGGTTTGTTATTAAATTTTTATGGACTTGGAAAGACCAACATAATGTTCCATTTTATCTCTCCTCTCTTGTGCTCTTTGATCAAGCAATCTTCTATTGTGTTGTAATCATTCTCTACCGATTATTAATCATACTCTAATATTGTTTGTTGGGATTTTTAAACCTTCAAATAAATGGATGGTTTTCCCATGGTATTACGTGTGTTCTATGGTTTTATTTATTTGGATTATTAATGAGATCTATCTGCACTATAATTGTGGATTAACGTTTTAAAGTTCAATTTTCTTCATATTTTCTTAAACGTTAAAATGGTATCAGAGCGAGGGTGTGCAAGAGATTAGTTTTGTACAAACAGTATATTACTTCATATACCTTGAAGCATTGAGCAAGAGCTAGAAGCAATGGAATCAATATCTATATGACCAGAATATCGACTTGAAGGAACATCCAACTTAAATACATGGAAGGTGAGGGTGATCAATATTCTTGAAGAGAATGACCTTGAATATTTTGTGACCTATGTGATCGAAGATGCCACTACAAATGAAGGAAGAACAAATTACAAAAAGAATCAAGAAAATTCAAAGAGGAGCATATTTGAATCCGTGAAGGACAATCTCATGTCGGTGATCACACCATTGAATATGGAAAAGGAGTTTTTCGACACACCCAAAAATATTTATTAGAAGAATGCCACTGCTCAAATAGGGCCTTGAAGAAAAAGTTGCATAACATGAGCATGCAAAGAGATGAGACCATAGCCTCCTTCTTCACAAAGATTTCATAGGGGAAGGATCAACTTGCATGCATTGGTGTGGAGATAGATTAGGATGATCTTCTTCAAACTGCCATTGATGGGATCCTTGCCTCGTGGGAGACCTTTCTTGCTAAAATAAATGGAAGATAAAATCAGCCCAACTTCAAAAGACTCTGGCATGATTGCATTTAAGAAGAAGGGTGCATCTAGAAGAAAGTGGTTCACACTAAAGAAGAGAATCTAGCTCTCATGGCTAGAACCAAGAAAGGTAGGAATCCTTTCTCTCTCAAGAAATTCTTTCATGCAAAGAAGAAAGAGATTACAAATAACCTTGAAAAATAAAGTTTAAATGCTTAAACTGTGGAAATAAAAGGTCACTTTGCAAGATAGTGAAATAAAAAGAAGAAGGATGAAGGAAAGTTTCATGCCTCTACTGTCGTAGAATAAACTCCACAAAAGATTGCACCCAAAGAGAAAGAGACTAGAAGAGAGTATTATCTTGTGTCTTATTTGTTCAGGTCTATCATCATAGGAGAATATACATGGATGATTGATAATGGTGCTTCCAAGAACATGTTAGGGTACAAGGGCACACTCTCCCAACTAAAGTAGAAACAATTTTCATGCATGGTGGAATGGGGAGACAATTCTACCTATTCAATCCAAGGAGTTGGAGCCACATCATTCCAGCTGAATTCGGGAGACACACTACATATGCAGGACATCTTGTATGTCCCTGGATTGAAGAAGAACCTATTCTCTATTTCTATTCTTGAAGATAAAGGATTTTGTGTGATCCTCATGAAGAATCAAGCATACTTGTGGTTAAAGAACTAGAACCTTGATACTGCTATTGTTTTTGGAGTTCAAGAATTGCTTAATAGTACAACAACCACATTAAGGGTTAAATTTGATTGCAATAACTGTGTTGTTGTGATATAAATTCTCACATTTATATTTTTTTTTTTCAATGGTTTTGTTATATTTGATATTTTTTTTACCGTTTTGTCACATTGCACTATTACAATCAACCTTGAGAAAGTCGTATTCCAACATTACCATTGTTAATACATATTAAATATGTTATTAAAGTTTTTTATTAGATTGTAATAGTGCAACCGTTGTTTAGTTGTTTTGTAAATGATGCAATTGAGATTGATATCCGCAATGTTCTTGGAAGGTTTTATTAGATTGTAATGTGCATGTGTTCGTTAATGCATTTTAATATTATTTGTATAATCATCGACTATTGTAGTCAATTAAAATTATGTAATAGATTTTATAATAAAAATTTAGTTAATTGAAAATAGTGTTGTTAAATTGTCATGTAATTAATGCGATATTTATTTCATTTATAATACAATAGAGATTCAAATGTACAATGTGGCCATATTAATTTTATTAATGTATTAATGTGTTTTGTTTCTTTACAAGAATCAATGTAGTGTATTCAATACCTGAGAGAATTGCTTCACCGTGAGATCTAGGAGCTAAGACAATCTTCACAATCTAAGTTATTCACAAAATATGCATGAAAACATTAAAAGAGAGAAAAATAACACACATAGATGGTGCCAATAACAGATGTTTATATTAGTGTAAAACTTGTACATACATGTGGTACATACTTATAATACATTGGGAGAAATTTGTGAGCCCTAGGAGGAAATAAGGATGCATACAAGTGTCAAGCTAGGAATTGGCCCCAAACCCCCCCCTAGGTGTACCAATCAGCTCCCAGACCATCCCAAACAGTCACGAATGCTAGTGTGAACATGGATGGAGCATGATGGATCATAAATGAAGGTATATTAGGTGTGGGTGAGCAGGAGTGGATCTAGGAAGCAATAAATTCCCAAAGAGAGAAAAAAACCAGTAGATACATGTACTAGTTCCCATGGTCAAACAACTTCCCCGATTTAATGGATGGGGAGTGCACCAAAAATCATATGTCATTAATGAGGGCACCTATGAATCTAAATGATCAAATTTGATTCCCTCAACTGTCAAAATGATCAAAGTGGATTGCTTCAACTATAGTAAATGATCAACATAGCCTAAGTTCTGGACCATATGCCATAGCATAAAAGCTGATGAAATGTATCCTAGGTGTATTATCATGGTACTAAAGTGGATTAATGATCTAATAACCCCACCCTTAAGCCTAGCTTAGTAAATATTATACCATATTATTGAGGCCTTGGCAACTAGGGCTGAAGTCACCTCTTACAACAAAATTTTTTATAGTCCATATAACTGAGGTAAGGAAGAAAACCTCATTGGAACAAAACCTCCCCTCTAAAATGGAAATGACACATAGATGGTAAAAATGTATTCAACAAGTCCTCTTCTTCACGTGAATGAGCTGAAAAAACAACTTCTTGGTGATGGAATTGGTGAAGATGTTGTGGATTCCAAGATCATGCATGAATGCATCAATGTGTTGTAGACAAAGAATATGTGGAGAGGCCCCTTGAAGGTCATGATTTGCTGATGGAGGAGAATCATAAGAATTATTTTTTCTGAAGCCATAATCTAATCTTAAAACATAATCCATAATGGAAAATATATCTCTTTAAAATATTTCCCAAAGAGAATCAAAGGACTCAAGAAAATCAGCGTCATGTGTAGCTGCCATATCATGAATTAAACCATGAATATTCTTCCCAATTTGATGAAGAACCTTCATAAATTTGTAAAAAATATCATGAGTCTCTGAAATATCAGAATATATTTCATATACATCATAAAATACCAGAGGTATAGTGTCTCCATGAGTGAATGGGTCCATAGTGGGAAAAGAGTGGGCAACTAGCTCACACTGATAATTGAGTGAACTTGGATGATCTGGAGATTTGAAATTTGAACCATGGGTGGTGAGATCAAGTCCAGAAATGTGGAAAAAGAGTCACATGAATATCAATGATATGGATTTCCAACCAATTAATGATATAAAATACATAAAAACAACATATGCAAGTGACATAGTATTGGAAACAAGGCAATTTTGAGATTTTCCAACTAGCAAACTTGAGGGTTGTTGGGTGTTTTGGGAATAAAATGGTTGGGGAAACGAGTTTATGAATGTAATAAACTTTATATATTATTGTATATCACCTTAATAATCATAATGAGAAGCATATTAATTGGCTGGGAAGGATAAAATAGGTCGAAAACTAGTGAAAACTGACTAGTTTTTGGAGGAAACTTTGGTGAACTGTTTTCGGTTTCTTCCAAGGAAGGGATGGTGGTTTCAGATTATAATTTATCAATATATAAATCAGAAACAAATAAATACATGAAAAACAGGTTTCTCCCTTGTACCCAAAGCATACAAGTGCTTACCATCCTCTTGCTCCAAGGAGGGCTTGCGCTCCCCTATTCTAGCAAAATCTAGAACGTCAATATTGTTGTCTTCAATGAGCTTGGTCATGATGTCCATATTATTTATGAAGAACTATTTTTCATGATTTGAACCTATGCAATAGTCAAATTTTGATTACTCTATATTACTCTTCATCCTCCTGGATTTCGAATCCTCATCAGTTGAACTTGAGATTTCTGTATCCAAATGTTTCTTCTCCTTCACTCTTTGCTGCTTTGAATCCTTGCATTTCTTCTTTCCTTTGGATGGGTTTGAAAATACTGCAGAAAGGGATTTATCCTTATTGGATTTGATGGTACCCATTTTTACTAGATTGTATTTCTCCTAAGTCAAAGACTCCATGAAGTCTTCTAGTAGAGGCATTCTCCAATTTCAAACTGTTAGATTTCCTTAATGGAATGTTGAGGCAAACACAGAATATTTAGTCCCTAGATTCAAAAGGATATAAAATATCAACGTCTATTCTTTCTTCTCTATGCCACACTGTTTTAGCTCAAGCACCAACGATTTGAACTTGGTGAAGTAGTCTTGGATTGTCTCATAGTGAGCTTGGCTCAGTGAGATGAACTCATTTTTGAGATGGTGGCCTCTGCAATAATCAAATTTTTATTACTCTCTCTCACTCTTCATCCTCCTGGATTTTGAATCCTCATCAATTGAACTTGAGATTTCTGTATCCAAATGCTTCTTCTCCTTCACTCTTTGTTGCTTTGAATCCTTGGATTTATTCTTTCCTTTGGATGGATTTGAAAATGCTGCAGAAAGGGATTTATCCTTACTGGATTTTATGGTACCCATTTTCACTAGCTTGTATTTCTCCTAAGTAAAATACTCCATGAAGTCTTCTAGTCGAGGCATTCTCCAATTTCAAACTGTTAGATTTCCTTAATGGAATGTTGAGACAAACACAGAATATTTAGTCCCTAGATTCGAAAGGATATACAAGATCAACGTCTATTCTTTCTTCTCTATGCCACACTGTTTTAGCTCAAGCACGAATGATTTGAACTTGGTGAAGAAGTCTTGGATTGTCTCATAGTGAGCTTGGCTCAGTGAGATGAACTCATTTTCAAGATGGTGGCCTCTCATCTCATCAATTTTCCCAAATAATGACTCAATCTTGAGCCAAAATTCATTCGGCATGCCAATAATTTCGACATGGAAAATAATGTCTCTCGAAATTCTAAGACAAAGCATCCCAAATGCCTCATCAAGCCTGTTGAAGTACTTTGATTCCTCCATAGTAGAGTTGGGTTCGGTTTCAGTCCCCATGGTGACTCTGTATAGGTCTTTTGACCTCAGCAGGATCACGATTTTGGCCTTCCATTCGAAATAGTTGAATGGAGTGAGCAATACATGAGTCTTCTGCATTTAGGATGATTTTTCATTGAGTGACAAAATTGTTGGTTGTACCTGCAATGCAAACACTCAATTGTTTTGGAAAATTCCCTAAACAACAACTCAAACACTCTAGTTTTGATTGGAAGCTCCATAAAGCTCTAATACCATGTGATAATTTCTTCACAATGAGATCTAGGAGATAATTAAATCTTCACAATCTAAGTTATTCAAAAAATATGCAAGAAAACAATAAAAAGGAGAAAAATAACACACATAGATGGTGCCAATAATTGATGTTTCTATTAGTGTACAACTTGTACATATGTGTGGTACACACTTATAATACATTGGGAGAAATTTTGAGCCTTGGAGGAAATATGGATGCATACAAGTGTCAGGCTAGAATTTGACCCCAAAACACCCCTAGGTGGACCAATCAACTCCCAAACTATCCCAAATAGTCATGAATGCTAGTGTGAACATGGGTGGTACATGCTAAATCATAAATGAAATCATGATAGGAGTGGGTGAGCACATGGGTTGGTGTGAGTGGCTCTAGGAAAAAAATAAATGACCAAAAACCACTAGATACATGCACTCGTACCTATGGTCAAACAACTTCCATGATTTAAGGGATGGTGAGTGCACCAATAATGATATATCATTATTGAGGGCACCTGTGAGTCTAAATGATCAAAGTGGAGCACCTCAACTAGAGTAAATTATCAACATAGCCTAAGTTCTGGACCATATGACATAGCATAAAAGATGATGAAATGTATCCTAGGTGTATGATCATGGTGTATGTTTCATATTGCATGACGACATTCATCAAGTGTTACTATGTTTCATTACAACATTCATGCAGGTCCATATTGCATGGCAACATTTCCTTGGTCACGTTGCATTATGGTTACATTCGTTAATTGCTTTTCTTGGATTATGAGATTGATTTGGAATGTTTTTGTTAGATTCCATCCATCCATCTTGATTGAGGGTTATGTTAGATTGTGCCATTTCTCCATGGTTATGTTGCGTAATGTGTTTTGTTGCTTTACAACATTCAATGTAACATAATTAATTCTTTATTTTATTAATTTATAAATGTGTTTATATTTATGTCTATAATGGTCATTGGAGGTCCTATTAGATTGTATTAGTGCAACAACCATATTAAGGGTTATATTTGATTGCAAGAACTGTGTTGTTGTGATATAAATTATGACATTTATATTTGGAATGTGTTTCAAGGGTTTTGTTATATTTGATACATTTCTTGATTGTTTTGTCACATTGCAATGCTTATGAAATGTTATTTTCCAATACGACATTCATCGACTGTTAAGATGGACTATGACATTGGTCCATGATGCTGTTACAATATGGTTACGTTCCTTATTGCATTTTGTTGTGTAATGGGATTTATTAAAATGTTCTGCAATGGCTGGGTTTCGTTAAATTTGGAATGGTTTTGTTTCATTGTGATATACATCAAGGGTTATGTGAGATTGAGATGTTGATACAAGGTTAATGTTATGTTTCATTGTTTTATTTGTCCATGGGTATGTTCTATTATGGTTGTATTAGTTGATGTCTCATTTTCTATTACAATATTTAATGTAAAATTTTATAATGGGTGGGTTCACTTATGCTTTGAATCGTTTTGTTGTATTTCAATGTGCGTCAAGTGTTATGTTGTGTTACGCCATTCATCAAGGTCCATATTTAATTGCGACATCGATCAAGTGTTATGTTGTGTTACAACATTCGTTGAGGTGCACATTGTATTGCGACATTTTTCCATGCTCACGTTGCATTATGGTTAGATTCATTAATTTATTTTCTTGCATTATAAGATTCAATAGGAGTGCTTTCATTGGATTCCAACATGCATCAAGGGTTAGGTTTCATTACGACATTTATGAAGGCTCCTATTGGATTGCAACTTTTCTTCATGCTCATACTCAGTTTCTTTTATGTTGTATTTTTAGTTACGTTATTTAATGAATTTTATCGCATAATGAGATTTATTATTACATTTTGAAAATGTTGTGTAGGTTTATTTTTTAGAATGGTTTTGTTTCATCGGAACATTCATGAAGGGTTATGACATATTACATCATTTGTTCCTTCCATCAGTGGTATTGTCGCATTGTGACATTAATAAATGTTTATGGTTATGTTGGGATGTTTTTTTCAAGATGGATTATGTTGGATTAAAACATTCTTGCATGGTTGTGCTGATAAATGTAATTTGCTGAAATTCTACGTAAATATTAAACAAATTGATGGAAATAATAATCATAACCTGATGTAACCATGTGGGATGGTGGGAATTCGATAATCAACGTTGAGAATATCGTATTCCAATATTACCATTGTTAATAAATATTAAATATGTTTCTTAATTGTTTTATTAGATTGTAATAGTGCAACAATTGTTTAGTTGCTTTGTAAATAATGCAATTGAGATTGATATCTGCAATTTTCCTTCAAAGTTTTATTAGATTGTAATTTGCATGTGTTTGTTAATGGATTTTAATTTTGTTTTTTTAATTATTTGTATAATCATCGACTATTGTATTTAATTAAAATTATGTAATATACGTTATAATAAAAATTTAGATAATTGAAAATAACATTGTTAAATTGATATATAATTAATATGATATTTATTTAATTTATAATACAATACAAATTTATATGTACAACGTTGCTCAAATGTTCTCTTAGACTGTAAAACATTTGTTAAGGCTTATGTTTAATTATGATCTTTGATTACAATGTTTATAGGGGTTTGCGTTGGAATGTGGTATTTTTACATAGTTTTGTTGTATCATGCTTATCTTCGTTATTGTGTTTTATTGTAGAAGGAGACTCAATGTAGTATTTTTTTAATGATTGTGTTTAGGTTCGTTTGGAATGATTTTGTTGCATTATGACATTTATCAATGGTTGTGTTGGATTACGACATTCATGAATGCTTATATTGGATTGTAACATTGCTCGATGGTCATGTTGCATTATGGTTATGTCCCATAATTGTTTTTCCTTGGACTATAAGATTCATGATAACTATTTAGAGTCCTTGGGTTTAGTTATATTTCCTACATTTATCCACGCTTATGATACATTATCGTTATCTTCCTTAAGTATTTTTGTTGCAATTATACATAAAGATTAAAAACATTTGTCACAATAATGTTAATATCATGACATGACTATCGAAGATGGTGATAATTAAATAATCACTATAAGATATTTTTTTTCCAATTCAATAATAATAAAATTTTATTACTATCCGATATATTTTTTTTCAATTCGATAATAACATTTTATTTATAGTTTTATTTTAGTAATGGGACGTATTCCTTGAATCACGCCGCAATGTTAAGAAAAGGTCAACATTAGTATGAGGGATTACAACATACAACTAAATTGTTGCAAATGTTCAATTAGCAGATAATTGTTAAAAGTATTAATCATAATAAATGCCTATGTGTGACATAACTATGAAGGATTGTTAGATTTAGAATTGAACAAAAAAACATTCAAAATGTCACATTGGAAGATTACATGTAAATATAAATGTTTTAATTATATAGTATAAGTATTTAGGAAGAAGTTAATAATTGTCCATAGAATTGTAATAATTATAAAGAATGTTTCCAAGTCATATGAATGTATTCAAATTTTAAGAAAAATCCATATATAGGATGAGAGTAACATTTTATTGTAATCTTTATGTAGCACAATTGCTCATTCCATTCATATTGAATTGGAGGAAATAGACATATTACATTTTTTGGGGACAATGCTTTACAGGAAATTAAAATAAAATTTGATCTTTATGTAAACTAAACGTGATAAATGGTTAAAGGACTATCCATAGTAACAAATTCAATATATTAGAAAGTATTCCAATTATGGATAGAAGGCCAATGAAACTATGGATTGGTGACATTTGAAATTTATGCTTTTAATTGTAGCAATTACATAAATAAATTAAAATACAACATAACCATTATCTTATTAAGAAATTACTCTGAATCCATAATGTTAAATTTAGTGAAGCATAGGATCATCATCCCTCATGAATTCAAATGAGAAGAGAAGGTTGCATAAGAGAGAGGAGAATTTAGCAGAGACAGATAAATTAATGAAGACAAAATTGCACACACATGTGGATAAAATTGGAATAATATGATTATATTCATGAATCAATAATTAATATGTAATACAATGGTTATACATATATTAGAATTTTAATTCCTAAGATATGATTCAAAACTAACAACTCAGATGAACTTCAGAGCTAACTTAGTGTGGAAAAATCACCAGTAGAGCTCACCAATGTAACTACAGATAACGAACTTAGTCTGCAATAAGTTAACTGATGAGGGTAGGTGAGCAAAGGCGCCCACACTCCCTTAAATTATGCAAACTGGATCTGGTCTAACTTATTGTGATTTAAATGATGGTAACTGGAGAAAAAATGAACATAACTAATTACCTACCAAGGTCAATTGAAGGAGACCATTGGTGGCACTCAGAGTGGGTTCCTAAATTATAGGGATTGGTCTCTAAGGAATCTAAACTCATGCAATTAGGTGCAGTGGAAGCTGTCCCCTAGGTGTGTCCCCCATGCACTAGTGGAGTGATGAATACATCATAAGCTAGGAAAATATACCAATAGATTATGTGGTAAGAGGGAGGATTAATAATAATCCCAACACCCCCCCTTAATCCTGACTTTGGACAACCTGGGCCTTGGAATTTAAGACCAAAGGTCACACATACAATTTAAATGCAAAATAATAACCGTTAAAAAATGAGGAAATGTGGAAAATCTCCCCTCTGGAGACTGCTTCTTGTCTCTTCCTTTCTCAGGTGGCTTTTTAGCTTTCTTTTTGCTTTTTGAATCCACCCTCGAATCTCCAGCAACCAGAGCTT
>LPNX010186619.1:0-34172 GCA_001517045.1 Pseudotsuga menziesii
AATTTCAAATAAATTTTTATAAAAAAATTATTATTTGTCTCGGGCCTACAGTTGATTAATTGTCTCTATGATTCATATAGGTTTGTTTAGTTGGTGTTTTATGGGTTTTTTTCAATCCTCCATGAATTCACGGAGGATTGAAAAAAATCGGGTAGCATTTCGGCTTGCTCGAGACACATTTCAAAATTAAACCGATAGCATAAACGCTACCGGTTGACATAATTTATATATATATAACAAATTAACAAAAAAATTCAATTTAACTACAAATTTTCAAAAATCCAGCAGCATTTCTGCTTGCCGGTACACATTTTAAACATGAAACTTATAAAAACATACATTTACCAAATTTTAAAACAAATTTTATAAATTTATAAAAAAAAAAAATTAAATTCCATTTAAATTGAAAAACAATTATTTAAACTGTTACCTCTTGGCTTCGACGCCATCGTGACGAGGTTGGGTTGCTTCGGGGTGCTTGGGTTGCTTCAGGGTGCCAATCCTTACGCCGCTCGTCGTTTCTCGGTCGAGCTTCCACAGTGAAATTTTGCTAAAAAGACGGCCGCGGCCCCCGCGGCCTCTTTTTATAATTTTTTCGACACAGGAACCTCGGTCGAGGTATGTACCTCAACCGAGGTCCATACCTCGACCAAGTTAATACCTCGACCGAGGTGCGTTTTTCTGTTTTTGCCGAAATGCGCTTGCCAAAAAGTGTTACCCAGGTCCGCGGATTCACCCTGTGTTTTTACTCAAATTTCTGGCAAGAGAGCTTGTTGGATGTAGAATTTAATTCTAGATCCAATGAGTACCCACACTGCATACTTTCGATGGACAATGCTACCCCAAAAATAAGAAACACCTGAAAAAACCTGATGATGATGTCATCATCACGTTTTTTTCAGGAATTTCTTGTTTTTGGGGTGGAGGGGCCCGTCAAAAGTATGCAGTGTGGATAATCATTGGATGTGGAATTAAATTCCACACCCAATGAGCTCTCCTTCAAATTTGAGTAAAAACACATGGAGATATGTCGAAAATGTGAACAACAAAAGTAGTTTTTTTCATTCTTCCTCCAAAATTAATAACTATTATTTTATTATTTTAACTATTATTTCATCATTTTCCTTAGGAGGCCCATTTTAGACCTCAAATTTCCTCTAATGAATGCATGTGATCAATCCATGTTATTGAATGTGCTTGGCTGCGTTGTCAACTTGCAGCCAGTGCCAAGTGTTTTAAAACCTTATTACAAGCCATTACAAATTTCTTTACCGGCATCCATTTATGCCTACCTCCATCACTTACACACAATACATAGAAAATATTATGTTAAAACTATCACCTAAGATTTGTAAAGCCTATGGTACAGGGCCATCAAACCATAGTCTATGGATTAAGTCCTTAGAAAGGTTTTCATCATAGTTTAACACTTAATCAAACCATTAAATAATATGCAACCACCTTTTCCAAAGAGTACCCTTATGAGGGGTGGGTTTAATCCAAGGGTAAACTAATAAGGGTAGCTAGGATTAATCATTAGGTTTACGCTTAGGGCCTAAGCAACCCAACATTAATGATAAACTTAAGGAATAAAAACACCACCTTGGCAAGGATGCGACCTAGTCGTCCCTTCTTGGAGTCAACACCAATAGAAGAAATAAATTGTCGTTCAAAATGTTAAACAAGGTAAGGTAAACATACATACATGTGAATAAAAATATTTAATGACGAATATAAAGGTGTTCCGACCACTAGTTACATGTTACGGCAGGGATAATAATAAATAGTAAATCATTTTTTTTATTATATTTTATGGGTATGTGACTGAATGGTATCAGAGCATGGTTGCAACAATTGGCCTGAACGATCCCAACACTCAAACTAATAAAAAAAATAGAAAACTAACTTTACTTTTTATGGTTTGACTCTCTTGCGAACATGAAGAGAAAATATAACCTTTATTTTGTAGGAATCATGGCAAATGTGGGAATTTCTGTTGAAGAGGAATCACATCCTAAGGATCCAATAAACAATGAAGAAGGTAACATTAGAGACGAAAAAATATGGGTAATTTTAAATGAAAGTAGGAACCATAACCCATATGAACTACAACAAACAGTAAAAGAATTAAGAGTAGAACTAAAATGAGTTAAAAAGATAATGAATGTATCTTGAAAGGAAAAAAATAGTTAAATAACATTCCACTATCTAAACTGCATAGTAATGAAAAAGAGAAAAATACAGAACCTGAAATTAACACGGAAAGGACTACACCTTACAAATGCAAGGTAAGAAAACTGGATTTTCTAGACATGAGAATGAATCTTCAAGCGAAGAATCAACAAAACATAATACTCAAAAACATAAAGATTCTAGTGAAAGTAATGATATTAACCAAAAGAAAAAGAAATACAAACCGTATGAAGAAATTTCTGGTGAATTCAAAAAGATCAATCCTCCTATGTTTAATGGAGAGATCGAAAAAGGAGAAGAATCAAAAGCTTGGTTATCTGGAATGAAAAAGTATTTCCATATTTATAACTATTCTTACGAATTAAAAGAAAAAATGGCAATCTATAACTTAACAGGAAAAGCTAATATCTGGTAGAAACACAAAGAAAGTAAAGGGAATAAAATAAAGTTATTTAACGTGGAAAAGCTTTAGGAAATATTTTAAATGAAAATATTTATCAGAATAGTATTACGAAGAAAAATTTAAAGAATTTTACAAATTAAGATTAGGTGCCATGACCATAAAATAACTTTGCAGCAAATAAGATTAAGATTAGGTGGCATTTACCTCTTATGTTCAAAGAGAGAATCGAATACAATAATCTGAAAAATCTGGAAGAGGCAATGAGAAAAACAAACTTTTTCTATGATCAAAATAAGAACAAACGAGAGAACATACCTAACTAGAAAAATAAACAATGTGACAACTTTGAACATAAAAAGAAAGTTATTGAGTTTTATAAGAACACTAGGAATAATTATTGGAGATACCAAGGGAATAATTACAAAAAATTTAATTAGCAGAACCCTGCAACAACAAAAGAAAGGGAAACACTCACTACCTTTAATAAAAACATTGCACAAAGGGAACCACTAAAATGTTGGGAATGTGGTGAATCACATTACTTTAAAGATTTCCCCATAAGAAAGAAATTTTTTAATAATGTCCATTTCATTCAAGAAGCTACTATAATGGGGGATATTGTTAGGATTATTAATCCTCCCTTGGTCAAATGTCTATTAGATTAGTTTTTCCTAACTTAGTAACCTTAATTAATTAATTGGGTCCACTAGTACAATTGGGTCCACTTGGCCTAATGGGACCACATGTACCAGTCACTTAAGTGTGGGGAACACTGCTAGAGGTTAAATGCAACTTACTTCATGTGCATGCATCAGTTTGGGCACCTCCTAGACCAATCCCTACATTTTAGGAGACATTGAAAGTCCCAGAACCAACCTACCTCAGTTAGATGGAGTTATTACTAGTTAGTCTCCGTTAACCCATAGTTACTTTAAGTTAGTTCTTAATCAGTTAACTAGTGCATGTCTTGCATGGATAATGCATGGATGCATGTCAAGAAGGTGCCTTTTCCCACCTAACACACTCATTTGCACTGAGTTAACTAGCCATCACTAATTGATTGAGTTGGTTGGACATCTGGGAGTTGATTTTGGACTCCGATATTGATTGAGGCACCATGAGTTAGAGATTCAGTTAGATATAGTCATATCCACTTGGGAGATTCAAATTGCTACCCCATGCATTCGAATTCTTTCTATGTAAACTATTGTAACACCGGATATTATTATTGTGAATGATACTGTAAATTCCTGAGCAATACTTGTATGTTTCCTATGTGGATTGTTTTGTTTAGTTTTTATCTTCATTCTCCATTTATTGCAAAGATTATTAGAACTATATTCTTGAATAGATAAATGGCATTCAAATTCTAATATGGTATCAAATCCTTCTCAAGTAGGTTTCATGCTTGTTTCTCCCTGTCGAACATCAGAAGCAGTTGGGTTTCTATAGAAGTCCCCTATGATGATTTGCTAGCTCTGGATTTATTCATAGCAGCGGAGAGGGCAGGACGGACCCTGAAAAAATGTTCATGATGGGAGGAAAAGCATGTTCTAACAATTCATATGTTTTAGTATGTTATTGCAGTGAAATTGGCAGGTGCTGCATAACTTGTGTGAAGTTTTTGCAGTACTTCCAGCCAGAGCAATTATGAGTTCTCAAACTCTTAAACAACGGATCCTCACAACTTCCAATTTTATTGATTGGAGGATTGATATGTAGCTTCCCTTGCACAATCATGGTACCAAAAGATCATACATGGATGGGATCTTGAGCCTCATCATCCGGTAGAACGGAGCAAGTTTATGAATGAGCATGTTGCACTATCCCTCACAGATTCGCTCTCCACAATATGGTGCAGCAAATTTCCAGGTCGGTGCAACATGATGATGGAGAATTATCAGCTACATGGCCCACAGAAGCAAAAACTTGATCAATCCCTACCTTCACCATCCATAAGAGACAAACTGAGTCATCACTTCAAAAGTACATTGAGAGGTCCACTTATGGACCATGCTACGACATAGAGCTTCAATTTTGCAGCAGTGTTTCACTCAAGTTATTTTTCTACGGAGGAAGCTTCTTTCTTCTAAAGATAGCTTGCAGATTGCTATTTTCCTGCTTATTTTGAGGGGGGGGGGTTCCCATGATGGTTTCCCCTATTTCCTCGATTGTATTAAGCAATATTTTTTACTATCTTTTAGATTGTATTTGGGTGACCTATGGTCTTGTTACCAAGGCCCACAGTTGTCCATGTTAGGATTCAAGGGGGGGTTTAGGATTATTAATCCTCCCTTGGTCAAATGTGTATGAGATTAATTTTTCCCAACTTAGGAACCTTAATTAATTAATTGGTTCCACTAGTACAATTGGGTCTACTTGGCCTAATGGGACCACATGTACCAGTCATTAGAGTGTGGGGAACACTACTAGAGATAACTGCCACTTATTGCATGTGCATGCATAAGTTTGGGCACCTCCTATACCAATCCCTACATTTTAGGAGCCACTGGGAGTCTTGGCACCAACCTACTTCAATTAGTTGGAGTTAGTACTAGTTAGTCTCAGTTATCCCCCAATTAATTTCAGTTAGTTCACAATCAGTTAGCTAGCGCATGTCTTGCATGGATAATGCATGGATTCATGTGAAGTAGGCATCTTTTCCCACCTAGCACACTTAGTTGCATTGAGTTAACTAGCCATCACTGATTGATTGAGTTGGTGGACATCTGGGAGTTGAATTTGAGGCACCATGAGTTAGATATTCATTTAGATACAACCATATCCACTTGGGAGATTCGAATTGCTACCCCATGCAGTCGAATTCTTTCTATGTAAACCATTGTAACACTGGATATTATTAGTGTGAATGATACTGTAAATTCCTGAGCAATACTTGTATGTTTCGTGTGTGGTTTGTTTTGTTCAGTTTGTATCTTCATTCTCCATTTACTGCAAACATTAATAGAACTATATGCGTGAAGATATAAATGGAAATATTCAAATTCTAATAGATATAGCAAGAAGAATTCCCATAATCAGTGCAGCATTGGAGAACTCATGACAGGTATATCATCAAACATCTCTGGTTGAAATCAAAGGTATGATAAAAGATAAACCCATTTCTATACTGATTGATCCAGGTGCAAGTCTAAGTTATGTATCACCTAGAATTGTTGAACTATATAAGTTGCAGCAAGATAATTTTGAAAAATCTTGGTTAGTACAACTTGCTACATGCACAAAACAGAAGGTCACTAGTTCCGTGAAAAACTGTGAATTTATTATGAATGACTTAAAAACACATGTTGATTTAAATATTTTACCTTTAGGATCTTATGATTTATTGATAGGAATGGATTCATTAAGGAAACATAGATTTATATTAAACTTCTATGATAAAACATTGTCATGATTGGATGATAAAGCTAATACCATTATTGTAAAAGGAATTCCCATAAAGGTTTACATAAGAGAAATATTTTCCTTACAAATGAAAAGGTCTGTACCTAAAGGATGCAAAGTGTTTGCAATTTACGTAATGGGAGACAAAGAGAAATATAATCAACTTAAAATAGAAAATATACAAATTTTAAAATATTTTAATGACATATTTCTTGAAGAAGTTCCTCGATTACCTCCAAAGAGGGATATAGAATTTACAATCAATTTGGTACTGGGGGAGGTACCAACATCAAAGGATCCTTATCAGAAGAATATAGTAGATCTTACTAAACTAAAATCACAAATACAGGAACTAATCAATAAAAACTACATTCGACCTGGTGTCTCCCCTTGGGGAGCACCGATTTTATTTATAAAGAAAAAGGATGGAACTCTAAGACTGTGTAACACACCGAATAAATCAAAACTATAATTTTTTGAATATTATTTTTTTAAATATTTTGACTAAAAAGTCAAAATAGATGTAATGAATTATTTTTATTTAATAATTAAAAATACTGAGAGGAATCAGAACTGGAGTATTGTTGAAAGAGTGTTTGCTGACCCACAAGGGGAAAAGACAAGTGGAAAATTCTATTGAGTGAGAAATCAAGTGATGCATGAGGCATATACCCCAAAATCAAGTCAAGATTCCTTGTGGAGTGCTAAAGAGAGGGACGCTCATAAATGACCAAGTCCGAGGCAAAATAATATAAAATAGTGTTTCCATCAAGCAAGCAAGAAGCTAGCGATGGATGGGGAATCGATATGTTAATGCAAGAGATGGAACATTGATCAGATTTTTTCCTTGTGGTTCAACAAATAGGCTCGAGGGTTCTTGAGCAAGTAAGACTTGGCTACTCTAAGAGTTGGTTGAGAGGAACGATAGCTTCAGTTCTGTTTTCCTGACAATGGTGTCAGGTTCTCGGTTTCTAGTTTTATCTTTTTAAGTACTGTTAAAGTATAATTCAAGTATAGATATGAATTGTAATTACATTTTACAGTAACTAATACTATGAATCTATTCATATCCATTTTTCCTATTTTAAGTTATGATTTGATATAATTGTTCTTTATAGTAGAGAAATCACAGGTTTATTATCGTGATCTAAATTAAAATAATCTGTGTTTGGGATTCCTTAACAAAATTAGAGTATAATCTAAGGTTAGCCTAAGTAGGAGTCTAAATGAAGGAATTACATCGATCTAATTAAATAATTTAAATTACTTATGCATTTATCTCTGTTCTAGAATTGTATTATATTTATAAGTATTTCCCAATTAAAAAAAATGTTCCAGATTACCTATGGTTATGCTTATATTTCACTAGTACAGTTAAAACAACAAAAATTATAGAGGGAACCTTTAATGAAAACCCTGAATCGAATAACCCAACAAGAATTCAAATTACATAAATATAAAATAAATATTTCATATTGTCATATAGATTTCTACATGTTTTACATAGTAGAGCCAAAAGGATTTTCCTTCAAAACAAATACTTACAACGTTTAGACAAATCCAAGTTTATGGAGTAGACTCGAAAGGATTTTTCATCCAAACCCAAACATCTAGATCACAGATCGATATGGGAAACTAATTTGGATTTATGTGAGAATGAAATGAAACAACATATACAAAATAATAAACAAAACCATATTGCAATGATAATAGAGATATAGTAACACATATTATATTAGAACAGACTGTAAATATGACAGTTAGTATGGTGGTAGCTATATTTGAGAAGAGATGTGGCTACTACGCTCATATGTACCAATATGAATACAAAATGAGGAAAAATGGGCCTATTTATAACAGGAATGAGGGCGAGAACCCCAATAGTCCAAATCGTAACCCTATAAGATGAACCGTCATAAAGTTTGTTGTACCAAGGTGGTAAGTTGAACAATCAAATTTTTGGGGTCATAAGGTTTGCATACGATCTCCAATTTCAGCGTTCGATAGGCTGTTGAAAGGTCTATTCGATATTTCAACTTTCAACTGGGTCCATATATGGGCCAAAGAAAACTAGTTGGCCCTGCGAATCGCCATAAAACGTCATTTAGGGCCTCAAAATAGCCCCAAAAGTTTGGGAACTGAAAAACCATGGAAAAATAACTAGGACATTGGCACAATGGGAAATTGCTTTGAGCCAGTGGAATAGGTGGGTGGCCACCGATATCCATCTGGATCAATCCTCCATCCTTAGGAAACAATAGTATCCATTGCGTCAAATTCTATATCATATCTCGAGCAATGTGTTGACATGATCTCCTGGTGCGTCATTTGATGAAGTGAAGAGGTTTCCTTTCTTTGACATCCCAAGAGGGCTGTAATTGATGTATGGATAATTTGTTTATGGACGAGCACCTTGAATGCGTGGCCTTGCATCATAGAGGTACTCGAATAGATGAGGAAACAATGACTCTGTTTTCTTCTTGTGTCTGATGAGCAGAGGTATCATGTGCAGAGGGTGTGGAAGTATCTATGATTTGATGTCCTCCTTTAGAAACAATTGTGAAGAGGAATAAATTTCTGGTGCGAGAGATTATCTTCCTACCCTACGAGACTGTGGTAGGTGCAACTGTCTCGGGTATCCAATAGATTTTTCCTCCCAAAGTGACAAAGACACTGCGAGGCCACGAGTCATATACAACATGACACTTCCACATATATGGCTAACCTAAAAGAACATCACAAACCTCAAGTGGGACCACATCGCATAGTACCTCATCGTTGTAAGGCTTGATGCCATATGGTAGGAGTCATTGTTGAGTAATGCGGATACCTAGTCCTTGGCTTTGCTAAACGGTGTTGTAGGGTTGTAGGTGTAGTTTTGTCAGAAGCTCCAATCTCTTGATAACTTCTGCTGAGATTGGGTTCTTTTGGTTACCATTTTCAACAACAAAATGTAGTGGGTTTCGTTTCACCCACATCTATGAGTGGAAGAGGTGCTCCTCTTCCTCTGCTTCTTCGGGCTCCTCTAATTGAACTTGTGTGGTAGAAACAGTGGCAGTGGGGTATGCATAAATGATTTGCTTCCCATGTTCTGCGGTTGGGGCATTAGGTTCTGAATCAAAATCGGGATTTGATTCTAAAGATTTGATCTCGGCCACCAATGACTGCTTTGAGCGACATTCATCAATGTTGTGCTAAGGGATTTTATTAAATTTACACCACTTCCCAGTGTCCTTCTTTGTCTTCCCATTCCCCTTATTTTCTTGTGGTGGGGACTAGTTGTCCTTTCCTTGTCCTGCATTTTGTGGGCTAGGGATTCCCTTGCCTTGCTTTTGCGGTGTGTTCGTAGGTCCAGAGTCTCGCTTGTTCTTTTTCCCAAAATTTTCCTCAATTTTGAGAGCATACCGATAAGAAGATCCAAGTGAAGGTATGTTAAAGAAGTCCATATCAGTTTGGATGTACCGATGTATACCACTACAATATTTTAGTATCAATTTTCGCTCGGAGTCCTTGATACCCAACTTTGTGCGTAAGGTATGAAAGTTGTTGGTGTACTCTGACACCGTCTGGCACCTTGTTCCATTTTGTGTATTTTTCATCATAGTTTCCCACAGGGTAATATTGTTCCTTGATGAAATATATGAAAGAGGCCCAAGTGGGATTTGTCTCAAACATTCCACACTCATTTGATGATTTTTTATCCCAATAATTACCCCATAAATTTTGGACACGGGGGACTACCTTATGGAGTGCAAAGGTGATCTTTTTCGTGTCGAAGAAATTGTGGAGATAGGAATACCCTTATAGAACATTCAACCAATTATCTAAGGAATCTACATCGATATGGCCTTCAAATAAAGGAATATCAAAGTTAACTTGTATCTCGAATGGGGTTTCATCTTTGAAATGATTGCTCCTTGAAGGTGCACTTGCTCCTAGAATTCATAGAAATATCTAGGTGAAACTATCCATCATCTCATTCCTCTGTCGCTATAGGGATTCCTCAAGAAACGATTTGATAGGATATCCTGCTCCATCATATCTATTTCCTTCTTCCATGGGAGGTCGTTTAGGGTGGCGAGAGCGATCTTCACTAAGTGAAACTAGTTCGAGACCAAGCTCTCTATACCCTGACCTCGTCGGGGACATGCGTCGAGGAACAATAAAAGATAATATTGCTCCAATACCATTAATATTGATTCATGTGAGAACGAAATGAAATAAAATATATAGAATCATAAACAAAACCATATTGAAAATATAAAATAGATACAGTAAACACATATTTTATCAAATTGGCGGAAATAGAATAGACTGTAAATATGACTAGAATGGTGGTAGTTATCTCTCAGAAGAGATGTGGCTGCTATGCTCATTTGTGCCAATATGAATATAAAATGAGGCCAAAAGGGCCTATTTATAACAAGAATTAGGGAGAGAACCCCAAAAGTCCAAAACATAACCCTAGAAGATGAACCGTCATAAACTTTGTGGCCCCAAGGTGGTAATTTGAATAGTCAACTTTCTGGGGTCATAACTTTTGCATACGATCTCCAATTTGGGCATTCAATAGCCCGCTAGAAAGTTCTATCGAAGATTTAAAACTTTTAACTAGGTCCAAACTAATTTTTTGGGAAACCATTTGGCCTCCCGAATCGCCAAAAAACAACGTTTAGGGCCTCAAAATGAACCCGAAAGTTTCGGACCCAAAAAACCGTGGAAAAAAAACTAAGACACTATCAGAATGGACAATTGTTTTGAGCTAGTGGAATAGGTGGGTGGCCATCGATATCCATATGGATCAGAAATGCTCGCCACAACAAATATTATGCAAATAATACATATATGTGGAGCATAGATCTAATTATTAAATTAAACAACAAATAGTTACACGACTGATGTCAAATGGGTAACCATACGTGTTATAAGCCAAATCGCGCTTAAACTCATTACAAAATTTTTATAACATCTCACAGATCTATATAATAAATACAACAATAAAATCTAGCAAATAATAAAGTCTTTAAATATAAACACAAAGTCTCTAATCCTGGGTATCCATACCTAGAGACTTTTGACTCTTCCTAGAAAGATTTGCTTCCACACGATTGAATCACAAAGATATTTGTTTTATTTATTCAACAAAAACCATCCAACAAACAATGCGTGGTTGTAATACCATTAAAATGGCATCCATCACTTTATTAAATCCACGATATGTACATCTGAATGGATGGTGCATTATCACAATAAACAAAGCGGTTTCGAAAGTGATAACTACAAGTTAGTACAGACCCATAAGGTTTTTATTAAAAAAATCAACTTATCTTCATAATAACTTGCGAAATTCTTATTCTCAAGTGGTCTGTGAACATAGTGGGAGACCACTGTATCACACTTATAATAAAACCCTTACCATTGACTTCTGCCAGAACCATTGATGCAGACCGAGCATGACCATGCTAGGGAAAAACACATGCATATCAACAAAACTAATAAAGGTCAATAAGTTTGCAAGTAAAGACTGTTTTTGTTAATTTTAAAAAGAGTAGGGGTTTTCCCTCACCTTTTGGAAATGAAGTAACATGCTTGAGAGGAGGCACAAAGGAGGTGACACTATCGCGACTCTCGCAGTCCATCTACAACCTGAATTCCATGTTGTATGTAGTTAAAAACCATTTATATATGATGAAATCTAATTACAAGGAAATCATGACAAAGTAAAAACCATTCTTACCTAACCGTAGATGCATGGGCGGTAAGTCTGGTTCATTGGTAGCTCCCATAGCTACCCAAAATTCACCTACACATTGAAGGAATTCTAGAGTTAGAGTCTTCTTTTTAAGTTGATTTCAAACAGTCAAAGAATTTAATATTAAAACCATTACCTCATACAAATGCAGAGAGCACCAAGGGTCAGCTCCTCTTGGACGCCCTTATAACTCCTCTTCCTACAACGAAGGAGAAACCCCAAGTCAGATAATTGCATATAACATTATTCTGGAACAAATACTAAACTAAGTGAAACCAAACTAAGAAGCGTAGTTATTTGGTTAAAGACTTGGAAAAACTCAATGAATGATCATCTTCTTCCTCTCACAAAGAACACGAAGGTTCGAGGTCATCATGGAAACCATAATACTATTGAAAACCTTTAGTTATAAATGAGAACACAAGAAATTACTTCCATTAAAAAATTATGTAAGACACAAGAGGAAGACACACAAGAACCCATGAAATGGCTAAGATTTCTCCTAAGAATAGATACAGAATAACTAATGCGAGAATGAGCCTTCAGACATGTTAAACGCTGCATTAAACCCTTTCCAAAACCTTGACAAAGATCGTGACTGATGGAAAAATGAGATCCCTCTCAGATACACTTTTTCAACTTGCCATCAATACGTCTAGATGCGTTGTCAACTTGTAGCCACGGCAGAGTAAATGTCCCGTAGCCAAAAATTAAATTCCATATGTTAAAACCTTGTAACTCCCATTAATGGATATACCATAAACCATGTGTTATAACAATTTTATACTTTATGTGTAGGTTGTGTTGGGATCACGACTATGGTGTTATCACCATAGTCCTGAAACATATCGATACCGAAAGCAAACTTTACAAACCTTTAACATATGCTTACGCATTACCCCTTTACCATATTTTGTTACCTTTTCCACCCTATAATGAAGGGTTTGTTTAGAACTAGGTTATAGTTTCTAGAGCTAGGATGTAGATTCTAGTACTAAGCCATAGCCTTTAGGCTTAAAATACCTAAAAAAACAATGTTTACAATAAGCATAAAGAGCATTGAGAACATCACCTTAAGGTGTGGCTATAGGGTTGTCGTCACCCATATTCAAACACCATTTCAGGTAATCATGTCCATTCAATGTAAGAATCACGATAAGTTACTTCATACACATTCAATTCTTGACGACAATCTATTTGATGTTGCAACCCAATTCAACCATGTTACGACAACATATTTGGATAAATGAATAAATTTTTTTTATTTTGGAATTTTGGAGACTATGTATAGACTATAGACAGTTAAAAAAAAAAAAATTCAATATCATTTGCACAAGATTAACGATCTATTCGATCAGTTTCAAGAGGAAACCATCTTCTCAAAAATAGATCTAAGATCCAGATACCATCAGGTACGGATCAACAATGAAGAAATCCTTAAAAGTACTTTTAGAATGAGATACAGTCATTATGAGTTTGTCGTAATTCCCTTTGGGTTAACAAATTCCTCGACAACTTTTACGTGTTTAATGCATAGTATATTTAGTAAATAATTAAATAAATTTGTAGTCGTCTTTATCAACGACATATTGATTCACTCTAAAAATAATTAAGACCATCAAGAGCACTTGAAAACAATTTTACAAGTATTAAGGAAACAACAACTATTTGCTAAGTTTAGTAAGTGCGACTTCTTTAAAAACATAGTTTAATATTTAGGACACGTGGTGTCTAAGGATGGGATATAAATCGATCTCGATAAGATTAGGGCTATCAAAGAATTTCTTTTTCTAAGGAATCTAATCGATGCAATATCATTCATGGGGAGTACTGGCTATTACCGAAAATTCATTGAAGGATTTTCTAATATAGCATACCCTTTAAATTCATTAGAAAACAAAGGAAAGAAATTTGATTGGAGCGATAAATATACTGAGAGTTTTAATAAATTAAAACACTTGTTAACGACAACCACTATTTTAAAAATTGTTGATCCTTTTAAATAAAAATTTAAATGCAATTTTTTTTTATAAAGAGTATCAAAAGCTAAAAGACAATACCACATAAAATGAAAGGAATCAAATAAAAACTGATCTTAGTCTAAATGGAAGAGGGCTATTACTACAAAATGGTAGACTATACATATCAAATTCAATGGATATTAAATTAACTATTATGGATGAATTACATAAAAGACGTTATTCGGGACATCCTAGATATGAAAAAATGATCACCATGACAAGAAAGGAATAATTTTGGACTAATATGAAAAGAGAAGTAGCCGAATGTTTAGCACGCTGCATTCAATGATAACAGGTAAAGGTTGAACACCAACATCCAACAAGATTATTTCATCCATTACCCATTCCGGAATGGAAATGGAAAGATATCGACATGGATTTCATAACGAGTTTACTTAATAATGTTGAACAACACAACTCAATCATGGTCATAGTGGATAAATTAAGTAAAGAAGCTCACTTTAGTTCGGTAAAATCTACCTTTAAAGTTGCTAAAATTGTTGATATATTTACGAAAGCAATTTTTAGGTTGCACGGTGTAACTAAGGTAATCATCTCAGATAGAGATGCAAAATTCATAGGAAACTTTTGGAAAGATTTATTTAAATAATTAGGCACACAATTAAATTTTGGCATCGCATATCATCCGTATACCAATGGATAAATCAAAAGAGTCAATAATATCTTAGAAGACACATGCTTAAAATGTACATAATAGATAAACTAAATAAGTGGGAAGACTTCTTGTACTTTGTATAATTTACATATAAAAATCACTTCCAAGTTTTAGCTGGATTAAGTCCATTTGAAATTTTGTATGGCCGAAAGTGTAACACTCCAATTTCTTGGTGCATTCTAGTCGACATATTAATGTTAGGACCATATTTATTAAAAGATATGGAAATAACAATGAAATAGGTACATTCATATATACACGTTTAAGAGATGAAAGGCTTCATTCTCAAAATAATAAACTAGTTAGGAAGATTAATAATGAATCGACAAAGTTGTGTGTTAAAATCAAGATTAACCAAATCTAGAAAACACATAGAGTAAGTTACTTATCTGATCATTAAACCAAGAACACAGATTTAAAAATGGAAAAATTTCATGTACATGATTAAATAACATAATCAAATACAAATGTACAGTCTCTATTCACAGAAATCTATACCCAAGAATAGATCAATCTGGCTTAAGCTTTAAATCAACAACAAAACCGTGATAACCAGGCATAATTAGAGATCTAAAATACCAAATAATATTCAAAGATGAATTAAGATCCAAGAACATGAGTGTAGGGTCAAGTGTATTTTTTTTCCATTCCAAAATCGAAATTACTGAATGGATCTTAAAAAAGTATTTCAACCGCCAAGAATATCGAGGCCATAAGACAACCCTTGGAATCCACATTCCAAAAACTATAAACACAATGTAAAGTATCCATCCAAACACTATTGCATTTTCAAACACATTCGAGTGTGAGAGGCTACAAATAAACGCTATAAACTACTTCATCCAAGTATAGACCCAATAAGGGTTTAAAACAACAGTTATCTTCAATTTTTTTCTTAAGAGGCTATAAGCCCTAACTCCTCTTGGAACCGTGAACCAAATCACTGGAAAACCAGTTTAACCACAAACTCATTCATGAATCTTACCTTATGACTGTTGGAGGATCTGGTTTGTACAGTCCATCCATGTCACGCCGGTGTTTACATGTATAAAACCTGGTGGCGTTATTGTAACTTAAATAACAAAAAATTATGTGCATTATTCTAATTTAAATCGAGTTGGATAAATCCCTCACATTTGAATCGGGAAGAAGGAGGTCTGAGAGAAGGTGACCCTGTCACCGCTCTCGACAGGCCCACACTTAACAAACTACATTTATAGTTAAGTAATGTTAAAAACAAGTCGTTTATTGTAAAACCTAACAATTGGAAAGATTAAAAGACATAAGACCGTCTTTATTTAATGCATTTCCGAGTTGGGTCGTGAGGGTGAAGCAAGCCCAATCCAAAACTTCTGTAATTCCCTGCATTCACTTGTCAACATGTTGAGAGGGTTAAAATAAACCCTGAATCATAATTACTAAATGAAATTCTTATTTATACACATCAGAGAGTGACTTATCCCATCAAGTTGTGCATAGGGCCAAGGGTCACCTCCTCATGGCTCTTCCTTATTCCTCTTCCTATACACACAACAGAAACATCATGTTAAACTCTATATCCCACTATTAAACCCTTAATAATAAAATTTGCATAATGTTAATGGAATAGATTCTTCCTTACTTGGTTAAAATTTGGCAGGTTGCAAAGCCTCTGCTAAAACTCAGAGAAGGCGACTCGCCTCCCTTCATAATCTCATGACGAACCAAGAAGTCCGAGACTATAATGGTGACCAATTTTCCATTAATCAAATTGATAAAAATATTCAAGCAAACTCAGGTACATACCAGAAGAAAAACCTTCATTAGCATACCATGAAGAGCAAAGGCGAGACTAGTGCAACATAGCCATGGAGCGGCTGAGTTTCTTTCATAGAAAAAATGAAAACATAGCAAATGAATGCAGCATAAACCCTCGTGACAATATAAATCGCATTAAAACCCTACGAGAACCCTTTTGATCCAGAACTTGACAAATGGAGGGTCGAGATCCAGCTATGATCACAACACATGTGATAAATCCATGTCATTGAATGGGTCTGGTTGTGTTGTTAACTCCCAACAAAATCCAAGGCTTTCAAAACTTTATTACAAACCATTAAAAAAGTCTTCGTTGACATCCACTTATGCCTCCATCCATCACTTACACATAATACATAACAAAGCTTATGTTAAAACTATCACCCAAGATGTATAAATATCGTGGGATAGGGCCATCAAACCATATTTTATGGCTTAAGTCTTTACAAAGTTTCTTATCATAGTTTAACACTTAATCAAACCATTAAAATATATGCAAGCACCTTTGTCAAAGAGTACCCTTATGTAGCGTGGGTTGAACCCAATGGTAAAATAATAAGGATAGCTAGGACCAAGCCTTAGGTTTAGGCTTAGGCCCCAAACAACCAAACATTAATAATAAAATTAAGGACTAAAAAATTAATCTTGGCGAGGCTACGGCCTAGTCGTCGCTGCTTGCAGTGAACACCAATGGAAGAAATAACCTGTTATTCAAAACATTAAACAAGGTGAGTTAAACTTACATACGTGTGAATAAAATCATGTAGAAATGAATATAAAGGTGTTGCGACCAATCATTACATGTTATGGAAAGAATAATATTAAATAGTAAAAGATTTTTTTTTAATTATACATTTTACATGTATGATACTATAATTAAAATATAAATACTATATATAATGTTTTTGGATGAAATATAGATTAACATTTTAATATATATTTAAAAAGTAATTACATAACTATATTATACATTGCATAAATTGTATATAAATCCTTTTAAATGATTTACTATTTTTTTTTCTAAAAACATAATAAATCAAAATGATACCTATAAAATAAAATGATTTACTAATTTTCTTCTCTAAAAACACAAAATCCAATACAAGTTGTGACACTATTACATGTCGATGTGATATGTATTTACTCAACATAGACCTCATGCACCAACATTAACAACTTGCATTATGGTAGAGCAGGCTCATGAATACATGGTATAATAGGATCCATGTAAACATAGGTGGGAAATCAAGGTATTTGTTTAAACACATTCATCTAGGAATGTGCTTGGTTGTGGTGGTGTCAACGTTCCTAGATAGTTTTTTTCAAATATCTGCTCCATCTTTCAAGGATCATGGCTATCGCCATGTATGTTTAATTAAATCCTCAAACAGTGGAAAAGATGAGAACCTTGGGTCAATGAACATGAAACATGCATTGAGGAATGAGAGACTCCTACCTAATAATCAAGTAGCCATATCTTAGTTGAACAATAGAGTTGCCAACTAAATTGAAGCTCAAAAAATCAAGTATGCGTAAATATTACAAATTTGACCTACCATGGAATTCAACTAAAAAAAGCTAGAAGTTGAAAATGACATGCTCTATCAATTGGTTCCAGTTTCATTGGTGTTGAGTGTTTTTGGCTATTCATAAAACACTATCAATTCAGTTGTTCGTAGATATGACTATGGATGAAGAAACTTTGTAATGAGTTCAAGCAGATTTCAAAATCGAACATCTCAATTTCAAAAGTATTAGTAATATTTAAACATACCAGTAGTAAATCTCTTAAAAAATATTTATTAATTATTTGTTATTATGATGTAATATTATTTTTATTGTCCATACAGAAAGACGATAAGTAGTATTGTATAAATATCTAATAATAATAAACTAAATTTGTTTTCAAGAAAATTGGACACATTCTATATGATAATTTATAATGTTAGTATTAATTAATCAAATTGCCATTTTTAAATGTATTGTAATGATTGTAAAATAAGAATTAAACCAATAATATATTAGATAAATAAATTTTAAAAAAATATAAAATTAATTAATTAATTAATTAAATTGCCATTTTCAATTGGATTGTAATCATTGAAAAATAAGAATTGAACCAATAATATATTAGATAAATAAATTTAAAAAAATATAAAATTATTATGATGTAAGATTATTTTTATTGTCCATATAGAAAGAAGATAAGTAATATTGTGTAAATATTTAATAAAAATAGGCTAAATTTGTTTTCAAGAGAATTGGACAAGTGTTATATGTTAATTTATAGTGTCAGTAAATAATTAATTTGTCATTTCCAATTGTGTTGTAATGATTGCAAAATAAGAAATGAATCAATAATATATTAGATAAATAAATTTAAAAAAATATAAAAATTAAATTAATTAATTAAATTGTCATTTTCAATTGGATTGTAATGATTGCAAAATAAAAATTGAACCAAAAATATATTAGATAAATAAATTTAAGAAAATATAAAGAATAAATTATAAATTTTAACATTAGCAAATATGAATAATAATTTAAGTCAAAGCTAACTAATATCAAGCCATAAAGTCAATGATTCACTGATTACATAATAACCTTCTTGCGGCAAGGATAATAACTAAATACACAGATTAATTGTATGACATGAGAATCAATTATATGTATAATTAAGTTAAGCAAGGATATATCATATAAAATCTTTATTTTTTATTTAAATATTTCTTTATTTTAAGTGATATATATAAATCATGTATATAACATTTTTTATTAGAAAATATACATTAACATTTTAATATATATTTAAAAATTAATTATATTACTACATTAAATCTATATGAGTTTTTTAAAAAGATGTATTGATTTTCTTTTCTAAAAACACATTAAATCAAAATGATACATAGATAATAACTAAGTATAAGGATTCATTGTAAGACATGAGAATCGATTATGTGTATAATTAGGTTAAGGATATATCATATAAATTCTTGATTTTTTTAAGTATATTTTCTTTGTTTGGAGTGATATTTAAAATATTATTTTGTGTGATATATAGATGGATTTAATATATTTCTTTTCTATCAACATCATACATCAAGATGACGTGTAAAAGTAAGTAGGTAAGAGGATACTTCATTTGGAAGACATGACAATATATGACGTGGAAAATGAGAATTAGCTTTTATAGAAGGATATATAATGTTAAATATTTATTGTTTTTTATTTTATTTAAAGATTTTTTTTGCTTTTAGTTTTAATAGATATTGTATTATATTAACTAGCACATCTACATAGTTTGTGGTTGGATCATTTCGAGTAAGCTATCTACTCGATGATATGCATCTGGGCTTACGTGACGCCATAGAGTGATAGCTTACTTTGTTATCTCCTTGAGACCAAGATTCTGATTTTTCTTCGGTTAGCCGAGGTGTTGATCATGTGCTGGCCCACTGTACATGATCCATGGGTCCACTCACTTGATTCTGCTTCTTCTCATAGCTTAGTCCCATAAAAATTTAGATCAATAAATCCTATCCATGCTTCCACAACAACTATAGCAAAAAAAACCATTAAAATGATTGCATAAAGTTAAAATCACGTTCCAACAAACTGTTAAATCGTTATTCCCATTTCATAACCGGCACTGCTTGGCTTCATGGTGTGGATTGCTATTTCAAAAAAAATAATCTACAATATGATTCCACGTTCTAGGTTTTTAAATTAAAAAAAAAAAACATATATAAAGAATGTATCATAAAGTCACCCACAATATATTATTTAAAAAAGGTGAATTAAGCACCCAACCTCACCTTCAGCTTCACTCGGAATGTGAATTGTACATGGCTTACCTTTCACTAGAGTTTGAGCATCATATATACTATTTTGTGGTGGTACTTAGAAGGTAAAGGTTTTTGTATTGTGAAAGTTGAGTTAGAATGTTGTTAAATATAATGTTTTGTATTTTCTGATTTTGCTTTATTAGATAGGTTTAATTCTGAGTTAATCTCGGTGATAACATGTAGTTAGGAAAAATCAGAAGTACAAAACATTTTTAATTGTGAGTTATTCATGCTTAGCTACATGTTATCACCGAGATTCTTCCTGTTATCCATTTATCAACTATTAGTTATTTATTTTTTATATTATTTTTCTTGGTATCTCACATTCCTCTAGTTATCTCCCATGAAGTGTTGGTTTCATTCATCACCTATGAGTTATCCATGTATTTCTACCATATTTCCTTTTTTTAATTGTTTATTTCTGATTTTGAACAACTTCCATAGAATCAATCTCTACAGTACACTTGTCTCATCCTCATCCTTACATGAAAAAACATAAACTATAGTCCACCCCAAATATCAAATAAAAACGTAAAGATACATAGATTTTAGTAATATTACATTTTGTATTATATAATTAAATTAAATAGTTTGATTTAAACATCATCACCATTATTTGTTGACTTGGTCAAACAGTGGTTAGTTTTTTGTGATTCTAGAGATTGACAAAATCAAAGTTGGTATATTGCATATAGACACTTTTTTTGTGACTATATTTCTCTAGAAAAGTCTCTTTCTAAGTATTTAAATTATTTTATGAAGTAATGCAAGAAGAATGGTGTGGTGGACAATTTTTCCTCTCCTCTCCTTTGATTTTAAGATTAAATAGGTTAACCCATTACATATATTTATTTGTTTATTAAGTGGCACACCCATATAGTTTGTGGTTGGGGAGAACGACAACTTCAGTTCTGTTTTCCCAATAGTGGTGCGAGGTTCCCTACTAAATTTCTTATCTGTTTAACACTCATAATTATAGTCTAAACTTAGATTTGAATTCTAAATGCATTTTAAATTTAGAATTATACTGTCCATTTATACGTAATATTTTTACGTCTTTTCAATAATATATTCATAGTATAAACTATTAGTTGTTAAAATTAATTACGTATAGAATGTAGAAGAATTGCATAACTTATCTATATTCTAAGCACATCTAGATAAGTTACCATTGTTAATAATTGTATGTATATAATATCACAATTAGTAAACAGATCTAAGTAAATGTAAAACAATCACATTTCCTCTAGGAGATGAAGGATTTCATATAGATCCTATCTCTATTTTAAAACAATACGTATTATTTTAGTAAATCTAATCTTTGTTTAGGTATTCACACCCAGTCTAGGGAATATCTAGACATTTTAATGAATAAAATAATCAAGCAAAAGGATCGCAATCAATCAAAAAAAGTATTCATATATACACGTTTTAGAGACGAAAGGCTTCATTCTCAAAATAATAAACTAGTTATGAAGATTTAATAATGAATCGACAAAGTTGTGTGTTAAAATCAAGATTAACCAAATCTAGAAAACACATAGAGTAAGTTACTTATTTGATCATTAAACCAAGAACACCAATTTACAAATGGATAAATTTCATGTACATGATTAAATAACATAAACAAATACAAATGTACAGTCTCTATTCATGGGAATCCATACCCAAGAATAGATCAATCTGGATTAAGCTTTAAATCAACAACAAAACCATGAAAACCAAGCATAATTAGAGATCTGAAATACCAAATAACACTCAAAGACGAATTAAGATCTACGAACATGACTGTAGGGTCAAGTGTATTTTTTTTCCATTCCAAAATCGAAATTACTGAATGGATCTTAAAAAAGTATTTCAACCGCCAAGAATATCGTGGCCATAAGCCAACCCTTGGAATCCACATTCCAAAAACTAAAAACACAATGTAAAGTCTCCATCCAAACACTATTGCATTTTCAAACACATTCGAGTGTGAGAGGCTGCGAATAAACACTATAAACTACTTCATCCAAGTATAGACCCAATAAGGGTTTAAAACAAGAGTTATCTTCAATTTTTTTCTTAAGAGGCTATAAGCCCTAACTCCCCTTGGAACCGTGAACCAAATCACTGGAAAACCAGTTTAACCATGAACTCATTCATGAATCTTACCTTATGACTGTTGGAGGATCTAGTTTGTATAGTCCATCCATGTCGCGTCGGTGTTTACGTGCATAAAACCTCATGGCGTTATTGTAACTTAAATAACCAAAAATTATGTACATTATTCTAATTTAAACAGAGTTGGATAAATCCCTCACGTTTGAATCACGAAGAAGGAGGTCTCAGAGGAGGTGACCCTATCGCCACTCTCGACAAGCCTGCACTTAACAAACTACATTTATAGTTAAGTAATGTTAAAAACAAGTCATTTATTGTAAAACCTAACAATTGGAAAGATTAAAAGACATAAGACTGCCTTTATTTAATGCATTTCTGAGTTGGGTCGTGAGGGTGAATCAGGCCCAATCCAAAACTTATGTAATTCCCTGCCTTCACTTTTCAACAAGTTGAGAGGGTTAAAATAAACCCTGAATCATAATTACTGAATGAAATTCTTATTTATACACATTAGAGAGTGACTTATCCCATCAAGTTGTGCATAGGGCCAAGGGTCACCTTCTCATGGCTCTTCCTTATTCCTCTTCCTGTGACACACAACAGAAACATCATGTTAAACTCTATATCCAACTATTAAACCTTTAATAATAAAATTTGCATAATGTTAATGGAATAATTTCTTCCTTACTTGGTTAAAATTTGGCAGGTTGCAAAGCCTCTGCTAAAACTCAAAGAAGGCGATTGGCCTCCCTTCATAATCTCACGACAAACCAGGAAGTCCGAGACTATAATGGTGACCAATTTTCCATTAATCAAACTGATAAAAATATTCAAGCAAACTCATGTACATACCAAAAGCAAAACCTTCATTAACATACCGTGAAGAGCAAAGGTGAGACTAGTGCAACATAGCCATGGAGCGATTAAGTTTCTTTCATAGAAAAAATGAAAACATACCAAATGAATGCAGCATAAACCCTCATGACAATATAAATCGCATTAAAACCCTACGAGAACCCTTTTGATCCAGAACTTGACAAGTGGAGGGTCGAGATCCAGCTATGACCACAATAAATGTGATCAATCCATGTCATTGAATGGGTTTGGTGGTGTTGTCAGCTCCCAACCAGGTCCAAGGCTTTTAAAACTTTATTACAAACCATTAAAAACGTCTTCGTTGACATCTACTTATGCCTCCATCCATCATTTACACATAATACATAACAAAGCTTATGTTAAAACTATCACCCAAGATGTGTAAATATCACGGGATAGGGCCATCAAACCATATTTTATGGCTTAAGTCCTTACAAAGGTTCTCATCATAGTTTAACACTTAATCAAACCATTAAATAATATGCAAGCACCTTTTTCAAAAAGTGCCCTTATGTGGCGTGGGTTTAACCCAATGGTAAACTAATAAGGGTAGCTAGGACCAAGCCTTAGGTTTAGGCTTAGGCCCTAAATAACCAAACATTAATAATAAACTTAAGGACTAAAAAAATAATCTTGGCGAGGCTACGGCCTAGTCGTCGCTGCTTGCAATGAACACCAACAGAAGAAATAACCTGTTATTCAAAACATTAAACAAGGTGAGTTAAACTTACATACATGTGAATAAAAACATGTAACAATGAATATAAAGGTGTTGCGACCAATCATTATATGTTATGGCAAGAATAATATTAAATAGTGAAAGATTTTTTTTTTAATTATACATTTTACATGTATGATACCTCTTCATTAATTTGTTCCAAATCCACTCAAATTAAAATAATGTTTTTGGATGAAATATAGATTAACATTTTAATATATATTTAAAAAGTAATTACATAACTATATTATACATTGCATAAATAGTATATAAATCCTTTAAAACGATTTACTATTTTTTTTCTAAAAACATAATAAATCAAAATGATACTTATAAAATAAAATGATTTACTAATTTTCTTCTCTAAAAACACAATAAGTCAAGATGATATATATAAATAATATTCTTCTCTAAACACACAATAAATCAAGATAATACATATAAAACAAGTGCTACGTGGCAGCGATTCCCTACCGCTTAGTTTAGGGATAGCTAAAATGAAAATATATGAACTTGTCAACATAAAATATATATACTATGCACTTTTAATCTTCCAATCAATGTCTTTCTTGATGGAGAGCATTAAATAATGATGTGGACTTAATTAATAATATTTATTAAAATTTACTAATATGTATAATTTTATATTCTAATAGGTTTTATCATAAATTAATATTATTTATTAAAAAAATTTAATAAATATTTTGAGTGGGAGGTGTGGGGGATTGTATTTGGGAAATTATGAAGTAAGTTTTACTTGGAGATTAGGATAAGACACGAATAACCAAGTAGATATCTATAGGCAACAAAGACTAAGAATATATTTGTTAAAGGAGATTTAAAAACTATTCTTAGGCGTATGTGATATACGTAAATTCCTAAATATTGCTTCTAGTCAAGATCATTTTAGAAATCAATGAGAAAAAAAGAGATTTGACTTGATATAATACTTTCACGTGAACAATGCTATTCTTTTAAGTGTTATAACAATAAGAGAAAAATATGGTATTACTTCTTTGTCACATATTCCATAGTCCTTTAGTTTTAAGTCATAAATAAGAGGAAAACTTAGTTAAGCTATGAATGTTTAAATCCAAGACAAGTTGTGACACTATTACATGTCGATGTGATATGTATTTACTCAACAGAGACCTCATGCACCAACATTAACGACTTGCATTATGGTATAGCAGGCTCATGAATACATGGTATAATATGATCCATGTAAACATAGGTCGAAAATCAAGGTCTTTGTTTAAACACATTCATCTAGGAATGTGCTTGGTTGTGATTGTGTCAATGTTCCTAGATAGGTTTTTTCAAATATCTGATCCATCTTTCAAGGATCATGGCTATCGCCATATATGTTTAATTCAATCCTCAAACAGTTGAAAAGATGAGAAACTTGGGTCAATGAACATGAAACATGCATTGAGGAACGAGAGACTCCTACCTAATAATCAAGTAGCCATATCTTAGTTGAACAATAGAGTTTCTAACTAAATTGAAGCTCAAAAAATCAAGCATGCGTAAATATTACGAATTTGACCTACCATGGAATTCAACTAAAAAAAGATAGAAGTTGAAAATGACATGCTCTATCAATTGGTTCCAGTTTCATTAGTGTTGAGTGTTTTTGGCTACTCATAAAACACTATCAATTCGGTTGTCCATAGATATGACTATGGATGAAGAAATTTTGTAATGAGTTAAGCAGATTTCAAAATGGAACATCTCGATTTCAAAAGTATTAATATGTATTTAAGATTTCTAATGTTTACTATGTATTAGTAACATTTAAACATACCAGTCGTAAATCTCTTAAAAAGTATTTATTAATTATTTGTTATTATGATATAATATTATATTTATTGTCCATACAGAAAGACGATAAGTAATATTGTATAAATATCTAATAATAATAAACTAAATTTGTTTTCAAGAAAATTGGACACATTTTATATGATAATTTATAATGTTAGTATTAATTAATTAAATTTTTATTTTTAATTGTATTGTAATGATTGTAAAATAAGAATTAAACCAATAATATATTAGATAAATAAATTTTAAAAAAATATAAAAAAATTAATTAATTAATTAAATTGTCATTTTCAATTGGATTGTAATCATTGAAAAATAAGAATTGAACCAATAATATATTAGATAAATAAATTTTAAAAAATATAAAATTATTATGATTTAAGATTATTTTTATTGTCCATATAGAAAGAAGATAAGTAATATTGTGTAAATATTTAATAATAATAGGCTAAATTTGTTTTCTAGAGAATTGGAAAAGTGTTATATGTTAATTTATAGTGTTAGAACATTAAATAATTAAATTGTCATTTCCAATTGTATTGTAATGATTGCAAAATAAGAATTGAATCACTAATATATTAGATAAATAAATTTTAAAAAAATATAAAAATTAAATTAATTAATTAAATTGTCATTTTCAATTGGATTGTAATGATTGCAAAATAAAAATTGAACCAATAATATATTAGATAAATAAATTTAAGAAAATATAAAGAATAAATTATAAATTTAACATTAGCAAATATGAATAATAATTTAAGTCAAAGCTAACTAATATCAAGTCATAAAGTAAATGACTTACTGGTTACATACTAACCTTCTTGCGGCAAGGATAATAACTAAGTACAAGGATTAATTGTAAGACATGAGAATCAATTATGTGTATAATTAAGTTAAAGAAAGATATATCATATAAAATCTTTATCTTTTATTTAAATATTTCTTTATTTTAAATGATATATATAAATCATGTATATATATAAATCATGTATATAACATTTTTTATTATAAAATATACATTAATATTTTAATATATATTTAAAAATTAATTATATTACTACATTAAACCTATATTATTTTTTTTAAAAGATGTATTGATTTTCTTTTCTAAAAACACATTAAATCATTTTCAAAATGATACATAGATAATAACTAAGTCTAAGGATTCATTGTAAGACATGAGAATCGATTATGTGTATAATTAAGTTAAGGATATATCATATAAATTCTTGATTTTTTTAAGTATATTTTCTTTGTTTGGAGTGATATTTAAAGTATTGTTTTGAGTGATATATAGATGGATTTAATATCTTTCATTTCTATCAACATCATACATCAAGATGACGTGTAAAAATAAGTAGGTAAGAGGATACTTCATTTGGAAGACATGACAATCTATGACGTATAAAATGAGAATTAGCTTTTATAAAATGAGAATTAGCGTTTATAGAAGGATATATAATGTTAAATATTTATTGTTTTTTATTTTATTTAAAGATATTTTTTGCTTTTAGTTTTAATAGATATTCTATTATATTAACTAGCACATCCACATAGTTTGTGGTTAGATCAATTCGAGTAAGCTATCTACTTGATGATTTGCATCTGGGCTCACCTGATGCCATGGAGTGATAGCTTACTCTGTTATCTCCTTTAGACCAAGATTCCGATTCTTCTTCGGTTAGTTGAGGTATTGATCACATCTTGGCCCACTGTACATGATCCATGGGTCCACTCACTTGATTCTGCTTCTTCTCATAGCTTAGCCCCATAAAAATTTAGATCAATAAATCATATCCATGCTTCCACAACAATTATAGCAAAAAAAACCATTAAAACGATTTCACAAAGTTAAAACCACATTCCAACAAACTGTTAAATCGTTTTGCCCATCTCATAACCGGCACTGCTTCGCTTCATGGCGTGGATTGCTATTTCAAAAACAAAATCTACAATATGATTCCACGTTCTAGGTTTTTAAATAATAATAAAAAAACATATATAAAGAATGTATCATAAAGTCACCCACAATATATGATTTAAAAAGGTGAATTAAGCACCCAGCCTCACCTTCAGCTTCACTTGGAATGTGAATGTGAATTGTACATGGCTTACCTTTCACTAGAGTTTGAGCATCATATATACTATTTTGTGGTGGTACTTAGAAGGTAAAGGTTTTTGTATTGTGAAAGTTGAGTTAGAATGTTGTTAAATATAATGTTTTGTATTTCTGTTTTTGTTTTATTAGATAGGTTTAATTGTGAGTTAATCTCGGTGATAACATGTAGTTAGGAAAAATCAGAAGTACAAAACATTTTTAATTGTGAGTTATCCATGCTTAGCTACATGTTATCACCGAGATTCTTCCTGTTATCCATTTATCAACTATTAGTTTTTTTTTTATATTATTTTTCTTGGTATCTCACATTCCTCTAGTTATCTCCCATGAAGTGTTGGTTCCATTCATCACCTATGAGTTATCCACGTAATTCTACCATATTCCCTTTTTTTAATTGTTTATTTCTGATTTTGAACGACTTCCATAGAATCAATCTCTACAATACACTTGTCTCATCCTCATCCTTACATGAAAAAACATAAACTATAGTCCACCCTAAATCTCAAATAAAAACTTAAAGATACATAGATTTTAGTAATATTACATTTTGTATTATATAATTAAATTAAATAGTCTAATTTAAACATCATCACCATTATTTGTTGGCTTGGTCAAATAGTGGTTAGTTGTTTGTGATTCTAGAGATTGAGAAAATCAAAGTTGGTATATTGCATATAGACACTTTTTTTGTGACTATATTTCTCTAGAAAAGTCTCCTTCTAAGTATTTAAATTATTTTATGAAGTAATGCAAGAAGAATGTTGTGGTGGACAATTTTTCCTTTTCTCTTCTTTGATTTTAAGATTAAATAGGTAAACCCATTACATAAATTTATTTGTTTATTAAGTGGCACATCCATATAGTTTGTGGTTGGATCAGGTCCATAGGTATCAAATGGTTAAAAATAGTTGTGTAATGGAAGACATTTGGATTTTTTTTTGTTCCTCGGATTGTTCTAGTTAAACCAACTATGAGTTATCCAAGCTTAGGTATTCTTTTTCTTTTCATCTCACATTCTTGTACTTATCTGCCATGAAGTGTTGGTTATACATTCATCACCTGTGAGTTATCCATGCACTGCTACTAGTTATCTATTCATCAGCTAGCTACCAGTTATTTTTTATATTCCTTTTTTGTAATTGTTTATTTCGAATTTTGAACCACTACCATAAAATCAATCTTGATAGTACACTTGTCTCATTCTTTTTTTCTCATCCTCCTCCGTAGATGAAAAAACAGAAGTGGTAATCTAAGTATTTTGTAATTTATCAATTAATTTCTAGCATGAGATTCAAATATTCCAACTCACTATGATGAACAACTTAAACTCCAAGAATATACACAAATCATTATACAAAAATGATGTGTTTTTCTCTCTTAAGTAGCCAAGGTTCGGAGAGCTACTTTCTTCTTCTATACAATTGTTGCAGCAATTTTCGTAAAAGCACAAAATCTAGCCGGGGAAGCAAATCATATGTCAAAAACATGTCAAACAATTAGTCCATAGCATACACGTTAATGTACTCACAATTAGTCCAAGCTGTTGTGCGCCTGCCTGCTATACAGATTTTAATGTGATTGTTGCTACCCAATAAGCTGTTGGATCTCAAGCAGCAACCCTTACAATAAAGTTTGAGATTAAACAACGCTGTACAGTAGCCATCACATTCAAACCTACTGGTTGTACTGAATGTGGACATAAGGTTTGTATACGTTGCCTCCAATTTCAACCTAAGAATAGATAATCCAATCCACCAATCACTATAATATCTCTAATCACTCTCCTATTTTCCTTCTCAAACCAAAAACACCTTTTTTAATTTTAATCATATGTGGTTAGAGGAATATGATTTATATTCTGTGATCAAATCCACGTGGATCTCTATGGTTGTGCCCGAAGTGACTCATGCTATGGAGAAATTGGTCCATAAGCTAAAATGTCTAAAAGATATGGTGGTTTAATGGGAAAAGGAAAAAAGAAGCTCGACAAGAGCTTAAGGATTTGTCCACTAAGGAACTTAATGAGATTGAGAGGAAGCTCGATAAGATGATGCTCTATGGATCTTATATTGTGGAGGGAAATATATTAGTACTAGAAGTGGAAAATAAAAAAAAAATCTTAAATAGTTAAGAAGTAGGAAATGGATTGGCATTCGAAGAGTCGGGATATATGGATTTCCTAAATATGTTTATATTTATGCAAATTATAAGAGGAATTTAATTTCAATTTGGTGGATACTTGAATTCTATTTTTTTGTTTTGTTTTGTTGAGTGGAGATATATGGATTTCCTAAATATGTTTATATTTATCCAAATTATAAGAGGAATTTAATTTTGATTTGATGGATACTTGAATTCTATTTTTTTGTTTTGTTTTGTTTTGTTGATGATGATGTAGTTTTATTTGGAAAGGCTACCATGGAATAATGGTCTACCTTTGCATAAATTATTAGATTATTATGTGAGGCTATCATTATGGAGGTGATCAATAGTATTAAAAAAGATTTTTTAAGGAATAAGATGAATGAAAATACTTTCTAGATCATATTTCTTTCTTTTTTCCCTTTCAAAATGGATGATTTAGGTACATGATTTAAATACCTTGGTTACTATTGAAAGCAAAGTGTTACAAGGTAATTGATTGGACGTGCCTTGTTAAAAAAATTGACAACTACATTGGAAATTGGTCTTACATATTATTATGTGGCAGACTTACTTTAGTAAGATTTGTATTTGTAGGAATCCTAGTGTACTAGTGTTGATTGGAAAAGGTGCCACAGTAAATTATGAATATGCCTTCTACAAAGGATGTTTAACTTTGTTTGTTATTGCTTTGTGTTAAGAAATAAAATCCATTTAGTTAGCTCGGACATATTTGCAAATCCAAAATCAATGGGAGGTTGTGATATCAAGAATATCTACATGTTTAGTCTTTTGTGAGATTCAAGAGTATCTAGCTAGGACTATTTCAATTAGGTCTTGGGCTGATGTACTTAGAAATATATATTAAAAGGAATATTTTTTAAGAACTAGATAAGGGATCTTAAGAGATCTATTTATGCTGCCTCCTTTTTTTGAAATGGTTTTGTGAGGGTTTTTTAATGGATATGTAGTGGTCTTTCATGGAATATAGGAAACTCTGCACAAGTTAGAATTGTGGTATTGGTGAAGAGAAAAATTATGTTGTGTCGGAGCCCTTCTCTTTTAGAGTATTTAGTGAAGTTTGGATTTATTTTTAGAAGAGGTTAGAATGGTCTTTATATGTGCATTCTATGTTAAAATGATGGTGAAAATGGCAATCATTTATTCGTACATTGTTCTTTCTATAAGAAAATATGGCATGTTCTTTATAATGAACTAGAACATTCTCAGGTTTGGGGTACCTCATTTGCTGAGACAATTTTTAAATAGTGGGTTAGAAATAATGGTTCCCATAAACTTGTATCTATCTTCATCTTTTGGGAGATAGGGAAAACAATAAACTATTCCATTTCCAATGGTATGATTCCAAAAAAATTTCCACCTACATAAGCATCCTAGCCTTTTATATGGAACATTAATCTGTGTTGAAAACTAAAAGGCCTAGAAAGGTTTCAATCTTCAAATTACTTAATTGCAAATGGTTTTTTTGATGGCCTAGCTCAGAATGTTCTATGTGGTATAGGTGTGATTTTAATAATAAATTAGGCTTATTATTTTAATCTTTGAATGAGTGGTGATGTTGGTACTCATAGTAGAGCATAATTTCTTGTACTCTCAAGGATTATTAAATTTGCAACCTTAAATGGCATATTTTTTTCTCAATATTTATAGTGATTCAAAGATTATTATGGATTGGGAGAATGAATCTTTATGGTGATTCAAAGAAATCACTTGGTGGAGTTGAAGGAAAAATTGGTGTCATATTTTCCTCAATTTGGTGTGAGAGGAAACAATGACACCAAATTGAGCTCCTTATGATTGTCCCCTATAGCAGATTTGAATCTAAATAATGTCTTGATCAACTGAGCTACTTTGTCTTTAAATAAAAGCTTGTTCCTTGTGATCCAGATATTCCCAATGATGATAAGTGGAATATTGAGGAAATATGAGTTTGTGCTTTCCAAATGCTAGCGGTTCCAAGCTTAAGGAAGAGTTCCTTCCAAGTATGGGAGATGGATGTTGCAGGAGGAACGTACTGCACTCCAAGCCTCTTTAGTAAAGTAACATCAAAATAGAATATGTGAGATGGATTCATCGTGAGTTTTTTATAGAGGAAAAAGGGTTGAGTGCACAAAATTTAGGGTCTCTTTTGGCGTGTTAGATACGATAGAAAAATTAAAAAACATACATCCATCAACTTGCATGGATATTTTGAGACACTTACACAATGAATCTTGAGATGAGTAGAAAACAAGAAATGTAGAAAATTGAATGACCTTTCCAAATATATAATTTTTTTCTATTGAATATGTTGTGAACTATATAAAGTTTGATATTTTCTAACCGACACTCGAAAATGGTACGTCAATTGCGGGTGCAGCGTTTGAATGTCTCAATGGAATTATTTGGAAATGGGTTTTTTATAGCATGTAGAGCTCAGTGTTCTTTAGTGCACCATACATCTTTTTTAAATGGTTGAGAAACGAAAGAGATATGGAAGAAACACTAACAGTGTGTTTTTTGAGTTGAGGAATGATGATAGAAGATGAATAAAAAAAAAATAGAAAACATAATGTATTCTTGTTAAAATTTACATATTTGGAATTTGCAAAAAAACCATATATGTTTCTAAAATCTCATAAAAAATGGAGGTGTGCAGCATAATCAGAGGAATGGTTAAACACAAGCATATTGAAAATTTAGACATAATGCTGAATTAGCCATGGTTTATTGCGTCGAGAGGCACTCTACAGTCCAGTAAGGGGGAGATCTTGTAACGTGATGTAACATTAGTAACGTTTGTAACATGTCGGAAAAAAATAATAGTGATAGTGAATATTATGGGAGAGATTTTGTAACAAAAAATAAAAAATAATATCGCTATTGACAACAAAAACAATCTAATATAGGGGAGATGTTGTAATCTTCCTACCTTAAAAAACAATAAAAAAGTAAAAATTTAACTATCCGTAAAAAAAATATGTGAGTCAAGAAAAAAAAAACAAAATTGAATCATCCGTAAAACAATGTTGGCCTTGCACATGGTTTTAAAACCATGTGCAAGGAATTCTAAACAACCCATGGTTTTATTGAACATGGTTTAGGAGGCTTTGCATATGGTTTTTAAACCATGTGCAAGGCTTCCTAAACAACCCATGGTTTTATTGTACATGGTTTAGGAGGGCCTTGCAAATGGTTTTAAGACCATGTGCAAGGCCTCCTAAACAACCCATGGTTGTAGGAGGGCCTTGCATATGGTTTTAAAACAATGTGTGTGGAAATGATGCAATGTTCGTTCCTAACAAAATAAAAAAAATAATATGTCGGCCATAAATAATATTAAATATTAATAATAAAAATATTATATGTGGACCTTAAATAAAAAGATGTGTCTTTTGGTTTGAATCAAATCAATGGATACCTAAGAAGAGGTTTGCACCTCGAGAGATTTGATCCATCTCGGTGCTTGATAGAGCCTAGGATTTGGATCTACGCTGGTCATACTCAAAGGCATAGGCATGTTGAATCCGAACCAAAGTATGAAGCATACATATAGGCATAAGAATTCCATGCAAGCATGGGTCGAGGCTCGGCCTTATCATTTGGAGGGAATACATTTTTGAATTTAAACAAAACGGGAGCGCGTTTTATTGAACCAAAACAAGAGCATGTTTTAGTGAAGCAAAACGACAGCACGTTTTAGTGAAGCAAAATGAGAGCGCGTTTTAGTGAAGCACAACGCGCACGCATTTTTAAATACTACAATGAATGATTGTTTTGTCAATTATACCAATACTTTTATTATTTTATGTCCCCCCCTAACTCATGTCTTCCCCCTAACTCTTACTAACCCCCCCCTCCTCTTCTCCCTACCTCTAATCCCCCCTCGTCCTCTCCCTACCTTTAAACTCCACTCCTCTCTCTTCCAAAAACCCCACTATCCCATTCATTCTCACTCTCTATCAATCTCACACCTATGTCTCCCCTTACCACTAACACCTGTATGTCCCCTTCCCACCACCCCTAAACCCATAACCCTCTCGCTCTACCTCTAACTCTTAAAAACCCCCTATTGTTTTATCTCTAATCACTTAGCGTCCCCCCCCATTGAAACCCCTAAACCTCCCTTCCATGTCTCTCTCTACCTCTCACACACACACAGACGCATCCCCCTAGCACCTCTCTCTCACTCCTAACAACTAAAACCTCTCTCTCCACTCTTTCTTGCTCCCCAACTCATCCAACTACACTTAGCCCCCACCCCCTATCTATTCCCCAACCCTCTCTCTCTCACACAC
>LPNX010186619.1:35636-60163 GCA_001517045.1 Pseudotsuga menziesii
CCGCCCCTTCACTCTATCTTTGTCTCAGACACACACACATCCCTATGTCTCCTCTTACCACTAACACCACCTCACCTATAACCTACAACACCTATAAACCCCCACACACATCCACAGGTCACATCCACGTGTCTTCCCTTAAATAGGCCATTTTCATAAGTTGACCTATTATTCCTAATTAAGATTGAAATATAAAGATATCACCATTTTCTTATGCACTAAATTGAAATGTAGTACTACTAATGTTAACTACTAATGTTAATGTGATTTATTAATATGAACTCTTTATTATTCATTAAAGCAGGGAAGTCCTATAGTTCATGAACTCGTGACCTATAGTTCGTGACCTATATCAATAGTTCGTGACTTAGAATTAACAAAAAACACAAATAATGTTAATATATTGAAATCCCACTCTCTTTTACATGTCTATTTGTAATTTGCAAGGTGTTCTTTTCATTAATTTTTGTTTTTTTATAATTATACTCCATCCAAGGAAGGCACGTCACTAATAGTATGTTTAAATATATTTTTATGGAAACAAAGGTTTGAAAATAATTTTTATTTTTATTTTTATTGAAATGTCATTCACATGTTTTTTACATGTGCCATTCATTAAATTTTTTTTTAAATATACTTAATACATATAGAAGTACGTCTTTAATAATATGCTTAAATATATTTTTATGAAAACAAAGTTATAAAAATACTTTATATTTATATTTTTACATGGAAATACACATTTATATAAAATCAACCTCATTTATTTAAAATCAAGGTATGTTTAGATTACATAATCCATATATTTATATAAAATCAACTTATGTTTAGATTACATAATCCATAAGAGCATTTATATAAAATATAACTTGAATATAAAATCAAGTTATGTATATTACATAATCCATATGAACATTTATATAAAATCAAGTTATGTTTATATTACATAATCTATAAAAGTAGAATGTCAAAACTTTAGTGGATGGTCAAGGTTAGTTAAAGATTAAACAAGTTATTTTTTTTTGCAAATAACATTGACATTATAGCAATAGCTATTAACAACTACGGTTACATTTCCACCTCATAGCTCTTGTTACAATTCATTCTATATAATTGTGGGCTACTATCGTGCACACCTTCCTTAAATATTCCTTGCACACTCTTTATATTGGTCGCTATGTTCTGCATCCTTCTTCCTTAACCTATCCATACTTTTATAACCTCTTATCCAAAAAACAAAAACACTTGTATGGTAGAGATAACTATGACCTGGTTTTTAAAGGATCCAATCAATGTGTTTTTTCTCAATAAACCTTTGTTCAACATCAAAATTAAATAAAAAACTTTGTATATCAATATTGTCTCCCCGAACATTTGACAAATATTATAAAAATTACATATTTGAATATTTGAAGGTGTAAACATTCTCAAGCAATTTTTTTATCTTTAATCAAACAGAATATATATATATATATATATATATATATATATATATATATATATTCCCCAAGAAAAAAAATTGTTTGTATTAATAAAAAATTTACATATAAAGTATGTATAGTTCCTTCTATTACAATAGATTTACATCAAAAAGCCACATCATATAATGATGCGTCGTCTTCTTCTTTTGCAGTTGTGCAAAAATCAATGAGTCCAAAATATAAATTTGTCATGAATTTGGTCCCAACCGACCTCTAAGAAACTTCCTGCATTGAATAATGACTGCTTTAGTCTTTGGAGCTGAACAAAAATGGTGCTTCATTGCGATCTGGATTCATATAAAAAACTGACGGTGAGTTGTAGTTTCAATTCAAGAGTAAATCAAGATAAGTTAGGAGTGAGTCTAATTAAGAAATTCCTGCCCCCGACAGTGGGTCAATTAAAGGTCTATGAAAAAATTCATATACCTCGGCATCCTTTGTCTCCAAAATTTTCCAAGTGCTTAGTTCCAAGTTCAGGCCTGCCTTGGAAAGTCTATCTACTTGCTCATTCCTTTCCCTGTAGACATGTTTGCAGGTGATAACCTCAAAGTTTGAGAGAAGTTGGTTAGCTTCTTCATATAATGCAGATAATGAAATGTTCCTACGTCTCTGAATTTTGTTAATCCAATTTAGAATAAGTAAGGAATCACCAAAGATTTGAATTTTTCTAGAGTTTCTTTCTATTCCAAAGCAGAGAAGAAGCTTCAGTGCCACTAGTTCTGTGTAGTTGTTTGTTCCAGTGCCTAGTCCCATCTTGATTTGAAAGTGGTGAGTAGTATTGAGGAAAAGGGTAGCACCTCCCCAACATTTCATATCTTGTGAGGCACCATCAAAGTAGGCCCAAGGGATGTCTTTGTTTATTTGTTCTTCTTTGATGAATCTTGGGGTAGGGAGGTCTTTTGTTTGAGGGAAGTAGGATAGTATATCAAGTCCTTATTTAGCTACTTCTTCCAGGGAGGAAGCCTTTTCTAGAAAAATGGATTTGTTTCTGGCTAGCCAGATTCCCCAAATATGGAGAAGAGGAAGAGCCCTTAACTGTGTTGTCAAAGGGGTTGTAGAACATGATTTGCAGGAATCATCTAGAGTTGGTCTTGCCCAGCAAAACTTGATGGTAGACAATGTTTTTGAATGCTTCCACACCTACTTGGAGAAGCTGCAATTTAGAAAAAGGTGATTCGGGGTTTCTTCATTATCTTTGCAAAGAAAGCACCATTCTGGGCCAACCAATGATCTTTTTTGCAAGTAGTCCCAAGTTGGGATTCTATTTGCAAGAGTACACCACATAAAAAAAAATTACTTCACTAGGAAATTTAATTTCCAAATACCAGTCTCCCACTATTTCTGATCCATCTAATAATGTTGTGAGCAGAGTTCCTGGTAGCCTTTTTTCGGTGTGAACTGGCCATGTTTAGTAAGCTCCCAGACCAATTCATTAGTTGTGTTTGTGAGCCAAATATGAGAGGTTTGCAGGGTAGAGATATAACGGTTCCAGTCCCTACTCCATAGATCTAGAATCTCTAGATCCTGACTTCCCATCCATCCTTGGTGCCATAGGTTTGTCAAGGCTAGATCTGCTATTTGATTTAGGTGGAAGAGGCCTTTTTATATGTAATAGTAGCACTAGCTGGTTTGGAAGGAGATGACTTTGTTCGCTTCTTGGCCAGGGATCCACTCCAATTTTAACACTTGATCCACTTCCCACCTTCCAAGCTAAGCCATCCAAAATGAGAGGAAGAGCATTGCACAGATCTTTCCAGATGATTGATCCATTTGGGGCCTTTGCTTTTGCTGAGTCTTTGATCCAGTCCATGAGAGGATTTGGGGAAATGTGCTTTCAAAAGCTTACCTCTGTCCAAAGGATATGGGTTGAAATTAATCTCCATCCTACTTTAACAACCAAAAATTTTGAAAATAGAAAGGGGTCTCTTAGGCCCCAGACTCCCAATTCTTTTGGCCTAGCAATTTGGTCCCATTTTACCCAAGGAATAACTATTTTTTCCTTTTTTCCTATCCATAGCAAATTTGAACATATTTTATTGGTTTTGTTTAGAATTGATTTTGGGATCCAAGCTAGGGCCATCCAATAGAATGGTATTGCTTCAAGGACTAATTTTACCAGAATTAGCCTGCCAGCTCTTGAGATCCATCTATTGCACCAGGTATTGACTCTGACTTCAAGTTTGGCTAGCAGCCAGTTCCAATCCTCTTTCCTGTAGCTGTTTGGTTTAAGTATGAATCCCAAATATTTTATGCCATCATCCAGAGAAAATTGTAGGAAAGGGAAGAGATCTAGAAGAGTCCTCAGTGATTCTTCTTCCAAGTTTAAATTAGTGAAGGTGGACTTCGAGCATTAATCTGCATTCATGTTGCTTTACAGAAGAGGTTCAAAAGTTCCGAAAGTTTCTCGGCTTCCCTAATAGACCCATTGCAAAAGATGAGAATGTCATCTACAAACAGTAAATGGGTGATGTTTAAATTTGCAGCAGTCTTAATTCCTTCAAAAATTCCTCTTCTTTTTGCATCCAACAGAGCTCTTCTTAGCCCTTCTGCAACTAGTAAGAAGAGGAGGGGGGAGAGGGGGAATTCTTGGCGCAGTCCTCTTTCTGAGTGGAAGAAATGGGAGGATGCACCATTAATGAGAATAGAAAAAGACTTTGTTGAGATGCAAGAAAAGATCCATTTTATAAAGGAATAATTGAACCCAGATGCGTAAGGAGCAGCCTGAGATATATCCAGCTGACTCCGTCAAAGGCCTAGGAAAGATCAATTTTTAGGATGGCCCCATTGCAATTTTTTATTTTGGCACTTTGGAGGCTCTCTTGTGCTACCCCAATGGCTTCATGAATATGTCTTTCCTCTAGAAAGCTGAACTGTTCTTTTGAGATAAGTTTTGAAAGCACCTTTTTGAATCTTTGTGCGATTATCTTTGTGACCACTTTGTAGGTAATGTTGCACAAAGAGATATGCTTATAGTCTTCCAGGATTTCTGGGTTGTCCTTCTTTGGGATGAGAGCTAAGAAAGTTGAATTTAGGGGAGGGTGAAGCACTCCATTTAACCTTGTTTCTTCTACTAGTTGCAAAAGATCAGGACCAATGATATCATAGGCAGCTAGGAAAAAATCCATCGTCCACCCATGTGGCCTCGGGATTTTATCTTTTTGAAAACTGTTTAGTGTTGTTTTCAGCTCTTCCTATGAGACCTATTCCATTAAATATGAGTTATCCTCCTCTATGATACTCTCAGGGAACAATTATGAGAGTTGGATTACCTCAGCTATTGTTTCTTGATGGTATTCTTTAAACATGTTTTCAAAATAGGCCTTTCTTGTCTCAACGAGGTCTTCAAAATATGTATATGTCTCATTATTGACCTTTTTTTATCTCCCAAATAGTGTTTTGTTGTTGTCTTCCTTTGGAAAAATCCTGGAAGAATTTAGTATCGTCATCACCACTTTCCATCCAAATGGCTCTTCTCTTTAGTCTCGAGACCTCCTCCCTTTCCTTCAGAATTTTTTTTCTTGCTAGATTCCAGGGAAAACAACCTTTCCTTGTCCTCCTAGGTAAGGAATCCCCCTCCATAAGTATTTTGAAGCTCTTCCAACTCTTCCTCAATTTGGGTGAGTGCTTGATTATCCTGAATTTCCTTGTTTTGAGCCCATTCCTTAAGGAGCTTTTTTATTCTGATTAGATTTTGTGAGAAGTGAACAGAAGCCCTTGTGCCTTCTTCAGATTTATAAGAAATCTAGTTATTTTGGATAAGTTGAGTTACCTCTTCATTCTTAAGCCAAGATTACCAAAGTTTGAAGGGGTTGGCTAGATTGCTTGGGTTTTTTTGAATTTCCAGGAAGATAGGAAAGTGGTTAGAGTCCTCTCCCAAATCCACCCATTGTTTTAACATCAAGTCTTCTTCCAGGAGATGTTCTACCAACGGGAATCTATCTAGCCTCTTTGTAATTCTGTCTTCTCCTACCCTTCTGTTTTTCCATGAGGGCTTTAGTTTTTAGGGGTTTAGATTGATAATCTTCAGATTCTAGAGAAGGTTGCTGAAATAAGAGGCTAAGGGATCTGTTCTCACCTTTGGTCCCCAAATTTCATGTGCCCCTAGAGTAAAATTCAGGTCCCCTCCAATAATCAGATTTTCCTTTCTCGAGATGCCAGATTTTTTAAAAGACTCCCAGAACTCCATATTGTTATTGTAAGGCCCATAAATGTTCATGATATTCAGGTTTAGGTTTACCTCCACCCAATATTATCTGGATTCCTAACCTTGAGGGGGCTCCCCAATATTTTGTGCATCTAATAGAGGACTGATTCCATCCTATTGCAAGCCCTCCAAAGTGTCCTATTGGGCTCTGTGCCATGAAAGTGTAGAAAGGAGAGGTCATAGATAGAATATTTGTGACTTCCACTTCAGACCCTAGTGTTTCCTGAAGGAGGACAATGTCCAGTTTGTGAACCAAAAGCATCCTCTTGATGGAAATTTTTTTCTGGGTACTTTCCAAACCCATGCAGTTGAGGGAAAGTAGTTTCATTTGGGAAACCCTTCCAGGGCTTGCATTTATCTAAGTTCCCCAAAGAGGGTTTGTTTCCTTCCATTTTCTTGGTCCCTAAGAGCCTTGTTTTGTGCCACAGAGAGATGGGAGGGCCTTCCCCTTCATCTTCCTTTTGAGGGGAAAGTGGGGTTCGTGCCAAGTCATCTGATTAGGGATTTTGGTTTCATCAGTACAGGTACATACCTTGATCTGAGTTGGAAGTAGATAGAGGAGGAGGGAGATATCAAGGGGTTAGGGTTGGATTTTGGAGAGGGGGCCATCAAGGGAGGATCAGGATCTATTAGCACGGGGGAGTAATTTAAAGGGGGGATTGTAGGGAGGGAGTAGTTTGAAACACCGGATTCAAGGTGCAGATGATAAATTAACGTTAAATCATTTAACTATTTATTTATTAGAGAATATGGAAACATACCAGAAGAGGTCAGTTGATTAGTCTGAGGCTTGTTCAAACTCAGAGGAATTGGCCCATGGATGATAAATTAACGTTAAATCATTTAACTATTTATTTATCAGAGAATATGGAAACATACCAGAAGAGGTCAGTTGATTAGTCTGAGGCTTGTTCAAACTCGGAGGAATTGGCCCATGGGGGGATGGCTATAGTTGCAGGCTCCTCGACCTGTCTTGAAGGTCATTCTAACATCTCTAAAGATGGTTGATCGTAGACCATTCCTTGATCCAGAGTAGGCTCTTTTGGTTGTGAAACCATAGCTTCTTTTGAAGTCCACCTCCTCCTGGAAGTTCCCGCTGGTAGGGATCGAGGGAATTTTTTTTCCAAATGACCAATTTCATGGAATTTGTGGCATCTAAAAGGAATTCCCTCATAATCCAGCAATTGTTTCCTAATATTTGGACCCCAAATTAGGTTTATGTGATCCCTGATACTAGTTCTGATGTTCAATGATACCGTTATTCTTGGCATTTTTCTTATATTTGTTTGCAGGAAAGGGAGGTTCACCTTAATGAAATTTCACAGTGCTTTTCCTATGCACCTCAAAGAGGTTCGATTCCAAAATTCCCAGGGCAAACCTAGCAAGTGAATCCAAACTAGTTTGGTGTCTAACCTCTCTGTGTTTACATTGAAAAGGGGGGACCATTTTTTCATTTTAAAAGGGGTCGTTCCAAAATTTGAAACTTTCCCTAGGACAAAATATGAGTCTTCCTTACAGTCAAAGAAGAATCTAAACCATCCTTTGGCTAGCGGGGTGATTTCAAGTTCATTGCTCCAAGGCCCCATCCAATTCCTTCAAACCCAGCTTCCCATTTCCTCCTGTGTTGGCTTTCGGCCTCATATTTTCCCAACTAGGGCTAGATATGCCATATCTTTCGCTTTTGCAATGGATAGATCTACTCTACAAACCAAATTCAATGCTTTGCCACTAGGTTTTAGGAATTTATCTGTCCATTTTTTGGTGCCTGGAATTTCACCTTCGGAGCTTCCATTCGTCAATATTGTTCTTGCGTCTTCCTCTCTTTTACCAGTGTTTGTATCTGGAGGGGAGTCGTTCAGAATTCCCAGCTGTAGAAAAAAAGAGTTGAAACTCTCTAGACTGCTTGTAACCTCTCACGAAACCCTTAGGTCTTATACTCCTGGTTCGATCAGGGATAAGGGTCGTTCTGCGTTGAGGCAATCAAGCTCGTTGAGAAACCCTTGGTCCAATTATGCTACCAAATTTGGGGAGGCAAGAAGAAAGGCTCATTGTGTGTGATTACGACATCCGTTGATTGCAGAGAAGGAGTTAAACTAGAGGGGAAAAGGGTGTAGGGAAATCCACCCAGAGAAGGATCTAGTGGTCTGACTGTGAACTGTCTGAAACTGTCTTCTTCACCGTAGGGTACATATTCCTCCCAAACCCTATCCTCACTTCCAGCTGGCAGTTTCTTTAGCATGTCTTAGACTGTTGCCGGAGAGGAGACTCCAGAGCATTTCGACGTCCTGAAAATGAAGAAACCCTAAGAAAAAATCCAACAGCTCTTCCTCTTCATTTAGATCTGCGTCAGGCTCCATGCTGACAAAGACAGATAAAATGCAAGGTGAAAAGTAAAAAATAAGAACTATCCCCTTTGCCTTAACCACTAGAGGCTCTTGATAAGCCCCCATGGGCTCCCTCTTAGGCCCTTCACATTTTCCTCATAACCACAGGCCGCAGAGCTCCCCTTTAGTCAAAATAATCATCTCTTATATTTCTCTTATGGTTCCACTATCTTTTTCCAGGTTGGTCCCTACACACACACACACACACACACACATTTTAGTGTGTAAAAATTATCAAGCAATTTATCATCTTCATTGGAGGATTATTAGCTCTTGTTACATCTTGATAGCTTGGAAATGCTATTAAATCTTACCTATTGAGGCTCTTATTGAGTCTTGTCTTTAGTAGGAGTTATATGGTGATGCATCTTATTAATACAATGGCCTCCATGAATGATATACATATCATTTTAGGTAGATGTAAAAAGAATTAATGGTGCAATTCAAAGAACTCAAGAAAATAAAGGAACAAAATAATCTATCCCAACTTCCAAATGAAGGGAGAGAGGAAAAATGCAAATACAAAAATATTGAATTTAATCAAAGGGAGGAAAAGAGGAGGATCACATAAAACCAAACTTATTTCCTTTGATGTAAAAAGAAGAGACAAATTATAGTAATCCATAATGGACCCAAAAAATATCTAATACTAATGACGTATGAGACTACTATTCATTAGCAAAGTTATACATAAAAGGTTCAAAATAGAAAGCCTCTATGATTGATTTTTCATTAAGGAAGCATAAATATATACCTCTTTACATCAAGAAATTTAACTCAACAAACCAAGAGATATGATCTATGCAAGATACCAAATAATAGCAACCAATGACAATGATATGTCTAGATCAAGATATGAGCTTCACAAACACATGAGAATAAGAAACATTCTCGACAACTCCGTGAAAATAAAAGAAATTTTTTTTGCATCACTTTGAATCAAAATAATATCCACATAACAAATAATAATATGAGAAAAAACTATCGTGAGATAAAATATCTATAAACAATCATTTTGATTAGGGGTCCCATTCATGGTGCTATGCAAGTTATTGGGAAGAGAGTTTGGTTTATCTAAGAATGTTATAGTTGAAAATTCTGTCGAAAGCTATGGAAATTAGGATTGTATGAGGGAAACACGATCCAATCCATACAAATTGACTACTGTAGATTCATAGCCTCAACTTGGGATTGGTTTCTCTTACACAATAATATCCACATAACAAACAATAATATGAGAAAAACTATTATGAGATAAAATATCTATAAATAATCATTTCTATTAGGGGGTGATTCCATGAAGGTGGGTAACACATTTTGGCCAAATTTGGCGATGAAAACCTGATTTTTTACTCATGTGCTAGATAGAAGCTCTCGAAATGCATATATGCCATGTGAATTTCGACTTGCAGTAAAACAACAGATTGTAGAATATTATGTTGGATTCCCAGTGATATTTTTAAAACATATTCCGATGTCATTTAATGTGTGAAAATTTTCATTTAATGAACTGTGTGACCTTAAAATTTTGAAGAATTTAATAAGTAGCTCGTGTCCAATCCCAATAATTCAATCTTACATTAATAATTATATATATATAATGCACTGTGGTATGCATATTGTTTTGTTAATTTATTTCACAATATACAATTATTTATTATTTTTTGAAAGTGACCACATCTGATTTCAGCATCAATTTATACACATGTGTTTCCATCCCAGCTTTGTTTTCAATGTTTTAAAAAATTGAAAAACCAAAGCTACCCTTTTGAAGAGGACATGTCGATGTGTGAGTTGTGTATTTTTAAGAAATTTTTGGGTGTGTATATTTTACCATGTGGATTTTTCTTTGAGCTGCTTCGAAGTTGTTGTCTAGTTTTCCCAAGTGTAAGTTTTAGAAATAATATAAAAAAACCATAAGAATGCCAAAATGCATGCATGATATCTGAATGGATAGAGGATTCGATGATGAATCTATCGGTTTGAACTCTGCTCAGTTGTGTGCCATGAATGGTAGGGTTTACACCCCTAGAAGACAGAGAAACATTGATTTTCTTGTAAGAGGGATAATTCTATGTTTTCAGGCCCTCGATCGAGGTATGAAGCTCAATCAAGGTATTTAAATACCCCAAACGAGTTTTTAACAGAACCTCAATCGAGGGTTTAAAAAAAGCTTGATCGAGGGTTTATTAAACCCTCAATCGAGGGTCTAACAAACCCTCGACCAAGATACTGTTAAACACTCGAAAGAAAATATTTCTGCATGACTACCAAGGTTTTCTATGCACGCTCACCATGTTTATCCTAGCCCCTTGGTTCTCAATATCTTGTGCACACTAACTACCATAATCCGTATCTAGAAGATTATGCCCATGTATTACATTTTAGAAATGGGCTTCAAGGACTCAACTAGAGAATTTCAAAGAAAAATCACACAAGAATAAATACCTCTACCTCATTAGAAAAAAACACTAGTAATAAGCATAAGTGTTCATTAAGGAATTGTTTTCACACATTTTGAATAAAAAGTAAAAAGAAAAATTACACAATAATAAAGGGAAAATGGGAATTTCAACATCATTTGATTCCTATCAGCAATATATCCAATGTGTATACAATTGCTGGAGCCTAATGTTTTCAGAACGGGAGTTATAGAAATGTAGTGAAAGGTTTTAAATACTAAAATACTTTGCTCCTTCGTATATAATTTTTAATTTTAAAAAACTACGATTAGGTGATATGACTTTGAAAACACTAATTTTTATCTTAATCGTCATGTTCTATTTCTCCCTCGGTTCTGGGATTTAAATATCTAGTCGGAGGATCTATATCATAGGTAGATAGATCGTAGGACTACGAACTACCTACAATATAGATCCTCAGGTCATATATTTAAATCCCAGAGCCCAACGCGTAATGGAACGAGACGATTAAGATAAAAAATTAGTGTTAAATTCAAATTCATATCACATAATTGTAGTTTTTTAAAATTAAAAAGTATATACAAAGGAGCAAAGTATTTTTAGTACCTTTAGAGAGATGAAAATGTGAGCATGAAAAAAAAAATGCCCTCATTTACTCTTCAAAATTGCTATTGTGCCACACATTTGCACTTAATCTTGCTAGTAAATTATTGAATGACATTAGAATTTACATCAATAACATGTGACTAATGTTTTTAGTGTTTCATAATGCTAGGAATAGAGGAAAAGAAATAAAATAAAAGGTGTTATGGCGAGTGTGGGATCCGAAAAACAAAAAGTATGGAGGCTAAACATGATACTACATCTTATTTCGACAACAAATGAAAATGTTCAATGACATGAATTCAAATGGGGATTCAAAATACAGGGTGTCCAAGCATCTTTTGGAAGACTTTATTAAATGAAACTTTATAGGATGCGTATGGAAATACACATGTTTTTGAAATACCTCTATTGACTGTTTATGTGTGTTTAGAGAAAATCTTGATCGAGCTAGTAGCTAAATTGAGCTTTTCAAAACTTTAACTAAAAAAAATATTCGAGTGCCCATATTTGTGTGTGCACACGAATATGGACACCCAAAAATTTCTTTAATCAAAGTTTTTAAAATCTTGTATTGTTCATGGTAACAAGGCCTTCAAATTCAGGGGAGGCAGGAGGGGGAGGGGCGATATTCGGCCCCGATGGAGATTTGAACTTCACTTACTCTTGGAATTTGGGAATATATTCCAACAACATGGCAGAAGCATTAGCTCTATGGCAAGGCCTAAATCAGGCTCTTCTCCATGGTATTCAGGATCTTACGGTTGTGGGGGACTCCAAGTTGAATATCCATTCCATCAACTCTCAAACATTTACTGCCCCTAATCACCTTCATCAAGTTCTTCTAAGAATGTCTATGCTCATCCCTCTCTTCAGATCTATAGATTTCTACCATGTCCTGTGAATGCATAACAGACAAGCAGACAAAGCAACAAATGAAGCAATCCCCTTGAGCAAGGGGGTCCTTAAACTTAACGATGTTCTTAGTTTATGTCATATCCATTAATCCCTCAGGCTTGGATTCGAGGATGGGATGGCTGGTTAAGTGGAGAAAGGAGCCCAGGCCAAGTTTCATGTTCCTTGGTGGCCGGATAGTGGCATTTCCCGAGGGTGGCATTACTTACCAAGGCACATATCTATTTATCGCGCCTTCTCCCAAGCTCAACGGTATCCATTTGCACGCTCGCTCTACTCATCCCAGGATGATGACCTCTCTGCCACTGTTGATGATGGAGCGTCCTATCCTTTGTACTACGAAGCAGGTGGATTTACAGCAAAAGATTATTCCAAATATAATGGGATCGTGCAAGGTTTCATTACGCAATCATAGTATTTCATTCGGGCGAGTGGATCTTCCCATCTCTGTCCAGCCTAAAATGGGCGTCTCGATTGGCCAAGTTTATTGGTCCGACAGAAAGATGCTCCGGTATTATGGCCTTCAGAATCCGGATAGTCAAGAGGCTATCTCTTTTGGCACTATTCTCTGTTATTCAATGCATAGTATGGGTCCGGTTAATGGTGTTCCCAGAAATTTGATGATTCTCCCCTCGGCATGCTTCAATTTCTGGGTAATGATGTTTCCTTTATACCATATGAATGCTATTCAGTTTGTTAGTTGTTATCTCCTTCGACCCATTTCAGAAATCAGAGCTCCTGACGCTCTGAAGGTGGTGACTTATTCTCCCGGGTGGCAAATCTCCTTGTTCATCTACCTGTTGGTCCTGGGTGGTATGGCGAACTATGAAGGCTCTGCATCCTCCTCCCCTGACCCACTGGTGGAATTGGAAGCAGAGGTTAGGGTTATGAGGCGACGAGTGAGACGTCAAGGTCATTTTATTCAACAATTAGATGAGATGGGGGGTCGACACCTCGACCAAACTGATGAGGACATTGGTCGTATCCGTTCGGAATTCACGGCAGCTCTGCGGGGTATGGAAGACAAGGTCACGATTTCCATGGACAAATTGGATCTCAGGCTGCAAAGGATTGAGGGCACTGTGGCAAAGCTTCGAGATGCAGGGAATTCAAGCCATCCTATGAGCCAACTTGCTACCAAATCGTCGTTTGGAGCAATGGCCAAGCAGCGTTAATTTCAGTCTAGTTTCTGCCTTTCTCTGTTTAAACTTTTTGTTAAAATCTTAAAAGTACTGGTTTTGCTAGTCACAGGCATATGTATTTCAAGTTTGGAAGAATGTATGGTCTCCTATATTTTCTGGAGATGTAAAACCTTTGGTGGTCTAACCACTATTTTATTAATATAAAACCTATCCGCTTCTGTAAAAAAAAACAAAAACAAGGCCTTCAAATTCAATAAAAATCAAACATAGAATTATATGATAATAAAATTTAATAAAACATAATATTGACTAGAAGAATAATACTTGTGGGTAATAATACTTACCTTGAATAAAAAACAAGTAAAATCATTACTACTGCCACTTCCTCTAGATTTTATGTGTATATATTAGTCGTGGAGTAATTGGAGTTATAGATGTTATTAATTGGAGCCATAATCACATCTATGACTCAATTACTCTGCGACCCATATCTACGAATGAATATAAATGACCCTTTTATATCCAACAAACGAAGTGAATTAAATGATGGGTTTGTTGCCTATTTATAGACGGTTAGAAATGCTCAATCGGGGTCTTTTTTAACCCTCGATAGATCCTACTTTTAACCCTCGATCGAGCCTTATTTTAACCCTCGATCGAGGTCTTAAACTCTCGATCGATCCTACTTTTAACCCTCGATCGATCATGCTTTTAACCCTCGATCGAGGTCTTAAACCCTCGATCGAAGGTTTATCAAAATCTCAATCAAGGGTTGAAGATAACCTCGATCGAGCATGGTATAAACCCTCGATCGAGGGTTTAATAAAAGCTTGATCGAGGTACCTTTTTTTGTTTTTTCCGAAATCTCCTTGCCAAAAATTGTAACCCACCTCCATGGATGCACCCAGGGATCCCATTGATGTTGTTGTGCAAGTTATTGGGAAGAGAGTTTGGTTTATATAAGAATGTTGTAGTTGAAAATTGTGTTGAAAACTATGGAAATTGGGATTGTATGAGGGAAACAACATCCAATCCATACAAATTGACTACTCTAGATTCATAGCCTCAACTTGGGGTTGGTCTCTCTTACATCTAGATTATGTTTGATAGAGAGCCTATTGTTTGGTGGAATTTCATTCTTCTATTTCCATATCATGAAGAATTTATAAGAGATAAGTGTTTTTGATTTGTTTATTTTTATGTAGAATTATTGTTGTTGATATTTGAACGGGTTTTTTATTTTTCTAGTTTATTCAGTTTTAATGCATGTATTGATTTTGATTTATATTTAGATTCATAATTGACTGTATTATGTATTTGTTTTTGTTTCATAATCCTACATTATAAAGAGTGAATTCTATCGTTGATTAGTAATTGAAAATTTGATGTTCTTAATGGTAGAAGATTAAAACTCTATACTTTTTTATTTGTTCGTTTATAGTGACTGCATTCCGTCTATAATAGATAGAGATTGATAGGTATGCTAAATAAAACATGTATATATACCACTTGTTATGTGGTACTTCTATCATATTTGAATGCTACATATGATAGTAGAATGGATTTCAATGGAAGAAAATGTTCTCTTTGTTGGTAAAAATCACTTCAATTTTTTTTTTTTAAACTATGAGAAGGACTCACCATGCAAAGTATTCAACAAGCTAAAAACACCATTTCAAAATGTTACATTAATATGATAAAGTATATTTGAAAGTGTAACATAATATGAAATATGAATATAGCATTAAAAAGAGGTCTTAAATTCAAAATTCAAAATGATTAGTAGAGGAGGCTAAATATTTGAAAGGTTATGAAAAATAATGCAGTGAACACCCAATCAAAGGATTATGTTTGATTTGAAAATAATATATAAATTTCAAAGAGAAATTGTAATAATACACCTAATTAAGTGATGAGAGAAAATAAATTCAAAAAAATTAAAAGAAATGAAAACATGGATATGATCACTAGATTGAGCTTGATTCAAAGGTCGAATGGAAGCATTCAAACGAAAAAAGCAGGGTTTGTTCAAGAGATTAATCTTTATTAAGGGAATGCGGATGATTCTAAAATCTTTTAAAAGTGCATTTGAAAGAATAAAATTGAAGGTATGGATCAGCAGATCATCTTAATTAATGAATCATGAATGAAAAAGGAACTCAAATAAATAGAAAATGACGAATCAAGATACCAAGCTTGACTAAAGAATCAGATAAAGAAAATCCAAAAATTGAAATGTAGATGAAACAACATTATGAAAGTGGGAGGCATCACAAAAGGATCATGCCCAATTTCGCAATCTAGGATGTGAAATGGTTTGTGCTTATGCCAGAAATTGTTCCGAGACTACAAGAGAACAAGCCAGCACAATCTCAATAATATCAATAAAGTAAAATAGGGTTTTTAGGGTTTTCAAGGTTTTTTGGTTGAGGAGTTTGAAGAAAAGAGGACAAACATTCATAAAACTAAAGTAAACACTAAATCATGAGCATTGAATGGCTGAGATGCATAACATATAAACCATAATCTAACAGAAAAAACAATACTGAATTTCACCCACAGTTGGCAAGCATTCCAAGCATAAAAACATTAAACTAGCAATGAATATACCAGCTAAGTAACTAACACAAGTTATAAATGAAACCAGACAATAAATTGAAGGGCATATAGTGCATATATTTCATAGTTCAGTCCTCAAAAAACACATAAGAGTCTTTACTTAGCTCATAAACAAAGCCTGATAGCCTCCCCTTGTCAGCAAAAAATCGAACCCCTTGTCTTCTTTCAGACTTAAATTTATTTTACTTTCAAAATCAGTTAGATAACTGAATTATAACTGCTTTTAAGACTACCTATCGAATAGTTCAATTTAAAACATCTTTACAAAAAATAAAATAACTTTTCAAACTTAACTAATAACTAACTTTCTTGACTAAATTTCACAAATCTTAGCTGCTTCAACCAATAAAGCAATTCCTTCTAAGGCTTGAGCTTTCCTTCTTGCCTTTAATTGATCTATCTCTATGTCTACAATCTTCCCTGTGAGCTCTTCATTATGTTGTTGCGGGTCTTGGATGGTTTGCTTTAACACTGTGAATTGACTTTCTGTTTTCCTTTTCCTTTTCAATGATTCTCTTGAAAATATGATCAACTCTTGATAATGTTTGTTTACTTCCTCCAAATATTCTCTAAGCTTCCTGTTTGTTGTAACTAGCCTATCATTAGTTTCCTGCATATACTCGATCTGGTACTTATATTGCTTTATACTTCTTTGTAGATTTTCTTTTTCTGAATCAATACATTCGTCTCCTGTTGTTGTTTGCATCTCATTTGGTATCCATGGGATGTTCAGTCTCCTATAAATTTCCTCATCCTCTTCCATAAGTTCTATGGATGTTCCAGGAAACTCTAGATGTTCTTCAGCTTCAACATTGCAATGAACTTCTTCTTCAATTATCTCTTTTTTCTCCATACATGAACTCTTTACCTCATTTTTCTATTGTTCTTGAATTCCCTTGATGAGTGATTGAGGAAAACTTAGCAACCTTCATTTTTTCCTTTTTTTGACACTGTTTCCTCATCACAATGAGTGTGAATCTCTTGCTCAGCACAAACCCAAGATTCATTAGTAACAAGAATTCTAGCCTCATCAAATAGGTATTTTTCATCCTCCTCTGATAATACTGTAATAGGGCTTTGCTTTTGTTCCTCAATATATTCTTTTACATTTTGAATTGTTTCTGCAGTAACAATATCTACAACAGGCTCAACTTCTTTAATTTATGACTGTAAATTCTTGCTCTCATTTTCATTAACTCGCTGTTTAAATTCAGAGTTTTTATTTTCCTGGTTTGAGGCTTCTTTTATTTTAACATTTTCTTCATCCTTGACTATTACCTTTTTTCTAAGCTTCTTAATCAAGGTCTTCCCTTTATCTATCTATTTTCTCTGAGACTGTTCCTCCTGATCAGTCTTGAATCCTGACCAAAATATAAAATGCTCCCAAGTCTTTTCCCTTTTCTATAACACAGTGCTTATGATGAGCTTAATAAGTCCATGGTGAAAAACATACTGCTTTGTATGATCTTGGTGCTTTCTTACCCTGCATGACATCTTTTGTAGACTTTTCAGAAAGAAGAAAGGTAAGTTCATTCTAGACTCATCACTAAGATGATGGAGAAACCTAAAGTGATATTTGAAAACAAAAGCATATCTACCCTCACAGGTAACATAGCTCTAAAAGACTTTAATGGGCTCAATCCATTCAGGTTTAAAGTTTTGGATTGGAACACCTTTTCCCCAATCTGCAATCACACCAGGAAGCAAGTATTTTTTAGCATTAATGGTGAATGGAACCTTTTTAAACCATAGCTCTCCTTCGTCCAAGATCCCTGTTGCCTCAGCTATTAATTCCTTAGTCAATTTGAACTTTAAGGTGTCAAAAGACACTATGTCTTTGTCTAGACATTGAGCAAATTTGTATGACACTTCTACATGATAACCTTCGATTTTCTTGAAGAACATTAACCATCCTGCATTTGAAAACAACTATGCACAGTATGGAAAATTCTTTAGCCAGCTTAAGTCTGAGGGCTCTGCCCTATTTGTTTTTCCACTCTTTTTCATATTTACTATGGTTAAAAAGCTTTTGTCAAAATATCACAGTTTAAATGTCTTCCAATCTTAACAAACTGACCTAAAATACAGTTCAGGAAACTATAACAAGCTCTGCTCTGAATTCTACTGTTTAAATGATGAATACTTTGAATGTATTGCTTAATAATTCATCATTTAACATGTATTGGGTGAAAAAACTAGTATTTTGCCTTCGAATTTGTCATTAATGATTTCTTCAGAAAAGCACCAAATTTAAAAACCCCTAGCAATGGCACGCGGGCTACCTGTTAAGATGACGAATTCGAGCGCTGGAATATCGTTAGTTCAATGGTCAAGTGTCGAATTGCATGCTCCACCTGTCTCTAACCGCTTAGACCACTCCAACCAGCAGCTGCTGAAAGCCCTAATTTCTCTTTTAGTTACAAAATCCCGATTTCTCAGCACTATCTTCTCACCATGATCTTCACTGATTCTTCGTGTCCTTCAGAGAAAAAACATACTCCCAAATAACTTTTTCTCATTATACTCCACTGTAATCATTATACCTGCTCTGCATGAAATCACCACGATCTCGCCTTTATGATGAAAATCCATCTGCTTCAGTGATTAAACTGTAGAATACATGTATCAAATGCATCATACAATGTGATTGGCACCTCATGTGTGTGAATCCCAAATAAATTGGACCGAAAAATTATGTTTTTAGCTCGCGCGATTTTCTTGTAGCGCTCCAGTGCATCTGTTTTTGCATTGCACTACAAGAAAGTATAATTTTATAATTTCACAATATTAAGCCAATAATAAGAGTTTGCACTTGGTTTAGGGGTCTAAATTTAACTTATAGTGCTATTTATAAAACTTTTTAATCCATATATGCCTTATAAAACCCTCAATTATAAAATCAAAGCAAGACTTGTAAAACTAAGCTAAGAAATAAAAAATCACGAGAATTAAAAGTTTAAAATTTAAATTGACCCTATCAACAAAATGTTCTAGAAACAAAAATTAAAAACAAGGCTCAAAATATGAATAAAAGCATGAAAACAATGGAAGACAAAAACATGACCTAACAGTTTGAAAATAACAAAAGATTTCCAAGTACTGGATCAAGGGACGATTAAAAAAACAGGCATATAATTCATAAAAAACATGAAATATGGTGCTTAATTTCAAAATTAAAGATATTGAAATATACTTTATTTTCAAATGGAAATTAAATAAATCCGTATATTGAAATGATAGAATTCAAAAATTCCTTTGAATGAATTAGAGAGAAGAATCCATTTTCTATGGGTAAGAAGGAAAAACAAGATACACACAAATAAAAAGGGGATCTCATTTAAGCGAAGAAAAAATTCTATCAAAATATTAGGAGATGTTGAAACCTCAATAAATGCATATATTATGCATACCACATTGAAGTTCAAACAAATTAGATAGATAATAAAGTGTGTCCATAGGTTTCAACAACACTAGTCATTGTTGTAATTATGTAACCCATGTCCCACTTTCTATATTATACGCATACACTGTGGAAAGTATATACTCCCCTATGGATCCTTAAATACTATAGAAAAATAATCTATCAACTCTATTAAACCTAGTAGCAATTTGACAAATCAATAGTTTTATATCTAAAAATTTAAGTGATTTAATAAGCATACAAATGAAATGGTTTAACCTACTCAATAAATTCATTGAGATCATAATAATAATGGAACATATTGTATTTTCTAATTTATTGAAGAAATTTAAATAGGAGGAATGAATGGTTTACCTCATAGATGTGTGATAGAATATCAAATCCACTAGTGCTACAATGCTTTCCATAGCACTACATTGCTTCAAGAGTTCCCAAATTAGGATTTACCTCCCATCCAACTAGCAACTTGACCAACTACTCGCCCTGAAAAAACTACACTGTTTTCTACACATATGTGCTCGTGAAATCCACAATAAAAACCAACTCCATTCTCTTTGGTATTTTCCTTCTACACAAAAACAATTGCACCTTTATTCCATTCACCTTCCCCCTCTTATCCCCCACTCTTGCATCTTACTCCAACGCCTTTCATGTGGAAGAGCCCCCCATCATCCCACTTGTTTCTAGGAGGGTCATCGAAGTTGTCAGCCACCTTATCCCAAAATTGAAAGCTGATAAATATGCACTTAATAAATGGAATACCTAATAATATTTAAGCTTTTATGTTCAACCATGAATTCATTGCTCATTTCTCATTTAAAACCAATCTCCACACAACACATTTGAAACAATCTGGTCAATAATAACAAAATATCAATAATCATGATTAATAAAATCAACATTAATAAGATTGATTAATCATAATTAATAATCAATAAATATGATTAATCATTAATCATTAATAAAATAAACATCAAATATCATAATTAAATAACATAATTAATAATTAATAAACACAATTAATAATTAATCATTAACAAAAACAACATCAATAAGTATCATTAACGAATTTAATTAATAAGCATGATAAATAATAATCTAATAATGAAGAATTAATAACTAATAACCTTAACTAATAAACATCATTAATTACAATCCTCATTAACTGTTAGTTCACAATAACTTAATACGAACTACATAATATACTAATTTTATCTACCTTAGGTAAAGGAGGTGTTTCATCATACCTAGACAAGAAAAGTGTGACATTTAACTTCCTCGTCATCTTAGCTACCTTGTAGTGCTCTGCCTAACCGATAGAGCACTCGGTCCATCTCTCTATAATGTTCTCTATCTTAAGCTCATTCTGAGTTAAGTTTTTAATAAAATCAAGACATTTTAAGTCATATTGCAGGTTTATACCCATCTCTGATCTGTTAGTTTTATAAACATATGAATGTACAAATATGAACTTTAAACATACTTAAAGTAAAAATACGAGCTGTACATGTTGATAACTTCATGAATTTTCATAAATTAGACCATAATAGCATGCATGAGTTTAGTATCTACATACCTGAAATTTAAATACCTGTAAACAGCGATTGTGGTAGATCCAACAGTTTGTTGTAAACCTTGAAGGATCCTTCTTCTTCCAGCTTTCCATCCAACCATCCAAGCCTTGATTAACAAAATGATGTGCCACCCTGCCGACCAGCTCTCATCATGTCCTGGCCCTAGGAAACCCATGGGTTTCCTATCCCCCGAGCCCACAGACCAATAATACTGAAAGCAGCTTCCTCTCCCTCTGAGTGTGAATCTCTCCCTGGAGTTAACCCCCTCCACCGGTAGAGCACTCGGTCCATCTCTCTGTAATGTTCTCTATCTTAAGCTCATTCTGAGTTAAGTTTTTACTAAAATCAAGACATTTTAAGTCATATTGCAGGTTTATACCCATCTCTGATCTGTTAGTTTTATAAACATATGAATGTACAAATATGAACTTTAAACATACTTAAAGTAGAAATATGAGCTGTACATGTTGATAACTTCATGAATTTTCATAAATTAGACCATAATAGCATGCATGAGTTTAGTATCTACATACCTGAAATTTAAATACCTAGAAACAACGATTGTGGTAGATCCAACAGTTTGTTGTAAACCTTGAAGGCTCCTTCTTCTTCCATCTTTCCATCCAACCATCCAAGCCTTGATTAACAAAATGATGTGCCACCCTGCCGACTAGCTCTCATCATGTGCTGGCCCTAGGAAACCCATGAGTTTCCTAGCCCCCGATCCCACAGACCAATAATACCGAAAGCAGCTTCCTCTCCCTCTGAGTGTGAATCTCTCCCTGGAGTTAACCCCCTCCTCTAGCTATTTTCCCTCTCTCTGCATCACTTTCGTTCTTCCGTAAAAAAAAACTTCTTCCTCACTGTTTTCTCCCCCCCCGCAATTTTACCAACCATCCTCCCTCCTTATACCTCCTTCCACCGCCTCTTTCATTATTATTTTATTCTATCTTGGGTAGTGCAGTTCAAATATGTCTGACATGTGTTATGTATTAATAAATCTTCAATTGTACGTGTTTACAAAACCTAACCAAATGTCATAAATTACCAAATATTATTTATTTAATTCTTTACTCAAATGGTAAAGACAGTAAAATAATTGGTATAAGTTTAATTTAATAAAAGTACTTACTAATAAACATTAATTAACATTAATATGGGGAATTACATACACCCACCCTTCAGGAAACTTCGTCCCGAAGTTATGGTCAAAATAGTGATACAAGGTACATTTAAAACAATTCAAGGTACATTTATAGGTTTAAAGCAATTCACAATTACTTAGTTAACCTATCCAACTATTTAAATATTTCATACTAGCGTGCATGTGTGAGGTGTGCATGCATGGCCAGTACATGCACAGGCTGCACATGTACTATAGCAAAAACCCCTAAATTCTAACTGATACAAATAATATTTCACGCAACAGGACCCATATACATATATAATATGATTTCTTGTGACATTCGTAGTTATTTAACAATTATGTTCTTGTTATTGAGTCAGTTAAGATTGGTACCTACCATTACTAATCCGATATCATAATATCCAACCTTCAACAATAATAACTAATATGTCCACCCATCCTAACCTACGTCCGCATCCTCCCTATCCTTCCTCTACTAGTATAGAAGTGGATGTCGGCTTCACCGACCTGACCACATAAGAACCTAAGAGCGATAGCGTTGGCTGAACAGCGGACCTAGCCTCTCCTAGCAGGCATCCGACCGTCGTCATCACAACAACATGGGGAACGTATCTCAGCACGGCCCTCCCACGACCTCGGGTACCCGACCGTTGTCATCACAACAACATGGGGAGCGTGTCTCAGCACTGCCCTCCCACAAACTCGAGTATCATAAAAACATAGGGTGGAACACATCCATCCCTCTCAACATCTCGGGTCTATATACCCTATCAAAAACATACTTTGCTGCTATCGAGATTATTGGTCTGTGTCATCGTATCATCAATTTTGGTAATCAAGGCTCTTCTGCAGAAATAGGTACTATACCACACTTCATATAAAGTATCCATTTATTACATAGCTCGTGTGTCCTGCAAATTAGTACTTTAAAAACATACATTCATAATAATATCTCCATTCAATCATCAGTTGGTGCATATTATCAACAACATTTCCTTTCATTGCCATAACTCATTAAATTGATCACGTCATGGGTCGATATCCATGTACCACATCATATATATATTACATTTATCAATGATGACAATTAAACATACATTGTCTTTATGAACAAAGGAATATCATGATAACTATAACATAGTGACCTCATAAACATAATCATAACATCACAATCAATGTATCAATAGTAACATCTTAGACATAGTAGCAACATCTATCATAAATATGGTTTACTCAGTCAAACCGGGTCCAACATTTACTAAGAAAATAAAATGCAACATGTTGATATGTCTAGTCAGATATGGGCACTACATATACCTCTCCCACTAAGCTTTAATTTGACCAAACCCGTCGATGTTATCTTATAGTTGTTATCTTATAGTTTTACTTATTGTATCCCATGATATCTATTTTAATAATTAAAGAACATTTTGATCAATTCTTTCTATTGAATCACAATTTTATAATGAGGGTCCCTAAAGTTTATAATCATGTGCTATCCACGTTAGCATCCTACTTTTAACTTTTAACAATATCCTTTAAGTTAAATCATCTTGATAGGTTTCCATATCACACAATGAAGTTTTATTGTTATTATTATTTTAACAGAAGCTCATATTGATCCAACTTAGCATGAAATAACCAACAATTTAAAATGGAGGTATTGGAACTTATAATTTGTATCACTCAACACATAACTACCAAGGATATTTGAGGTTGACATACCTCTCTTAGGAGAACACAATTATTATTTTCTTAGCGGTAATGAGAAATTTGTATCCATGACAACCAAAGTATTGTAACAATCATTAAATTAGGAGAACTATTATCGTTTACAAGGTTTCATGACCATATATTATCAAAATGAAAATCTTATCAACTTCATTTATTGTTCTCATCTTTTCAATTTAACATAATCCAGAGGGAAACCATTACTTCTTAAATCTTTTAAGAATTTGACAGCTAATTGTGTTCCCACTCTCAAGGTCGTAAATGTATTTACTAATATTTATCATAGTATACTTTTGTATTTGTACATCATCACTCTCTCTAAACGCATGCTTATTATTATTGTTTTATTTTAAAGCAACCTTCATTTACGTTGTAATCTCCTTAATATAATCCTACATGTTGAAGGGAATGTATTTAAACTTAATATGTTTAATATTATTACAACTTCATAACAATCACTTTAATTCAATTAAGTTGATGATTGTGTTATAATTCTTATGAATTTCTTATAATTTCCCAAGATCATCGCTATATTAGGTACATATACTCGTGGCTCGCAATCACTTAATATGTGCCTAATCTTAATTTATTACCACTTGCAATTTAGTTAATGCAAGGGAATATTGCTCTTATTGAATTACCCTTCTCACATTTTTTATAAAATTATCATTTTAAATCATAACTTATTCAACTAACCACCACTTAGAACCTTATTTCCTCATTTTGAATCTTATTAATTATAATCAAATACACTTTCATTATGATTGTCACATTATCTCAATTGATAGTATTCATACACCACGTCTCACACGATTAGCATATTATACTCTCCTTCAACATATAATATTTACTCAATAACACTAATCGATTTTTTAAGAATTGA